>JAPPVO010000059.1:4105634-4150823 GCA_030407325.1 Camellia japonica
GATCAAGCATCTAAATACATAAACAAGATCAAACATGTAAAATAAAGGAATAGAAGATAATTCATCACCATAAAGCTCAATTTAACTCAAATGGTCAAAATGATACAACATCCTTACCATTAATTCAATTACAAACCCTAGCCATATATATATATACAAAGAGAACCTTATTCAAGTCCAAATAGGGGATTCTTGTAGATGGATTAAACTTACCTTGAACTCCATTATCCACAAACCCTCTTAGATTTCCCAATCTGCTCCTTCCTTGATGAACTTCTTACCTCTTTGCTCAACTTCTCTCTCTCTCAGAAGATATTTGTGTAAGAGCTTCCAAGTCAAATGTTTAAAGAAACATAGATATATACAAAAGGTGAATAAAGACAAAAATCAATCAGTTTAATCATTCCAAATCAGATTTTTACAGAAAATCATATTATGATCTAAAAATCATACTGATCTCAATTATAAGGTCAATTTTAGATTATCAAGCCTCTAAGGCTTCCAATTTCTGATCCGAACGTCACAATTGCAACAAATATTTCTCTTATTAGACAGATATGAATCTATAATCCTAAGATTCACTCAATTTAACTTAATTTCACATGGAATTTCACAGCAAGCACATAAAGGCACAGAGTAAGGGACTGAAAGCATACCAGAAAACATGTATGAGGGTTGGGTTCCCCCTCCTCCCCCTCTCCCTAAATAAGTTTGGTCCCTGAAAGTTGTTTTATCAGGTAACAGGATTAGACATCTCAGTTTTGTATCATCGTTCAATTCTGTTATAGATATTTAATTCCTTCCTTAGTTTGAACAATACACAGGTTAATCCAAAAATTATCACAGTTACTCAACAGTTGTCAACATATAAAACAACCCATAGTTTTATTCAATTTTTCATTTTTGGCAATTCATTTTAGGCATTTATAGTAAACAAAATCAACACCACACATCTACTTCATAGAATCATGTGTCGATTAAGATAAGGTTATAGGAGTCCCGTATAGGACATTCAAGACATCAAATCCCTAGTGGGCGGGGTTTATACTCACAATTTCTTCCTGCCAACAAGTTCCATAGCATCAATTCCCAAATACAGAAACACAGTAGAGAGCATCCCCTTAAGTACATAATTCATACATTCCCATAGCATAGGTCAAATTTCTATTAAAAAAAAGATATTCTCAATTGTGTTCATGTTTAGACCAATCCAGCATTCATAGTTCGTATGCAATTCTCATTAGAAGATGCACATTCAAACTTTGCGTAGTTAAGTAGTTCTTTGGGTAAATCACATATTGCAAGTCACTCAGAAATGAATTGTCAACTAAGATTATATATAGTTTCCAAAGGAAATCAATTACGTGGTTAGATTCAAATCTGATTATGCATGATTAAGTCAGGCATCGGAGCCTACCAAGCAAGGTTTTGTCTAATTAACAAGGGATACTTCATTTCACCAATCATAAATCAGTTGCTTAGGTACGTAGCCACTAGCTTCACAATTTATTCCTAGTATTCCTCTATTTCCGAAAGCATATCAAAGTCATACCATCATATTGTTTTAAAATCATATATAATAGTCCTAGTAAACATCGTTAACTCCTCATAGCATTACTTTTAAGTACAGTAACATAAAGAGAACCATGCTCCGAATCGAACAGTTACGATAATATAATCATCTAAATACAGTTTTGCAAATTCATGCAGACATACCATTATAGACACTCAGACATACCATCATAAGTTCGAATCTGAGCAATAGATACAACTATAACAACCATTATCTTGAGCAAAGGGAGTCATTCAAAGATAAAGTCAGAAATCAAATTCACAATCGTATTTAGTTAATCAGTCATAACAATAAGGTACCACATCTTCCCTTCTTAAGCATTTCCTCTTGTTACAGTAAATGTAATTCAATTCCCCTTTTTTTCCATCACTTCAGTAGTCTATTGTTCAGATAATTCTTCCCTTTTCCAACTGTAGGGCAGAAGGTCAACCACATTGTTCCGTATCCACAATTTAGAAGTGTAGTGGATCAACAAACAGCCATACAGAAATCATAGACCAGTCATGCGGCTTCGTCATTTAACATAAGCAGAGTATCCAGTTACTCCTCGTGCGTAGGTTCTACTAGGTCCGTTCATAGGGTCATAAATCCCATTAAATATACAACAATCATAATAATAGTAGAGGACTGATTTGCAACATCCAATGTTTACATTTTTACACGGAAATATATCACAGAAATGATTTCTCAATCTTAAGTCATGAATATACATAGGTAGATTTTAGTTCTTGTGGTAAATTATCAGATTACCAATCATTTAGTTTTGATTCCAAATTAGTCAATAATTACCTATCTCTTTTACGAGTGTCATATGAGCAGACATGTAATATGGGTGGGGTCCTTCATGTCGTTCAACCATTTCTTATAAGAAGTCCCGATTACAGATTACACATAAACAAAACAGATTACAAATTGCAGATTACAGATTACAGATTCCTTAATTATGAGCAGACATAGTTAGGATCACAGATTCCCATAAACAAGTCCCGATTACACATAAACAATACTCATTAAACACCATCAATAATTCCCTCGGTTCATTATCAGAAGTCGTCGGTAATTTTCTCGGCTCACGAAATCATATTAATTATATGTTGTTTCAAGGTCAACAATTACTTCCAAACGTAGCTAATGTATAAGCCATTCCCCCATTTATCACAGCCGGTCATACTCTACACAATTCAAACTATCATGCAAAACACATGTTATCAAAATATCTAAGCACAGTAACTTCTCAAGTTCACAGGTCTAAACATTGCTATAGCAAGGAAGACGTGGCTATGTTATAAAAGTTAAAACATCGCATATATCATTTTGTTTAGTCACTAGCTCTTAGGAATATTCAACATTTAGAGTGTAATCAATCCATCTAAACAGATGGTAGGAAGCACAATCATGTTGTCATCGTTTCCCACGGGTAACTGTCAATCCAAAAATAACGACCAATAACACACATCCCACTTAATCATTGGCATATAAATTGTCTTACCGATCTGATCAAACCCTCACTATGCTTCCGCAGTGCAACACTGTTGATTTAATCCCATCTGTATGTCTTGCATTGCCCACCAATCTATTTAAGATAAACAGAGGCAATCGTTCTCATACTTATTTTTTTATTTTATTTTTCCGCAATTCATTTCAAATATGTCGTACAATTTCCCTTCTCATTCTGTCTAACCGTGCAGAGGTAGAACCCTCCGGATCTTCCATCCTTATTCTCACCATGTTCTACATAACAATCAATCACAATGTACACAAACGGTATGCAATAGACATGGATAGTAACCATTGCAGTTAGCAGATATTACATGTACAAATATCGCTGCCATCAATCTTTCTCATATGCACTAAGGATGTCATGCATGATGCCTAAGTCTTTTCCAAACATCCTAAAGCTCAATGGATTCGTGTGTGAGATAGTAACTCGTGCTCTGATACCACTTGTCAAGCCCCAAACTCGCCCCTAAAAGTTTGGGCATTACCAATTCGGAAACGGATATAGGATTCGATAAGTATAACGTATGGGGCCTGAACGAAAGCAAATAATAACCTGAAATAACATCCATTGAGCTAACTCCTATATGCCAGGATCGCAAATGTACCAACCAACAGTTCCAACATATGATAAACAGACACACCAGAAGAAGATATTCACACATACATATGTAAATATATATATACAGATCCAGCCCCGCACGTGGGGGTGGATCAAAAATATAGGTAGGGAAAGTTATACATGCTTAATGACATTAGACAAAAGACTGGTGACCAAAGCTAAGGGTTGTGAAAGGAACTCCACAAAACGTATAGACTTCACCAACCGCTTGGACATGGTGAAGTTGTCAAAGGAAGCAACCCAAGCTGAGCTAAGACTGACCTCCGGGTCGGTTACCTACAGAGACAGACATAATACAGAGTGAGTAAGGCTCAGTGAATAATAGTACCTAAAGAATTCAATGAATAAACTTGAATTGTAATATTTATAACGTATATAAGTGCAGAGGTCATATAATTAATCTTATCTTGTAAACATTTTCAGAATGGCCTTGGGCCCGGTTTTTATGCAGAGAGGCTTCAAGCTCAATATCATACAGAACAGCCTCAGGCCCAACATATCTTACAGATCGGCCTCGGGCCCAGATATCAACAGATTGGCCTCTAGCCCAAATATCAACAGATTGGCCTCTGACCCAGATATCAACAAATTGGCCTCTGGCCCACAGATAATACAGAATGGCCTCCGGCCCGGTATTAGCAAAACAAAATAATCCCAGATTCATAAGAATATCATTACACAATGGTGCACGTAAATTTCTTATGGTTTATTACAAGTCGACATAGTTGTCTTGCGTATAACAGAATAGTAATAATAGCTATTAACAGATGGCACATGTATCATTCGTTCACCATGAATCAGTAAAGTTAACTTGCAGGTAATAGAACGTTAATATTAACTATTAACAGTAAGCAAAATGTAGTACTACAGTACTAGTACTCACAGTGATTAGCTTCCGGTAGTAATGGGACGATGTCCTCGTCTCAACCTACAAACACAGTGCACAACACATAATATGAGATTATAACTGATCATTTACTTATTCTCTTTGATCAATTAATCACTTAGCCATGGTGGTCCCAAGCCCATTATGCCTTAATAAGTTATAATCTATGACTCAGAAGATAGGAGGAATCGATAGGAAAAAGGTTCAGATGAAGAAATGGTACAAACCCGGTAAATAGAAAGTGAATAGTCGTCACTAATTTGGGCATAACTATTTTTGTACTTAGAATTTGGGAGTGAGACCACAACCATTGGAAACTAGACTTCCGGGGCTTGATTTTAGGCTCCAGAATCACTCAAAACGCAGTCCAGATGCAAAAGCTATGCTTATTCAAAGTCACCAGGTATAAGGTGACACAGGGTTGGCCGCACGTGCGCCCAATTGGACCGCTCGTGCGGCCCAAATCCGCTCGAGCGGAAAAATTGGCCGCTCGAGCGCCCAAAGAGCAGAATGAAAACCTGCTTTTTTCTTCATGTTCCGCTCGTGCGGTGCCCGTGGCCGCTCGTGCAGCCTGGGCAAAATCAGACAGTCCGAAAATTCATCAAAGTGTGAGTTTGCAAACTCAAATTCAAACCAAGATCTCATGTAATCTTTCTTTAAAACATGATATACCAACATATTTCAGGGGTAATTCAAGCTCAATTGCATCAACTTGTTTTGATTCCAAAATCAAAATATTAACTTCCATGAATTCAACAAGATCAAGCATCTAAATACATAAACAAGATCAAGCATGTAAAATGAAGGAATAGAAGATAATTAATCTCCATAAAGCTCAATTTAACTCAAATGGTCAAAATGATACAACATCCTTACCATTAATTCAATTACAAACCCTAGCCATATATATATATATATACAAAGAGAACCATATTCAAGTCCAAATAGGGGATTATTGTAGATGGATTAAACTTACCTTGACCTCAATTATCCACAAACCCTCTAAGATTTCCCAATCTCCTCCTTCCTTGATGAACTTCTTACCACTTTGCTCTTTCTCTCAACTTCTCTCTCTCAGAAGATATTTGTGTAAGGGCTTCCAAGTCAAATGTTTAAAGAAACATAGATATATATGAAAGGTGAATAAAGACAAAAATCAATCAGTTTAATCATTCCAAATCAGATTTTTACAGAAAATCATATTATGATCTAAAAATCATACTGATCTCAGTTATAAGGTCAATTTCAGATTATCAGGCCTCTAAGGCTTCCAATTTCTGATACGAACGTCACAATTGCAACAGATATTTCTCTTATTAGACAGATATGAATCTATAATCCTAAGATTCACTCAATTTAACTTAATTTCACATGGAATTTCACAGCAAGCACATAAATGCACAGAGTAAGGGACTGAAAGCATACCAGAAAACATATACGTGGGCCAGGTTATTACAGAAAAGTTGTTCAAAAGTGTTCCTGTTTTGGGGCAGAAGCATTCTGGAAGTTGGTGCAATTTTCGGAGGTTAAGACAAGTGCAAACAGAGGCATCCGATGGCTAGGCAATGGCATTTTCGGGAGGAAGCCAACCGAGCATACATGCCTCTCTCGCGCGCGAGGCCATTTAATTGTTTAGAATTGTAGCTAATTCATACATGTGTTGTAAATTATTTACCTTAATTCATTTTCTATCTTAATTAGCTTGCGTAGCTAGTTATTCATTTGTGTTGTAATAATCAATTAGCTTAGAATAGTTAATTAGTTGGTTTGTAATAATTAGCTTAGCTTAGTATAGCTTAGCTTATTCATTCGGACCCTCCTTTGAGAGGGCACAATGTTGTAATATGGGTGTGTGTGTGTGTGTGTGCATGTCTTCCAACCCCACGTCTTTCTCCCTTTTACTTGACCGCTTTCGATGGTTAGTTTAGGGCATGTTTTGATTAGCATACCTTATGCTTGCATGTTTGCATCATTCATTTGTCTTGCATGCACCGAGGCTTGGCGCATCATTCAAACTGCATTGTATTTCAGTACCTATTTGAATACGTGTTTCAAAGCATGTTATCAAATTGTTGCATTCATATGCCATCTTAGATAGCCGAGCCTATTTAGCTGCATTAGTGCATGTGTTGCATTAGGCATCTTAACATAGCTAGGATCACGCATATTTCTAACTAGCTTTTGTTTTGGCTTTGAGTATTCGGTAAGCTTTTACGCTTTAGCATACTTGCATGAGTGTGAGTTATGCCATGATAGCATGCTTGCCATGAGGCTATTTGCTTAAGTACTTAACTACTTGAGTGCCTGTGGGTGAAGGCTTGGTTGTTGAATTGGAACAATTCGATAAATGTGAGTTTTAGGCCCACTTTGTGAAGTGGCAAATCATGTTTTAAGCCCATCATGTTTGATGGCGAATCCGCGTTTTAGCCCACTTGCGAGTGGCACTTTCAAACCATTTTCGAAAACAAACATGAGTTGATTTGTTCCAATTCTTGCAAGTTAGTCTATACTTTCTTGTGTGCGTCACATAGTAAAGTT
Source organism: Camellia japonica (assembly GCA_030407325.1). NCBI lineage: Eukaryota > Viridiplantae > Streptophyta > Magnoliopsida > Ericales > Theaceae > Camellia > Camellia japonica. Next base: position 4,112,751 of record JAPPVO010000059.1, read on the forward strand.
AGCTAATAATTGGATAAGAACACATGAGGTTTATAAAACAACATATCATGGTAGTAGAGGCCGATCTTTGATCGGGCGAGCGGGGATGCTCATTTCAGGACCTTCCTCTCTCGTACCCAAGTTCCCGAGCCGAGGCAACTTTGGTGATGACGGACACGTGGCCTTTGGCACGAGTCAGGTTTCCTAAATTTCTCAAAAACAAAATATTTAGGTGGCGACTCTGTAATCTAGCAAAGAAGTCCAATGTTGGCTTTATTTGATTTAAAATTGATTTTCCAAAATGATTTGCCGGACTGGACTCTTTCGTGCTGATCAGTCTTACATTGCACTTTGTGAGATTAGATTCAGAACCGCGACAGGAGTCCGAACTGTAGAAGACCAATTTGCGCCTCTCCGAAAGGGGGGCGCGCGAAGAAAGTCGAGTCTACAGTTTCTGGTGACTCTGCTGGGGATTTAGAGAACTTGACTCGAACTCATGATATGTTGTTTTATCTACACTTGTGTGTTTCTTTGCATTGCATTGCATTTGCATAGGTGTGCCTAAGTCACAGTGTTTTCCATCTGCTATTCCTGAACAGTTTACCGGAGGTTCGCTTGGAAAAGCGTGCCATAAGGCTGACCGGTTACGGGCTCTGCCATGATGGGAACACAAACCTCGGATCTGGACTACCGTTGTGACGTTTGATCCTCCTTTCACTTCTCGGTGTTAGGAGCGAGAGGTATATTAGGTGGTCTTGCTGAGGCACCCTTTTTGACCAATTGACCTAGTTGCATATCGAAAGTCGTAGAGACTGTTCCAAACTAGGACAGGTTGCTCACCCGAATGCAGGATTGTATGAAACCGCATGCATGCGTAGTGAATCCCTAGTTCCTGACGAAACTAGGACAGGGAAACCCTACCCCACCATAGGGTTGTTTTGGCTCTCACTTGCTTGATATGTGCTGTTAGGATGTGTCTCTACAGGGATGTATGTATCAGTTGCAAGTCTAGGTATCAGTCTAAGAGCATCAGTGTTTGAGGGTATCAGTATTGTGGCAGAAAATTTGGCGGCAGAAATCAGTGTTTGAGTACAGATTGTCCAGCTTATGATTTCAACTGTGTGTTGCCTTTATCTAAGCGAAGATACTATGTGTTTGCTGATTGTTGTTTCCCTTTTTGGCTTTATTTTTCTTTTTGCAAGGTAGTATTTTCACAATTGCTTCCGACAAGGTAGTTACCCCCCAAGCACTCTAGACCAGAGTAAGGCGCCTTTATCGATCTGGGGATCTTGTGAGAGGACAACCGGTGTTTGGTTCGCTACCCCTGGTTACAAGACGGAGGAGAGTTCAGTATAGTTCACTAATTCGTCAGTTATCTGTGCTCAATGAAGTCCAGTTTTCTGCTTTTACCTTAGAGGGTGAATATACACCGGTTCTATCAGATCAGGACTCCTCAGTCAGTATGGAGGATATGATGCGTCAACTCCAACAAACCATCGAGGCCATGCAGCGGGACACTGCTCGCCAAGCGAAGGTTACCGCTCGCCAAATAGAGGTTGTAGCCCAGCAAGCTGAGCTGATTTCTAGGCTTCAACAACAACAACAACCACAACAAGCAGCAGCATCTGCTTCGCACCCACCCCCACCTAGGGTTCCAATACCCGGGGATGCAGCTAATGTCCAGGACAATACAGACATTCCAACAGGGCCAGTCCCACCTCAGACTTCCAAAGCACTGACCTACCCAACGGACACACCGTTCGAGTTTGAGGTCGATCCTATAGCCTTGAAAGTGAGCAAGCTTGAGAAGCTTTTCAAACGTGCTCAGGGAGTTAACTCGATCCCAGATATAGAGGAGGGCTACACAGATTTGGCAGTGACATTGCCTGATAGATTTAAAATGTCTCACATAGACCGCTTCGATGGCTCGGGCGATCCTATGGTCCACTTGAGGTTGTTTTCAGATATTTTGTGGCCGATGGACCTGACTAGACTGCAAAAGCTATCCTTTTTTGGTCGGACCATGTCGGGTATTGTGGCCATCTAGTATGCTAAATTGGAGGATTCAGTGAAGAGGATTTGGGAAGAGATGGCTGAGGCCTTTGTCGCCCAATATTCTTACAATACTCAAATCGAGGTCACAACTCGTGATCTCAAGGCCACTAGGCAAGAGCCGAATGCGGGCTTCTCTGACTTCGTCACTTGGTGGAGGGCCAAGGCCTCCATGATGACCACCAAGCCAGCTAAGAAAGACCAGATAAGAATGGTCGTTCGGAATTTGCAACCGAAGCTACTGCAGAAGATGATTGTCTTACCCCTCCCTACCTTTGCTGATCTTCATGAGATAAGGGTATAGATAGAAGATGCTATGAAACAGGGTCTAATTGACCAGGAAAAGGAGAAGCCCAAGAGGGCCTTTACACGTAGTTCGAATGCAGCTACGAGTAGCAATGCAGCTGCGAGGACCTCTGACGTTGGTATGGTCGCCAGCACACCGAAAATAGCCACAACCTTTACTGGCACATCTGGAGCCACCTCACAACCTGCAAAGTACCCACCCCGGGTCCAGAGGGTTTTTACCCCACTTTACATGTCTCTGTCTGCGGTCTTGAGGGTCCTGATTAGAAAAGGGCATCTGAAGCCCCTAGAGCCACACCCATTGTCAAATCCCCTCCCTCCTACACATAACCCAGCCAAGTATTGTGCCTTCTATCAGCAGCATGGACATGATACTGATTTATGCTTTAGATTTCACTATGAGATTCAAGATCTCATTGACAACAAAGTGATAGCGCCTCATGAGAAGCCAAACGTCACTACAAATCCCCTCTCACCACATAACCAACCCCCTCCTCCACCCAAGCAAGTAAACCTGATCCAAACAATTGCCATCCCGTACGACCCCAGTATATACATCACTCCCTCCCACCTGCCTAAGCTGGCACTGTTCATCCCAGAAAGCACAGACTTGTGCATGATGAGCACGTCCATATCCCAACCTGAACCCATGGTGGTGGCTGTGATAGAAGAGGGTATGCTTGAGGGCTCTGTGAGCTTAACTGAAGAAGAGTACAACCCTTGTTACTTTATTGAGCCAGCTAGTCAAGCCAGACTGAGGTTGGAATTGCCGAAGGGAACTGAGATTAATGTAGTCTGGGAGGACGAGCCAAGCCAGGGGCTGGATGATTTAGCAGAGCTTGAGGAGGACATCACCAATCTATAATTTTTCATCGAGCAGGATTCAGGGGATGTGCGCATCAACTGGTTTGATCTGAATGGATCAACGAATAATGCAAGATGGCTTAGTGATGAGCCAGATATTGATGAGGGGGCTCAACCAAAGTAGGAAAAGCTGGAAGTGGGGACGTCTGCAACGGCCAGAATGCTCGACGACAAAGGGGAGTTGCCGGAAAGCATTGCTACGAAGAATTTTGCTCAAGAATTGGGTAGCTTGTGTACAGCTAATACAGAACAGGAGGCTGCGCTAAAGCGGTTCGAACAAGAAAAGATCGAGACTAATCAGAGGGCTAGAAAAGCCAAAGCCCCTGCGCGAACAGAATGTGTTGTGAACACGGGAACAATTATAGCAGAACCGGACAGTTGTTTGTCGGTTGTCAAGGGAATGTGGTGGGAAGACGATGATTTGCGTCTGGCTCATACTGATGAGGACTAGGGACAGAAGCTCTCGGATGATACATGGTATACCGAAGAAGTCGACCACATAACTCGGAGTGGGAGGTACTTCAAGCCCCCACATCTGGACCAGCCAGAGGCATCAGGGAAAGACAAGGAAGTTGAGAAACAGAAAGACAAATTGTTAGAGGAGGAAGCTATACTGAAGCAGCTGAAAAGGATTCAAGCCGACATCTCCATCTGGGGATTGCTTATGGCCTCACGGGTGCATAGACAAGCCGTTCGATTAGCAATGGATAAGGCCAAGCTCTCTATTGACACGACCCCTAAGCAGTTAGTGGGATTGGTGTTCCCGGGTGACGCTTCACCGACTTTGACTTTCACAGATAAAGAATTACCGCCTGAGGGCTTCGAGCACAACAAGTTGTTATACATCTCTATGGAGTGTAAAGAGAAGTGCATACCAGTTGTCTTAGTTGATACGAGATTTGCAATTAATGTTTGTCTGTCGCGTATGGCCTATGCTATCAGTTTGACGCCAGCATATTTCGTACCAGCAGCCCAGGTGATTCGGGCTTATGACAATACAAGTCGGGAAGTGATGGGGACAGTGTGGATCAAAACTAAGGTTGGCCCGACACAGCAAGACATTGAGTTCCATGTTCTAGATGTTCCAGCCACCTTTAACTTACTCCTTGGACGGCCGTGGCTGCACCAAGTGAAAGCTGTCTCTTCCACTCTGCATCAGATGTTGAAGTACCCCCATGGGAAGGGGGTAACAATTATTTTTGGGAACTCTTCCATACATCCGTTGCCGGAGGTTACTACGTCGATCTTGGAAATTGCACACGGCGAGGAGGACATCTTTTTGTCTGGGTTCACCTTGGCCAAGGCTCAGGTAGTGCAAGATATTATGGCTGTTGATGAGGGACTGTATGTCAGTGCGCAATCTGTTTACCTCATGAATAAGCTTTCACATGTATTCGGAATGGGATTGGGAAGGAGCGGCCGGAAGGGCATCACTACATTGGCCGAAGTGCCACACAACCCTCATACCTTTGGTCTAGGTTACACGCCTACCAAAGAGGATTGGGTAAGAAAGGGAAAGTAGATGGCAGGAAGAGCCAAGGCTAAACAAGCTGGGAAGCACTATGAGTTGGTGCATAGACCTATTCAAGGAAACCTAAACGGCCGTTTTGTCTGGGAGGGGGAAGATTTCCCATTTTGTGGCTTTCCTGAGCCATGGCTGAATTCAAAGAAGCGGCGTTTGCCCGGCTTCAAGATCTTTTTCGACCTACAGTTGCAAGGGGATGAAGTTGCAGAAGAGCAGACTAACCTACCAGCTGTGGCTGAACAGTGCATAGAGGATGAGTCCGATGGCACATAACTTGAGATAGGAGTAGTGCTGGCTTGTCTCCTCTCAGATCCTCAGATCACACCAGAGAGCTTGGGGGATGACTTCTCTGTTTCCATGATTGGAGATCAATCGGCTGTGGGGCCTTCTTCTGGCATTCTAGATGCATCTATCGCACCCTCCCTCGTTTGGAAGTACGAGGAGGGCTTTTTGTCTAGCAGTTCTGAGTCAGGTAGTGAACCAGAATCTGATTCCACAGAGTCTGTGGAGTCGGAATCAAATTCTAGTTCTTCTGAGTCAGAGTCCGGTATTCTTGGGGTTGATAACCCGGATGCCGTTGTTTTGTCCAGGTCGTCTTTTTCCTTTTCTTTTGAGTCGGTTGTAACCGAGGAATTGGACGAACTGGAAGTTGTGAATGAGAAAGGTACCGTTGCTGTTTTTGAGTACTTTTCTGTGCCTTTAGTATATTGCATTAATCATGACTTTCAAAACTTTGATAAAAGCGACGAGGAAGAAATTTCTCTGGTTTTGAAACATTTGATTGATCGAGAGGAAGAGAGGTTTATAAAACCTTTGGTTGATGAAATCACTTCAATTAATGTTGGTACCGAGAAGGATCTACGTCTGGTCCAGATCAGGTCCACGTTGTCTTCGGAGGAATGCGAGCGCTTATCGCTTTTTTAAAAGATTTCAAAGATGTTTTCGCGTGGTCCTACGAAGACATGCCTGGAATCGATCCTGAGATTGTACAGCACCGAATCCCTCTTGACCTAGAGGCCCGACCCGTCAAGCAGAAGCTTCGGAGAATACGCCCGGACTAGGCTCTGAAAATCAAGGAAGAGGTCACCAAGCAGATAGATACAGGGTTTCTGTTAGTATCTGAGTATCCTACTTGGTTGGCTAACATTGTTCCGGTGCTGAAGAAAGATGGCAGAATTCGGGTGTGTGTGGATTTTAGAGATTTGAATAAAGCCAGTCCGAAGGATGACTTTCATCTGCCGCATATCAACGAGTTAGTGGACTTCGCTGTAGGGCATGCGTTGCTCTCTTTTATGGATGGGTTTTCCGGGAACAACCAGATCTTGATGGCACCCGAGGATAGGGAGAAGACTGCCTTCACCACGCCGTGGGGAACCTACTGCTACAGGGTGATGCCGTTCGGTCTAAAGAATGCTGGGGCTACTTATCAACGGGCTGCAACCACTATCTTGCACAATAGGATCCGGAAAGAGGTGGAGGTGTATGTGGACGACATGATTGTCAAGTCCAAGGAAAGAGAGGGCCACTACACCGCCTTGAAGAAATTTTTCCAACGGATCAGAGAGTATCAGTTTTACTGAATCCTCCGAAATGTACTTTTGGTGTCACAGTAGGGAAAATGCTGGGGTTCTTGATTACACAAAAGGACATTGAAGTCGATCCTTCCAAGATTAAGGCCATCTTAGAAATGCCACCACCAAGGACTGAAAAGGAGGTGTGAGGCTTTCTGGGTAAAGTGCAATTCATAAGACGGTTTATTGCAAAATTAACCTTGACTGGTGAACCACTATTTGGTCTCCTGAAGAAAGGATAGAAATTCCAATGGGATGACCGATGCCAGGTTGCTTTTGAGCAGATCAAGCAGTATCTACAGAACCCGCCCGTGTTGTCACCGCCAGAGCTGGGGAAGCCATTGATTTTGTTTCTGTCAGTAACAGACACGACGATGGGCTGCATGCTTGGACAGGAATCTGAGGATAAAGTGGAGAAGGCCATCTATTACCTGAGCAAGAAGATGCTGGAATATGAGACCCGTTATACTCCGCTGGAAAAGGCTTGTTTGGCCTTGGTATGGGCTACCAGGAAGTTGAGGCACTACCTGTTAGCTCCCTCTGTAATTCTGGTTTCGAGATTAGATCCCATCAAATATCTCTTCGAGAAACTAGCACTTACGGGTAGGCTAGCCCCTTGGTTGCTTCTCCTCTCTAAATTTGATTTGAAGTACATGACTCGCAAGTCTATGAAAGGGAGAGGGGTAGCAGAGTTCCTAGCCGATCACCCAGTAGAGGGAGACGAAGCAATAGAGTATATGTTCCCAGATGAGGCCATTTTGCAGGTCGAAGAAGAGATTTGGACTATGTACTTTGACGGAGCATCTAACCAATACAGGTATGGGATATGGGTGTTGCTGATAGCACCTGACAATTCCTACATACCTTTAGCTTTCAAACTCTGGTTTAAGGTGTCAAACAACGAAGCAGAATACGAGGCATGTATCGTTGGCTTGGAAGCCGGTCTGGAACTAGGGGCAAAACGGTTGGACGTCATTGGGGACTCGAACCTGGTTGTGTCTCAACCGAAAGGAGACTGGAAGGTTAAGAAAGAAAGAATGAAAATCTATCACCAAACTCTGGACGTTCTAATTCCTAGGTTTGAGAAGTTAACCTTCACGCATCTGTTAAGAGAGAGCAACAGGTTCGCTGACGCTTTATCAACTCTATCTTCTATGATAGACATCTCTTTGGAAGTCCGGATGCATCCAATCATTATTGAACAGAGGTATGCACCGGCCTACTAGCTAATTGATGCAATATATGAAGTACAAGATCAGAACCCCTGGTATCATGACATCTAGAGCTTCTTGGAAAAGGAGGCTTATCCACTAGGGGCAAACGCCAAAGATAAAACGGCGATACGGTGAATGGCTATTCAGTTTATCATCTACGGAGGTAAATTGTACAAACGAGGCCATCTGGGAATGCATAAACTGTGTCTTGATGAAGAAGAGTCGAAGCGCCTAATGGAGGCCATCCACGGAAGAGAGTGTGGATCGCACATGAGCGGAGTGATGCTAGCTCGGAAGATTCTTAGATAGGGTTATTACTGGTCAACCATAGAGGATGATTGTATTGGTTTTGTTCAGCGATGCCACAAATGTTAGATCCATACCAATCGCATGAATATCCCACCGTCGAAGCTGTATAACATGACTTCACCATGGCCGTTTTCAGTCTGGGGAATTGATGTTATTGGGGCAGTTACTCCGAAGGGGTCAAACGGGCATGAGTACATCCTGGTGACGATAAACTACTTTACCAAGTGGGTTGAGGCCCAATCCTACGCGGTGCTGAAAGCGTCACATGTAGCCAAGTTCATCAGGAATAACATTATCTGTTGTTATGGAGTCCTGAATGAGATCATTTCGGACAATGGTTCCCACTTCAAGAAGGAAGTGATCGACTTGTTGGAGAAATACAACGTGGCTTTTCATAAGTCATCCACATATTGGTCGTAAACCAATGGAGCTATTGAGGCCGCCAACAAGAACATCAAGCACATTCTATAGAAGATGGTGGAAACCTATAGGGACTGGCCAGATAAGCTGCCATTTGCTCTTTGGGGCTACAGGACATCAATTCAAACTTTTACTGGGGCAACTCCGTATTCTCTGGTTTATAGGATGGAGGATGTTCTGCCGATCGAAGTTGAGGTTCCATCGCTGCGGGTTATGGCTGAGTGCTAGATAGCAGGAGCAGATTGGCAGCAGAGCAGGTTCGAGGAACTTATGCTGTTCGACGAGAGGAGGCTGAAAGCACTGTACCATGTTCAAGGTTATCAACGAAGAATCACCAGGGCTTTCAACAAGAAAGTAAAGTCTAGAAATCTGAAAGAAGGGGATTTGGTGCTCAAAGACAACCGAGTTCCCATCCATGACCCTAGGGGCAAGTTCAGACCTAATTGGACTGGTCCTTACATCGTCAAATCAATTTGGTCAGGTGGAGCTGTCATCCTTATGGACTTAGATGGTCTTGAATTCTCCAAGCCAATCAACAAGGACAAGTTAAAGAAATACTACCCTTGAGAGGCTCGCTAGGCCGAAAACCCGAAAGGACAACCTAGGCAAAAGTTAGAGCACAAAAAAATTGAAAAAAAAAAAACTGAACTCGCAAGGTTGAAAACCCAGAAAGGGTGGCCTTGGCAAAAGTTAGAGCGCAAAAGGAGAGTGTTAAAACCCGAGTGAACTCGAACTGAACTATGTAAGGCCTGATTCCCATCTTTGGGATACGTAGCCAACTTCATTCTGAAGTCCAGCCATAAACACTTCCAAATTTGTTGTGTCCATGTGATTGTTTTAGCCATCTTTGTCTCTTCTGTATTCAAGAGTTCGGTTGTGATCTCCAGTGCAGTGCTATTCAAACAAGGGGCAACTTTCCAGTTGTTAGATTTGGGGTTGTACATCTCAAGGATAGATTCCGGGCGTGTCCAGTTGTGATCCTTATCGAAAATGGTTTTGAAAGGTTTTAATAAAAGTTGATTTTGTTCAAATTAATCTTTTTACAACTTAGACCATTTTTGGGCCAAAAGGAAAATTTTCAGTACCCACAACCTTCAATTTCATTGATTTCAATACAGAGTTCTCCGACTCTTGATACAAATTGAAGTTGTTTTTTTATTACATTCAAAAGAAAACTTGAGAGTAGATATTAAAGCGATAAACTTAGGGCATAGTTAAGTTAGGTGTTCCTGCGCCCCCTCCCAGAGCTTGTGGAAGCCTCAGAAGCCAAAGTAGGCCCAGTTTGTGCCTCATCTTCAAGCCAAGCTATGCATTCACCAGAAAGGGCGTAACTGAAATTAGGAGCGGGGGCCAGAAGTTCTCTTGTCCTCCATGCAGTAGAATACCGAGCTAGCTGTGAACCTCGGATCGAAAATGAAGCAGAGTACTCTATTTCCTCTTCTGAGCAAGTCTGGTCGTGGCCGAACTGGCGCCGCAACCGGAATGAAAAATAGAAGACACAGTGCGTCAAACCAATCAACTGAATGCTAGGCTGTCAGGACATGCTGTAGCTCATCTCAGGCAAATCAAACCAGGGGCAATGCCAAGCAATGTCAACAGCAGACCTGTTGCACATCCATTGGCACCACCACCCCTCGTTTGGGAAATCAACTAGCCGTGGGTGAAAGAAACAGCCGCGCACTGAATATGCTAGGCAACAGTCCACTACTTTTAACCTGTCCATGAGCCAAACCTGGAGAGGGATGAAAAATAAAAGAGATTAAAGAATAGAGAGGTGTACGCAGAGAGAAAAAGTGAGAAAGGGTTTTGAGAGAAAAACAGAGCCTGAGGGCCAAGTGATGTGAGAAATACATATGAGAAGGGTGGGAAACTTACCTACAAGAGTAGTGGACTTCCTGCGAACCTAGTCATCTCCCGGTGATGGAAAGCATCTAAGCCCATCAAAGTCTCGGCTAGTGTCAAGCCAATGCAGCTCTTGCCCTTCTTCAAGCCTTGGGCAACTTCTATAAAGCGAATGCTAGACCCTCCGAAGCCAGGGGCAAGTAGGAAATGAGCCAACATACACAAGCAGAAGGCATGCTGCCGAAAACCTTGCCAAAGACGATTGCCACGGTTGCCGGCGTCAAAAAACCGATGAATCAAGCTGGGGATATCGAACTCCCCATTGTGAAGCAAAGATCGAGCATCATGCAAAGTGAGCCCACACATCCTTCCTAATGTTTGGATGTGGCCAAAATAGAACTGGGGCAAGATCTCCTCGTCGCGTCGAGATTCCATCAAAGCTTGGAATTCTTCAATTGTGGGACATATCTCTTGTCCCCTGAAGCTAAAAACATATGTAATCGGATTCTAATATCTAGCTGTGGCGTGGAGGAACGGAAAACACAGCGGTGTGCGGCTCAGCGAGAATAGTGCATTTATCCCAAAACCCCAAAAATTCAGCTTTTCCGTACCATCTAAAGTTGCAATCCAATCGGAGAGTTTTTCGGTGAAGAATGGTTCCATTTGGAGCAAAAATAGAGCAAGAATGAAGAAACCACAAAGCTGGAGCCTTTGTAGAAGATAAGGTACTGAGTGGAAGACAGGTGGCAGTAATCTAGAGATTCTTAGAATTACTGGCCGACCGGCCAGTTCAGGTAGCCGACCGGCCACCTTTTATGGCTGACCGGTCACTTTAGTGGCCGACAATGGTCATAAGTGGCCGATAGCCTCTTTTTGTCCCCAGCAGAATATTTTTGGCTTTCTTGTGTGTTGAGGATGCTGAAAACCTGTGTCCTGTTCCACTCGGGAAGCGTCCTGCCCTTTTGTTTAGTAGTTTTGTTGAGTTTTTTTTCAAGTTTATTGCAATTTGATTATCAAGTTGTTGCAATTTGTTTACCGAGTTTATTGCAATTTGCTTATCAAGTTGTATTTGTTTCATTCGTCGAGTTGTTTTTGTTTACCGAGTGAATGCTAGACCCTCCGAACCCAGGGGCAAGAAGAAAATGAGCCAACATACACAAGCAGAGGGCATGCTGCCGAAAACTTTCCCAAAGACGATCGCCGTGATCACCAGTGTCAGAAAATCGATGAATAAGATTGGGGATATCCAACTCTCCGTTGTGAACTAAAGGTCGAGCATCATGTAAAGTAAGTCCACACATCCATCCTAAAGCTTGGATGTGGCCAAAACGGGATTGGGGCAAGATTTCCTCGTCACGCCTGGATTCCATCAAAGCTTGGAATTCTTCGATTGTGGGGCATATCTCTTGTCCTCCAAAGCTAAAAACATGTGTAACTGGGTTCCAACATCTAGCTGCGGTATGAAGGAATGGAAAACACGGTGGAGTACGACTTAGCGAGAATAGTGCATTTATCCCAAAACCTCGAAAATTCAGCTTTTCCGGGCCATCTAAGTTCGTAATCCAATCGGAGAGTTTTTTGGTGAAGAATGGCTCCATTTGAAGCAAAAACAGGGCTGGAATGAAGAAATTACGAAGTCCTAACTTTTGTCGAAGATAAGACACTAAGTGGAAGACAGGTGGCAGCAACCTAGAGACTCCCTGCATCATTGACCGACTGTAGACACCCCATTTTTGACCGTCCTCAAGACTTGGATGTTCTTGCAGGTATATCCAGTGACAAGTTTGATTACTCGTCGAGTACTCGACTTCCGCGACGGAATGTGTAGACACCCCATTTTTGACCGTCCTCAAGACTTGGACGTCATCATTTGAACACTCGGTGATCATCCATGTTTGTGTTCGTTTTGAGTTCCTGAAGGTCTCGGCTACGCACCCTGCCTTAGGATCTCTCAACTTGTTTGTTTTGTGTTTGGTTTTGCACCAAACACTTGTTGTTTTGCTTCTGAGGGTGGGAAATAGCTTCTTGGCCATCCCCACACCTCACCGGCCATGGCTTGAGGCCACCGGCCATGTTTTCTTGCCACCGGCCATTGGTGATGGCCGGTCGGCACTCTTGGTGGTCGGCCGGCCACCTTTGTTGGTCAAATGGCCATTTTTGTTGGTCGACCACTGTTCATCTGCTTTTGGCAGATATTTTGTGCCAGCTGGCACAGCTAGCACCCACTTTGCACCCCCTCCATACACGTGTATGGAGGGATTTCCCTCTTGCTTAGCTTGTTTTGTAAGCTTTGCAAGAGTTGGAATTCTATAAGAGGAGGGCTTCTCCTCCCTCCTCAAGGGTTCCAAAAAATTCCAGAGTTCTAAGATTAGGGTTAGAGGATTGTGTATCTATTCTATCTCTATATCTCCCTCTCTTCCATATTGTGTGTGGATTAAGGTGTTTTGTTCATAGTTTTGCATACAAACACCTAGTATTACACTTTCCTTTGGCCACTGAGGTGCTAAGGAGTTATTTTCAGAGTTCTTGAGTTGATCTAAGCTTGGAGAGACCAGCTGGAGCATTGTTCTTGAAGAGGTCTTCAAGGGTAAGAACTTTACCCCTTTATTCCCCATTTTTGCTTAGGCTTTTAGCCATCCTTGCATCTATTTTTAAGCTTTGTGTATAACTAATAAAAGTTCTGATTTTGAGTGCTTAAAATAGTTGTTTAAGGCTGTTTTGGTGTTTGGGGTTGTTTGACCCCTCTTAGGCCTTGTTTGGCCTCATTTTTGTGCTATTTTTGGTGAGCTCCGGGAGCACCTTGTATTGGCCTCCTCACCACTGAAATCTTCAGTGGTGGGGATGGTGTTTTAAGGTCCTAAGAAGGAGAGGGTCATCCCCTCTCCTTATTGTCTTCCATACTTCCCATTTTAGCCTCATGTGTGAGCACCTTGTTTAAGTCCATGTTGGCCATGTCTTAGCTGGTATTTGGTAGTATTTTGCCATGGTTTACCTCTGTTTTAAGTTGGTTTAGACACACCATGCATGCCTTGCATACTTATCTTGTAATGCCATGAAATTGCCTTAACATGCTTTGTACTTTGAGCCTTGTTTTTACCATGATTTTGGCCTAGCTTTGTGAAGATTTTATGCATGTTTTAGTATACTTGAGGTCTGATTTTGGTTGTTTGGGCCATCCATGACTTGCTTTGTATAGCTACCATGCAATCTCCCTTGTAGGCCTTGAGTGTTGGCCCCTCTAGCATGCTCTCTTTGCATCATTTCAGTGGTTTGGCACCACTTATCATGTCATTTCAGTCCATATAGCATGTTTGTACACTTGCATTTATGGCTCCTTTGATGCTTCAAAAGGTTTGTGTTTTATGCTCCATGTTTGGACCTTTGTGCATGCCTTTAGATTTAGGCCATTTAAATGCCATCTAGGTGTGTCTTTTGTCTTGTTCAGACCTGCATTGGGACTGTTTTGAGTCCCCTCAACCCTTTGGGACTTCCCTTGCATACCCATGGTTTGATCCCTTAGGTTAGCCTTAGGCCTTAGGCTTGCTTGCATGCTTTGATTGCTTGATTTGGCATCATCTTCTACTTGTTTTCAGAGCCTAACGTGTTGATTTAATGTCCATGTTTATTCCTTTTAAGTGTGCTTAAAAGTCTCCTCTTAATGCTTAAGTGTTGGACCATGTTTGCATGCATGTTTGTATGTAAATTTGCCTTCATTTCCATAGCATTTTGGCTACTTATTTAGACATGGCTGAGGCTTGTCCATATTAGTCTAAGTCCATCTTTTGCATGTTGCTCAAATGTTGTTACATTGCTTCATGTTTGCATGCTTTGGTTGCATCATGTCTTGCTTGCTCATTTGTTTGAATATTGTCACAAGCTTGCATGTTTGCATGCGTGTTTGCATTTTCATGTTGCATACTTAGCTCGCATGCTTAGGTTGCATTTGGTACGCATGCCTTGCCTCTTGAATTGATTATGATAGAGGTTGGGCCCATTGTGTGTTTATGTCCATTACACTTGACATCAAAATGCATACTTGACTTCTTGGACCATCACGCATTGAAATGCGCGATCGGTGGCCTGAGGGTCGAGTACCAAACTCCCTTGAGCCCACAACATGATGGGGAGGTTGGTTGTGCAAACATTTCCTTAAAATGCATTGCCATGCCTTGTTTGCCCTCTGCTGCTGTCAAAACAGGGTTCTGCAAGAAAGGATGGCCGGTCAGCCATCTTCAGTGCCGAGCCGGCTATCCATATTTGGCCGAGATCTTCATTTGTGGTCGATGACCACTTCCTCATGGCCAGTGGTGTTTCCTTCTGGCCGGTGGTCTCCCACAACCCTCAGGGAGTATTTTAGAAACAACTTTGAGACTTGTGTAGTCCTCAGAAGAGAAAAACAGTGCAAACAGAGGCAGCTTGTGCATGGTGGTGGATTTCTGAGCGGAGCCGAGCACGCATGCATTGGACCCTCTTCCTGAGGCTATTTTACCGCTTTATTAGCTTAGTTAATTTGCTTAACTAGTTAAGTGGTCTGTAACTATTTAATTAGCTTGTTAGTTAGTTAAATTTGTATTATTCTTTTGGTCCCTCCGAGAGAGGGCGAATTGTGTAATAAGCGTGCGTGTGTGCGATGCATGTCTTCCAACCCCCACTGCTTTCTCCCTTTTACTTACATGCTTTTGATGCTTAGAATTAGGACATGTTTTGGTTAGCATACTTATGATAGCATGTTTGCATCCATTCATTTGTATTGCATACACCGGGCTCGGCGCATCATACTAATTGCATAGTATTTCAAATCTATCTTGAATACATGTCAAGTTGCATTTCACATGCCATCCATAGATTAGCCGAGCCTATTCTAGCTGCATTTTGCTTGCGATGCATTAGCCATCTTAACATGGACTTGGATCATCCATTTGATTACTAACATGTTCCTTGTTTTGGCTTGGAGTACTAGGTGAGTGTTTATGCTTTAGCATCTCGCATGAGTGTGAATGTTAACATGAAAGCATGCTTGCCATGAGGCTAACTGCTTAGTTGATTTACTGCCTGAATGCCTGTGGGTGAAGGTTGGATTGTTTGAGTTGGAACAACTCATTGAAATCCATGTTTTAGCCTACTTGCGAGTAGCAAATTTCGAACTATCTTTCAAACCAGCAGATATGCAATGCTTTGTTCCAAATTAGGCGATCTAATCTATACTTTTGTGTTGTGCGCACCACATAGTAAGATTAGCTAATTAACCGGAATAAGAATGCATAATGTTTTCAAAACTAGATATCATGGTTAGTATAGGCAAATATTTGATCGGGCGAGCGGGGGTGCTCATAGCTGACCTTCCCCAATCGTACCCAAGTTCCCGAGCCGAGGCAACTATGGTGATGATGGACACGTGGCCTTAGGCAACGAGTCAGGGTTTCCTAAATTCCCCCATAAAAAATATTTAGGTGGCGACTCTGTATCTGGCAAAGCAGTCCATGTTTGGCACTTCTTTCAAAAAAATCTGTTTTCAAAAACAATTTGCTGGATTTGGACTCTTTGATGATTCATCGGTCTTGCATTGCACTCTGTGGGATTAGATACAGGACCATGACATTGAGTCCTGAACTATAGTGATCCCTATATGAACAGAACGGGGGATTCCCTCCCGGGACGTTCGGGGACGTCTACAGTTTCTGGCGACTCCGCTGGGGAGTTTAGAGAGCTTGACTCGAACTCATGATATCTTGTTTCGATTACACTTATGTGTTTCTTTGCATTGCATTTGCATTGGTGTGCCTAAGTCACAGTGTTTGCCGTCTGGTATTCCTGAACGGTTTGCCAGAGGCTCGCTTCGAGAAGCGTGCCATAAGGCTGACCGGTTACGGGCTCTGCCACGATGGGGACACAAACCCCGGTTGTCACCGGGGCACCCTTTTGACTATTCGACCTAGTGCATGTTCAGAATCCATAGTGACCATTCCAAGCTAGGACAGGTTGCTACCCGATTATAGGTTGTTTGAAACCACTGCGTGCGTAGTGAAACCATAGCTCCTGACAAAATAGGACAGGGAAACCCTACCCCAAAATAGGGTTGTTTTGGCTCTTGCTTGCTTCTTATGTGCTTTTTGAGTTGATCTCTACAGGGAATGCATATATCAGTTTGCAAGTCTGAGTATCAGGCCTGAGGGTATCAGTATCAGTGTTTTGAGGAATCAGTTATATCTGCGGGTATCAGATTCAGTTTTTGGGGCAGTGATTTTGGGGAACAGTGATCAGTAGTAGAGTACAGTTATTCAGCTATGCTTGTGTCTGTTCTGATTGGGCCGAAATGCTACGTGTTTTCTCTTTCAGTTCAAAGATCTAGTACAGAATAGCCAGTGTTCTCCTTTGCTGAGGCAAGACTGACATCTGATCCGTCAGTCACCGTTCAGTTCAGCGGACTTATGATGACGCAAAGTTCAGAGGAAATAGTGGTTATGGCAGCCGCATTGGACCAAGGAAACATCTTGCGGGATGAGACCAGTGTTGAAGTACCATACCCGCCCAGGCTGCCTGCCACACGCCCGCTTGGACGCCATAGTTGTGTCAAGCTCGTGAGCCCACCACATTTGAATTGATGGGAATGATTGGCGATCTTCAGCAATCTGTGGCTGATCTCGCCTACGGAATGTTGGGTTCGCCACCAACCACATCCTACGCCGGGAATTTCGTACCGCAGGAGCCCCCGCTATTGGGGCGAATTGTGATCGAGCTCAGCCAACCTGAGGTTGTCTCAAGCTATGGCCATGACATGGCAACAACAACCGGGTTCCACTCTGATATAGCAACCCAAACCCTCGATCAAGCTGAGGCTAGAGGTAAGAACAAAGTGGAAACAGGTGTTGATCCCGTTTGACAACTGCTGTGGGCAGTCGAGGCTTTGAAAGCCGGAGGATTGAGTAAACAGCAAATATTCGCAGTCGTGGCTAAGACTGTGGATGATGCTTTCCCCACTCCAACCGAGGGGAGTTCCAGCCAGGCAGAAAATCGGGATAGGCCCCATCATGCCAGAACAGTTTCCTCTAATCCCAACCCTGCACCAGGAAAGGATCAGAAAGTCAAGGTGGCATCTGCCGATCCTTTTTCAAGTACAGCCAGCAAAGGTCCACAGACTTCGAAGTATCTGCCTCGAGGGCGCAGAGTCTTCCACGCCCTTTACATGCCTTTGTCCAAGGCGCTTCAGATCCTTGCCGAAAAGGGCCATCTTATACCCCTTGAGCCCCGGTCTCTCCCGAAGAATCTCTCTCCCTCACATGATGCTACCTTGTACTGCACGTACCACCAGCAAACCGGTCATAGTACCGACAACTGTTTCCATCTTCGTCATGAAGTACAGGATTTGATCGACAATGAGGTCATCCTCCCACCTACCTCAGCAAAGTCTGTCACTGCTGAGTTATTAGATTTTGAAGATACCACAAGTATGTGATTAGAAGTCGGTCCACCTGCGGGCGGCGCTCAGTTTACTTCGGATGTGGCGTATGGCACGCACTTTGGAGCATTTGCGAATGCTAGTTTTGCACTTTCTGACTTGGGTATTCAGTCAATTTTGTTATCTTGTATATAAGTAGCCTTTTTGTACTATGTCGGTCGAGTCTGTCTTGTTGTGTCGAGTCAGTCCTGCTGTATAGAAGTTCGGTGATTTCGGGGGTGTTACCTCGGATATCACTATTTTATTTTGTGTTTATCCTTTTGCTTTCTTTTGAGTCTGTCTCTGCTGTGGAGCCAGTTGCAACCAGGAAATCTAAATGAAACAGCTGCGGCTATCATATTTCCGTGCTTATTGCTACTTTGAGCCTGTTGTGCCAGCAAGTTTAGAATGAAACGGCAGCGCATTTCACCTGCATTTTTGTGCCTATAAGTCATTGTATTGACCTAAGTTTTTCAAAACTTTTCGAACAATGTGATGAAAACGAAGAGGAAGGAATTCATCGGGATTTGCAAAATTTGACCAATTGAGAGAAAGAGAGGCGTGCTAAGCCCTTAACGAATGAGATCATGCTTGTTAGTGTGAGTATTGGGAAGGATCCTGGCTTGATCCAGATTGGTTCCGCATTGTCTTCAGCGCGAGCGACTACTCGCTTTCTTAAAAGATTTCAAAAAATGTTTTGCGCAGTCCTGCGAAGACCTGTGTGGAATCGCTCTTGAGATTGTGCAGCTTAGGATCGCTCTCAGCCCCGAGACTTGACCCCTCACTTTCAAACCTTCAACTTGAATTCAGAATGTTCAACAGTCAACTACAATGTGAGACCTGTGTGGCCAGATTCGAAGCACCCCTTGAACAAGGAGCAAAAGACGTCAAAGAAGGTACTCGAAGAGTCCACGACGAAGATTGGCAAGAATGCCAAATCCCAGAAGGGAAGAAAGAAGGAGGTATCGCTGAAGGACAACTGAGTTCCGATCCACAACACTAGGGGCAAATTCAGCCCCCATTGGATGGACTCCTGCATCGTCAGCGAACAGCAGCCGTTCTCTTGGATTCAGATGACTTCAAGATCTCAAAAACCATTTCGCATGGACTTGTTACACTTTTACCCTTTGAGAGGCTCGCTGGGCCAAAAACCCAGAATGGCGACCCAGGAAAAAGTTAGAGCAAGAAAAAGATGAAAAAGAAAAAGGCGAAAAGAAATGAAAAGAATCGAAAAGAAGAACATAGCTCGCATGGTTAAAAACCTAGAAAGGGCGGCCTTCGCAAAAGTTAGAGCGCAAAAGGAGAGGTCAAATACACGAGTGTACCTTAACCCCCACCGGAACTACGTAAGGCTTGATTCCCATGTTTGGGAAATGTAGGCAACTTCATCCTAAAGTCCAGCCACCAACACTTTCAAAGTGACTGTGTCCATATATTGGTTTTGACCATCTTCGTCTTCTCTGTATCCGAGAGTTCGGTTGCGATCATCCCTAATGAGAACTGTTCACAGTATGCTGCGGCATTATCCAGACAAGGGGCAACTTTCCGTTGCCATGAGTCGCTATTCAAACAAGGGGCAACTTTTCGTTGCCATGCAGCTCTCTTCAAGCAAGGGGCAATTTTCCTTCGGATCCGAGGTTGCGCATCTCGAGAGTAGGTTACGTGCTCGTTGAGCACTGGCTGTTTGCCAAAACAGTTTTTGGGATTATTTTACTGAGGTTGACTAATTTCTCGAAAATTATTGCATTTTCAAAACTGGATCTTTTCTTGGACCTAAAAAGGAAAATTTTCAGTGCTCATAGCCTGACTTGCATGGTTTTGAATCAGAAAATCGAATAAGTATGTTAATCTAACTCTCGTATTGGTCAAAACTTGTTTTAGTAGAAAACCAAAACAAAAAATGGTCAAAATGATGAACTAGGGGCACAGTTGAGTCAGGCTTCCTGTCTTTCCCCCATCGCCAGCATACTTGCCGGAAAAGGCACTCTACTCGCCACAAAGGGCATGACTGGAGCTGTCTGTAAAGAGCTGAAAGCTCTCTCACCCTCCGAGCAACGAGGTATCAAGCCAAGTGCGAAGCATGAATTCGAGTGGATCAGGATACTCCACTCCCTTATCCAGGGCATCGACTAAATGTCACCGGAGGAGTAGCTACGAGCTGATAATGTTGGGCATGAACCCACAACTTTTTGTTTATCCATCAATCACCCAGGGGAGGGATAAAAAATGAGAGATTGAAGAATAGAGAGATGTGCGCTGAAAGAAAAAGTGAGGAAAAGGGCTTTTTCAGAAAAACAGAGCCTGAGGGCCGAGTGATGTGAGAATCACAAATAAGAAAGGGTGGGAATAATACCCGGAGAAACTGGCTCCTCGCGAACTGAGAGGTCCCTTGTCTTTGAAACACGTCTGTGTGTCGTGTCTTTTGTTTTGTTTACCTCAACTCTTGTTTTGAGTCTTTTTTTTTTGAGTTTTTCTCGATATTTTTAGGTTGTGTGCCTTTTGTTTTTCCTTATTGAGTCTTTCTTGCTGTGTTCAGTTGTAGGCTCAATACCCAGTTGAGAACCCTTTTCTCATTTTCAAAAAATCGTTTTGTGCTCAGAGTGCTGTGCCATCCTCCACATTTGTCCAAAACATGATTTGGTTCTTTCATGAAACCGCAGGGTTTGACCCAGGTCATGTCAGAATAGTAATACCTGGACCTATCTGAAGCTTTTTTGGGTTTCGGATTGCGAAGCAGAGAAAAAAATAAGGAGAGTTCGGACATTAGAGCCTGTTATGACTCCTGCAAATTCCGCCCTTCCATCCACCGTGTGCAAATGAACAGAATACTGTGTTATGGGCTATGAGTTCAGAATGAGCAGTGTTTAGAATGAGCTGTGTGCCGGGTAAACCAAGCGCTGTGTTATGGGCTGTGTGTTCAGAATGAGCAGTGGGTTGTATGAGTTGTTTTGTCGTTGGCCAGTTCATTATCTGGTTATTACGATGCAAGTCTTCTAATTTTCAAACAAAAGATCAGTCTCACTCACAATGTTATGTAAAGTGATGTAATGCGATGCGATGTGATGTACAAATGTAACACTTTCTTTTTCAAATAAAAAGCTTGTTTCATTTCATCATCTTTTCAAGTACATAGCTTTGAAGAAAACAAAACCTGCCTGCAACAGTACAGTGCACTCAAGCTATCAGCAAAAAGAAAAGTAAAACAAAAAGAAGAAAAGGCAACAAAAGTCTGAATCAGCAGCAGTCATGTCAGTCCTGAGAGTCTATCCTCGTCCTCTTCCTGGACAAAGGTCCAGGAGCATCATCATCAACACCATCATCTGAGCCCGAGCCCGAGTCATCTCTGGTCTCCTCCTCGAACGACTCTGCCTCTGTCTCGGACTCATCATCATCGGGAACCGGTGCTCGAGAGCTGCTCCCAACATGAGTGCGCCCCGCTGTGGTGCGGGGATATATTGTGCCTCCTCGCCCTCCTCCTCGAGCAGGAACAGAAGGTCCAGCTGGAGCACCTCCTGCAGTCCGAATCTGGAATGGAGGCTGAAAAGCACAAATGGCAAACGCATCAGTATGCTACGCAAAGCAGAGTATGAATACTGTGAGCAGTGTATCAGTATAGAATGCAGTGTATGAGTATAGTGTATGAATGTTATGAGCAGTATGTCAGTACAGAATGCGGTGACTGAGTGCAGTATATGAATGTCGTGAGTAATGCTGTGAACAGTCTGCGGGTTACAGTGTATCAAATGGCGTGAGGGCCGTGTATCAAGTGTTGTGTTGATAGTGTGATGCATCAGATTATGTGAAACAGTTTATGTAGAGTTTGAGACTGTGGTCAGAAAAGCCTACCGGGATACTGCAAATGGCCAGTAGGTCGAGGCTCCGCTGAAGCATCCCCATCACCGAAGCAATCAACTCTAGGGACTGGCGAGTGTACTCGAAGGAAGCCTGCAAAAGTGTTAGAAGTATCAGTATTCTGCAGAATATCAAATGAAATGAAATGAAATGATTGTGCAGAATGCAAAATGCAGAAGTACATACTGGGGGCAAGCCATGGAATCTGACTAACTCATGATCAGCCGGAGGAGAAGCGATGGGGATCTGGTAAGTCTCCCCACCCTGCCCTCGGCATGTCATCATAGTAGGCAGCTCGGGCCACCTAACCCCCCGCCCTATCCGGGACCCAGCTCCCTGCTCTCTCGGAGACCCCCGGGACCCGCTCCCGCCTCGGGCCTGAGGTGCCCGCGACGCTCCTGCCCTCGCTGCTGGTGCCGCTGGTCTCTCCCCCTCAACTCAGCCAGCACCCGTCAGTGGCCGCATGATGTAAGTCTGGACGAACTCTGTGCAGTCGCCCTCGTCTATAAACTGCTCATAACTCCGACCAACCGTGTGGCGGGTCAGCTCCGCCAAGGTGTACCTCTCGGTGTACCTCGCGTGGGTAGGAGGAGGTGCTGGAACCCACTGCTCGGGCATGCCTAAGGTCTGCCGCATGAAGCGCTCTCCAAAGTACCAAGCCCGGCAGACCGGTCCCTCCAACAGAATCCTGGATCGGGCGATCTCCTGAGCGCCCTCATACCGCTCCTGAACCGCGATAGGCAATGAGGCCCATGGCTGCCAGGTGATCTGCAAATGAAGTACAGTTTGTTATCTACTGTTGTTGAAAATGCAATGCAAAGTGAAGCTTAAATGAACTGCAAGTTCTAAAATACCTCTGCGGCGGTGATGGTGTCGAAGTAGCGACGGAAGAACATGAAAGAATCCCGAGGCCTCCGCTCGCACCTCACGTCGAAGCGATGGGAAAATGGGAACATAGGGGGCATCTCCTCCTCCGGTACTGGGGCAAGCCTAAGAAAGTAGGCATACACCCACAACTGTATAGTGTGACAAAACAGATATGAGTAGTATACAGATATGAGCGGTATACAGATAAAGTGGTATGCAGATAAAGCAGAAAGCAGTGTATTGTGCAGTGTGTGCAGTGTATAGCCAGTATAAAGCAGATTGGTGTATAGATAATGAAAAGTAGAATTGAAAAGAGAGAAAGGGAATGTGTACCTCCCAGGCTCGCCAATAGCCTCCAAGTAACTGCCCACTGCGGCGGGACGATGAGCTCATGTAGCCGTAAAGAGTGGCCAAGCTAGTGCCACCCCAGTCATAGCGGCGAATCTGTGTCACATCTACCAGTGCGCTCAGCAAGTAGAGGGCGACGGTGCTCGCCTGGTCGGCAAACAGAGTGGTCCCTAGCAAGAACATGATGAAACCCTGGGCGTACTACTCCTCCTCCTCCCGGGTAGTTGGCGCCTAGATCCGGAAATGAGCCTCAAACCAAGAGTATCGCACAAACCCTGCTTGAGCGAGGGGTGGCTGAGTGCCAAGCAAATAATGCTGAGCGGCATCCTACTCGTCCATGTCAGTATCAAAGGGGATCGGATCACCCCCTACTCCAATGCCAGTGAGCATCGAGAAGTTGAAGGGAGTCATCATCATCTCCCCGGTGGCAGAAAGGTGGAAGGAGTCGCTGGTGTCCCACCACCTCTCCACCAGAGCGGCAAGAAGGGGCCTGCTCGCAGTGAGGCGCGAGAGTCCCATGCAGAAGGTCCCGAAACCGGCCTGATCAACGATCTGACGAACTGCGTCAGGTAGCTCCATGTACCATCCCCGGGCCTCGACGTTTCCATACCCTCGGAAGGCATAGGAATCTCCCTGTGATTTAAAGCAGGCAGTCGCGAAGCAATATCAGATATACAATGTCTTTGAAAGCATACAGAATGCATACAAGACAACATGTGTGCACATGTTCAAATTCAAACAGACATCGGGTGCCGATGTGCTTGCAGAGAACTACAGCATATGATGCGTCGGTGTGTTCAAGTGGTTCAGTGGAAAGACAGCATGTGTGCACGTGTTCAGATTCAAGCAGGTATCGTGTGTGGGTGTGCTCGCAGTGAACTACAGCATCTGATGTATCGGTGTGTTTAAGTGGTTCAGTGAGAAGATGGCGTGTGTGTATGTGTTCAAAGATCAAACAGATATCGAGTGTAGGTGTGCTTGCAGAGAACTACAGCATACGATATACCAGTGTATCTGAGTTAAGCAGTTAAAGAACAGTATTGACTAGCACAGTTATATGTTCTACATCGCAGAAAATGAAACGGGGAAGAGTGTACCTCAGAAGCGTCGTATGACAGATGTGACTCTGGCTCGCGCAGTAGGAGCTCCAGTGGCGTGCCTCGCACGTAGCTCCGGAAGTGGCGGAGGCTGTCAGGAGGGAGCGCATGCACTGCCGACCTGTAGGTCGCCGGATCGAACGGTCTGACGCGGAGAGAGAGGAGCTCGACCTCGGGGTCCACGTCCATCTCTGGGGAAGCCCCGCCCTGTGGAAGATCGTCTGCTATGTCGAGTAGGGTGCGAAAATGGCCGAAAATGTGAAAACCGAGCGAGAATGTGAAAAGTCAATTGAAAAGTCAACCCCGAGAGGGTGAAAAATGGCTGGAAAGGTCGGAGTGCGGAAAAGGAACGAGAATCAAGGTAAACTCGAGGGAAACAAACCCCGAGTGGTGGAAATTGAGAAAGAGACACCGAATTTGAGATTTGTTTGGTTCAAAATGTTCGAAACGCGAAGGAGTTCGTGAATCGAACGACGAAACGGGCCTGAAAACCAAGGAAAAGCGAGGGTAGAAGGTTGGAAAATGACCTAGAGAGATGGCGGAAGGTTTTTCGAGCAAGAGGCAAGTGAGAAAATAGGGCTTGAAGCCCTATATTTAAAGACCCGTGCCGGATTGAAAAAACTGCCCCGAACAGGCATTTTTGGCCGGTCGGCCACATTGTTGGCCGGTCGGCCAAATAGATGGCCGGTGGCCTTATTTTGTGGCCGGTGGATGGCCGGTGATCCCCCCTGGTGGTCGGTGCACCTCCTACACCCTTGTTTGGGTCAGATATATGGTTTGGGGCCTTATTTGCTCAAGACAGTGCAAGGAACTGCATTTTTGAAGCTTAACCGGTCTCCGTTTTGACCTCGGACCGTGTTTTCTATGTGCAATCCTTGAATACGTACGAGGTGTATCCTTTTTCGTATCCTTTTGTATCTTGCGAAGTCCGGAAACTGCTTTAAATACGTTGCATTGTTATGCATATCTCGTATGCGTTGCAGCGCGCATCATACTCGCATTGTCATGCACATATGTTATGCGTTGTCACGCACACCACACTTGCATTGTTTTGCATCTTCTTTAGGTCGCATTGTCATGTGCACCTCACATGCATTCACATGCATGACCCCTGTCACACGTTGTCACGCATACCTCACATGCATTGTCGTGCATCTCCTCTTACCTCGCATTGTCATGCGCAGTTCATTTGCATTGTCATGCATCTCTCTACTGCACCATTAAATATTGCATTGTACATAGCATTCACTATAAATATTAGCATTGTATAGATTGCATTGTACATAAGTTTACATGCATCCACTGTATATAGTGCATTGTACATAGTTTACATGCATATTGTATATATATCGCATTGTAGTTTGCATGCATTTGCTGCATCACATCCGTTTATGACTTACGCCTTTCCATGTTGAGCTTGGTCTGGTATGTGCCCATACTTTTCACATTGAAGCACGGTTATGATATTATGTGTACGCACCTAGTGTTGTGGGTGACGGCACCGTTTTTGTGTTAAACGCGGTTTGTATGTGTCCATGCCTTTCCTAGGCAAGATACGGTTTGGCTGCATGCCTTATCCCTTCCATCTATTGCATATAGAATATATATTGCATTGTAGTTTGCATGCATTGTCTTCAATCCTCCCGTCCACCCGCGTTGTTTCGCATTCTTAGGTTGCATTGTCTTGCATCCTCCCGTCCACCCGCGTTGTTTCGCATTCTTAGGTTGCATTGTCTTGCATCCTCCCATCCACCCGCGTTGTTGCGCATTCTTAGGTTGCATTGTCTTGCATCCTCCTGTCCACCCCCGTTGTTTCACATTCTGAGGTTGCATTTCTTGCATCCTCCCGTCCACCCGCGTTGTTGCGCATTCTTAGGTTGCATTGTCTTGCATCCTCCCGTCCACCACGTTTCTTTCGCATTCTTAGGTTGCATTGTCTTGCATCCTCCCGTCCACCGCGTTGTTTCGCATTCTTAGGTTGCATTGTCTTGCATCCTCCCGTCCACCCGCATTGTCGCGCATTCTTAGGTTGCATTGTCTTGCATCCTCCCGTCCCGTTGTTGTTTCGAATTCTTAGGTTGCATTGTCTTGCACCCTTCCATTCAAGTTCCTATACACATTCCATGCGTTGTCGCGTTATGCTTTACTTATATGTGTTCAAGTTCCTATACACATTGCATTCGTTGTCGCGTTATGCTTTACTTATATGTGTTCACGTTCCTATACACATTGCATGCGTTGTCGCGTTATGCTTTACTTATATGTGTTCATGTTCCTATACACATTGCATGCGTTGTTGTGTTATGCTTTACTCATATGTGTTCAAGTTCCTTTTTCACACATTGCATGCGTTATTGCGTGTTCTTTACTTATATGTGTTTATGTTTCAAATTGCATTGTTATGCACACACTCAGGTTGCGTTGTCATGCACCCCTTTCACCCACATTGTCATGCACCCCTTCACTAGCGTTGTCACGCACTTTCAATTGCATTGTTATGCATACTTCTAACAATATTGTACATGTTAAGTTTCTTTCTCTTTCAGGCACGATATTGTATGTACGGTTCATTTGAAGCTGGCACGACCAGACGAACCGCACAGGTATTGTATTCTCCGCGTCAAACGTAGCGAGAATTACATAATTCTCTTACATCCTTTCTGCATTGTAATCTAGTTGGATTTGTGTTTGATTGCTTAAAACTGCTGCATGTTTTGCTTCGTTACAGCTTTCTTTTGCATGATCATGAGTTATGCTCGGCTTTGTACATTGTTTTGCATTTTGCCCCTGCCTTCGGGCGCATATCTTTGTCTGTAGCTTGTATGCTTTGTCTAAGTCTTCGGCCTTGTCAAAAATAGGTCGTCTCGGGGCTTTGACATTCACTCCCGTCATTGTTATGACTTTCGAGTTCTGTCAAAGAGGGGCAACTGTAGACACCCCATTTTTGACCGTCCTCAAGACTTGGACGTCATCATTTGAACACTCGGTGATCATCCATGTTTGTGTTTGTTTTGAGTTCCCGAAGGTCTCAGCTACGCGCCCTGCCTTAGGATCTCTCAACTTGTTTGTTTTGTGTTTGGTTTTGCACCAAACACTTGTTGTTTTGCTTCTGAGGGTGGGAAATAGCTTCTTGGCCATCCTCACACCTCACCGGCCATGGCTTGATGCCACCGGCCATGTTTTCTTGCCACCGGCCATTGGTGATGGCCGATCGGCACTCTTGGTGGTCGGCCGGCCACCTTTGTTGGTCAAATGGCCATTTTTGTTGGTCGACCACTGTTCATCTGCTTTTGGCAGATATTTTGTGCCAGCTGGCACAACTGGCACCCACTTTACACCCCCTCCATACACGTGTATGGAGAGATTTCCCTCTTGCTTAGCTTGTTTTGTAAGCTTTGCAAGAGTTGGAATTCTATAAGAGGAGGGCTTCTCCTCGCTCCTCAAGGGTTCCAAAAAATTCCAGAGTTCTGAGATTAGGGTTAGAGGATTGTGTATCTATTCTATCTCTATATCTCTCTCTCTTCCATATTGTGTGTGGATTAAGGTGTTTTGTTCATAGTTTTGCATACAAACACCTAGTATTACACTTTCCTTTGGCCACTGAGGTGCTAAGGAGTTATTTTCAGAGTTCTTGAGTTGATCTAAGCTTGGACAGACCAGCTGGAGCATTGTTCTTGAAAAGGTCTTCAAGGGTAAGAACTTTACCCCTTTATTCCCCATTTTTGCTTAGGCTTTTAGCCATCCTTGCTTCTGTTTTTAAGCTTTGTGTATAACTAATAAAAGTTCTGATTTTGAGTGCTTAAAATAGATATTTAAGGCTGTTTTGGTGTTTGGGGTTGTTTGACCCCGCTTAGGCCTTGTTTGGCCTCATTTTTGTGCTATTGTTGGTGAGCTCCGGGACCACCTTGTATTGGCCTCCTCACCACTGAAATCCAGAGGGATTTCAGTGGTGGGGATGGTGTTTTAAGGTCCTAAGAAGGAGAGGGTCATCCCCTCTCCTTATTGTCTTCCATACTTGCCATTTTAGCCTCATGTGTGAGCACCTTGTTTAAGTCCATGTTGGCCATGTCTTAGCTGGTATTTGGTAGTATTTTGCCGTGGTTTACCTCTGTTTTAAGTTGGTTTAGACACACCATGCATGCCTTGCATACTTGTCTTGTAATGCCATGAAATTGCCTTAACATGCTTTGTACTTTGAGCCTTGTTTTTACCATGATTTTGGCCTAGCTTTGTGAAGATTTTATGCATGTTTTAGTATGCTTGAGGTATGATTTTGGTTGTTTGGGCCATCCATGACTTGCTTTTTATAGCTACCATGCAATCTCCCTTGTAGGCCTTGAGTGTTGGCCCCTCTAGCATGCTCTCTTTTCATCATTTCAGTGGTTTGGCACCACTTATCATGTCATTTCAGTCCATATAGCATGTTTGTACACTTGCATTTATGGCTCCTTTGATGCTTCAAAAGGTTTGTGTTTTATGCTCCATGTTTGGACCTTTGTGCATGCCTTTAGATTTAGGCCATTTAGATGCCATCTAGGTGTGTCTTTGGTCTTGTTCAGACCTGCATTGAGACTGTTTTGAGTCTCCTCGACCCTTTGGGACTCGCCTTGCATAGCCATGGTTTGATCCCTTAGGTTAGCCTTAGGCCTTAGGCTTGCTTGCATGCTTTGATTGCTTGATTTGGCATCATCTTCTACTTGTTTTTAGAGCCTAACGTGTTGATTTAATGTCCATGTTTATTCCTTTTAAGTGTGCTTAAAAGTCTCCTCTTTATGCTTAAGTGTTGGACCATGTTTGCATGCATGTTTGTATGTAAATTTGCCTTCATTTCCATAGCATTTTGGCTACTTATTTAGACATGGCTGAGGCTTGTCCATATTAGTCTAAGTCCATCTTTTGCATGTTGCTCAAATGTTATTACATTGCTTCATGTTTGCATGCTTTGGTTGCATCATGTCTTGCTTGCTCATTTGTTTGAATATTGTCACATGCTTGCATGTTTGCATGCGTGTTTGCATTTTCATGTTGCATACTTAGCTCGCATGCTTAGGTTGCATTTGGCACGCATGTCTTGCCTCTTGAATTGATTATGATAGAGGTTGGGCCCATTGTGTGTTTATGTGCATTACACTTGACATCAAAATGCATGCTTGACTTCTTGGACCATCACACATTAAAATGCGCGATCGGTGGCCCGAGGGTCGAGTACCAAACTCCCTTGAGCCCACAACATGATGGGGAGGTTGGTTGTGCAAACATTTGCTTAAAATGCATTGCCATGCCTTGTTTGCCCTCTGCTGCTATCAAAACAGGGTTCTGTAAGAAAGGATGGCCGGTCGGCCATCTTCAGTGCCGGCCGGCTATACATATTTGTGGTCAATGACCACTTCCTCATGGCCGATGGTGTTTCCTTCTGGCCGGTGGTCTCCCACAACCCTCAGGGAGTATTTCAGAAACAACTTTGAGACTTGTGCTGTCCTCAGAGGAGAAAAATAGTGCAAACAGAGGCAGCTTGTGGATGGTGGTGGATTTCCGAGCGGAGCAGAGCACGCATGCATTGGACCCTCTTCCCGAGGCTGTTTTACTGCTTTATTAGCTTAGTTAATTTGTTTAACTAGTTAAGTGGTCTATAACTATTTAATTAGCTTGTTAGTTAGTTAAATTTGTATTATTCTTTAGGTCCCTCCAAGAGAGGGCGAATTGTGTAATAAGCGTGCGTGTGTGCGATGCATGTCTTCCAACCCCCACTTCTTTCTCCCTTTTACTTACCTGCTTTTGATGGTTAGTATTAGGATATGTTTTGGTTAGCATACTTGTGATAGCATGTTTGCATCCATTCATTTGTATTGCATGCACCAGGCTCGGCGCATCATACTAATTGCTTAGTATTTCAAATCTGTCTTGAATACATGTCAAGTTGCATTTCACATGCCATCCATAGATTAGCCGAGCCTATTCTAGCTGCATTTTTCTTGCTATGCATTGGCCATCTTAACATGGACTTCGATCATACATTTGATTACTAACATGTTCCTTGTTTTGGCTTGGAGTACTAGGTGAGTGTTTATGCTTTAGCATCTCGCATGAGTGTGAATGTTAACATGAAAGCATGCTTGCCATGAGGCTAACTGCTTAGTTGGTTTACTGGCTGAATGCCTGTGGGTGAAGGTTGGATTGTTTCAGTTGGAACAACTCGTTGAAATCCATGTTTTAGCCTACTTGCGAGTAGCAAATTTCAAAATATCTTTCAAACAAGCGGATATGCAGTGCTTTGTTCCAAATTAGGCGATCTAATCTACACTTTTGTGTTGTGCGCATCACATAGTAAGATTAGCTAATTAACCAGAATAAGAATGCATAATGTTTTCAAAACTAGATATCATGGTTAGTAGAGACCGATCTTTGATCGGGTGAGCGGGGGTGCTCATAGCTGACCTTCCCCAATCGTACCCAAGTTCCCGAGCCGAGGCAACTTTCGTGATGATGGACACGTGGCCTTAGGCAACGAGTCAGGGTTTCCTAAATTCCCCCATAAAAAATATTTAGGTGGCGACTCTGTATTTGGCAAAGCAGTCCATGTTTGGCACTTCTTTCAAAAAAATCTGTTTTCAAAAACGATTTGCCGGATTTGGACTCTTTGATGATTCATCGGTCTTGCATTGCACTCTGCGAGATTAGATACAAGACCATGACATTGAGTCCTGAACTGTAGTGAGCCCCATATGAACAAAACAGGGGATTCCCTCCCGGGACATTCGGGGACGTCTACAGAATGCTCTAGGTTTGATCTTTCCAAACCCTATTTCCATTCTGTCTCATACTTGGACCATGTGTTGGTCCTTTTGGCATGTTGCTTTTGAAGCACTGCTGGCCATGCAAGGCTTTGCCCTGCCAACCATGGGCTTTGCCCTGCCAGCCATCAATGAGGCACTGCCGGCCACCACTGATGGTCGGCCGGCCACCAACTATTCAGTAGATATTTTTGCAGATATTTTGACAGCTGTTTACATAGGTTAGCTCATCTACACCCACGTGGATGGCTGGATCTCATCAAGGCTCATTTGTATCTTCTATACATAGAAGCTATCTATATGCATGCAAGGGGCTACCAAAATTGAGCTGAGATATTTTTCTCCCTCTCTCTCTCTAGAATCCTCTCTCTCTATATTTTGTGCTTAAAAGTGTGTTTTCTTCACATATTTGCACTAAAACACCTAGTCAAACACCTTCACCTTAGTGTTGAGGATCTTGGATGCCTTGTTTGAGCTCCTTGGAGTGTTTTTGGCTTGGTTTTGGCTCAGAAGCTTGCTGTTTTGTTGCTGTGCTTCAAGGGTAAGTGTTTCACCCTTTTAAGCTTTGTTCTAGTTCATTGCTTTGCCATCTTTGTATGCAACTTTGAAGTTGGTTTTAGTCTCAAAAAAGTTCTGTTTTTAAGCTTAAAAATGTTGGTTTAAGCCTTGTGTGGTTAAGGGGGTGGTTCTCCTCTTTTCCTCTTTGGCTTGTAAAGCCTCTTGAGCCACCTTTCTGAGCTTTTGTAACATCCTTTGTTTGGCCTTTCTACCACTGAAACTCAGAGGTATTTCAGTGGTGGAAAGTTAGTTTTGAGGATCAAAATAGGAGGGGTGATGCCCTCTCCTTGTATCTTGTTTGCTTGTATTGATGGACTCATACTTGAGCATGCTCTTCTAGTCTTTTGTGACTTAGTTCAAACATGTTTTTGGCCTTATTTTAACATACTTTAACTCTGTTTTTGGGTGTTTGGGTGATCTCTTGCTTGCTTTTGGTACTTGTAGTGCAACCATACTTGTTAGCCTAACATGCCTCATGCTTTAGCCTATCATCCTAGCTTGTTTTAGCTCTACCTCAGCATGTTTTTGCCATTATTTTAGCATGATTTAGCCCTGTTTTGAGTGGTCTTGGCCATGTGAGGCTTGTTGTGCATGGTTGTAGTGTAAAGGCCCTTGACTAGCTTTGAGTTTCAAAGTCTCTAGCATGCTTTGCTTGAATTGTTTGCATGTCTTAGCCTCATTTCTCACATGATTTCAGTGCATATAGCATAGTCACATTCTCACATATTCCACTCTTTTATAGCTTTTGTGAGTTGTGCCTTATGCCTTGTTTGTGAGCCAATACTTGTGCATGATTTTATTGCCTCATGAACTTCCATCTCAGCATGTTTTGGCCTTTATTTTGACATGATTGGGCTCTGTCCAGAGCTGGTTTGGCTGTTTGAGTTTGATATTGCATGATGCTAGTGTAAAGCTCTTCACTAGTTTTAATGCTTAAAGTGTCTAACATGTTGCACTTGAGTTGTTTGCATGTTAGAGTCTTGTGTTTCATGCCATTTCAGTACTGAAATTCTGCCACCTCCCTCCCTTCTTCATCTTTTCATTTGTTTTGAGGATTGGTTAGTCTTGAGGCTTATGCTTAAGTGGTTTTAACCCTCTTTTGAGGGTTCCTCCTAGTCAAAGGCATGGTCTCTCCTATGCCTTAAACCATTTTTTTGGTTGACCTCTTTCTCATTAGAGGACTTTCACATTTGGACAAATCAAGTAAGGGGTGGTTTGGTAACTTAAAATGTGTAAACAAGAATTGAGCTAAGTAAAACATACCAAGATAAACATGTGTTGTGTTGTATTGCATTGTGTTCAATCGGATGTTATATTGAACACAAGGTGGATTGGTCCATTTCATACTCAAAGTGATGAAAATGAGTCAATCCCCTTTGCCTCCATTTCCTTTGATCACCCTTGATAAGGTAGTGGTCTTAGTGTCTTGTTTGTTGTGCATTCATCCAATTTGTACAAGTTGGATCCTTGGCCATCATGCACTGAGATGCTTGATCGATGGTTTTGGATCCAATGGTGCCTCTCCCTTGATGTTTTGAGATGATAAGGAGTGGCACAGTACATACATACCCTTGGGAGACCCTCCATTTTCCTCTGTTTTGTGCTCTGTTGCAGTTTGGTGTCATAGCACACCAGTGGCCGGCACCATTGCATTGTTGGCCGTCAGAGGCATGCTCTTGGCCGGCAGATGGCCGGCAGCCACCATTCATGGCCGGCATGTCACTGGTGCACTCCCCAGCTTTGTTTTGGTAAGTTTCAGCAGCAAGTTCTTGAAGACACCCTGCAAACAGAGCCTCTAAAGAGCAAACCGGAAAGCGTTTAGGGTAGCAACCGAGAGCATGCTTTCTTCATTATTCAAGGTAGAGTTGAGGCAGCCTAGCTTACATGTTTTATATGCTTTGTTGGTTTTGTAATTTGATTAATTAGATTGTTAATTAGTTAAAGTCTTGTAATAATTAGTAAGTAGTTTACTAGTTATTTGATTGGTTTGTAATAATTAGTCTAATTAGTTTAATTAGATTAGTTTGATTAGCTTAGCTTAGATTAGCTTAGCGTATTCATTTGGACCCTCCTTCGAGAGGGCACAATGTTGTAATAAGGGTGCGTGTGTGTGTGCATGTCTTCCAACCCCACTTCTTTCTCCCTTTTATTTAACTACTTTTGATGGTTAGATTAGGGACATTTTCAATTAGCATACCTTATGCTTGCATGTTTGCATCATTCATTTGTATTGCATGCACCGGGCTCGGCGCATCATTTAAACTGCATTGTATTTCAATACCTATTTGAATACATGTATCAAAGTGTTGCATTCATATGCCATCTTAGATAGCCGAGCCAATTTAGTTTCAATTTTGCATGTGTTGCATTAGGCATCTTAACATAGCTAGGATCATGCATGATTTCTAACTAGTTTTCTATTTGGCTTGGAGTACACTGTAAGTGTTTACGCTTTAGCATCCTTGCAAGAGTGTGAGTGTTGCCATGATAGCATGCTTGCCATGAGGCTATTTGCTTAAGTGATTAACTGCATGAATGCCTGTGGATGAAGGCTTTATTGCCTGAATTGGGACAACTCGATGATTGTGAGTTTTAAGCCCACTTTGCGAAGTGGCAAAATCATGTTTTAAAGCCCACTTGAGGGTGGCAAATCCGTGCTTTAGCCTACTTGCGAGTAGCACTTTCAAACCATTTTCAAAAACAAACATGAGTTGTTTTGTTCTAATCCGCGTGATTGAGTCTATACTTGTATGCTGAACGCATCACGTAGTAAGTTAGCTAATAACCGGAATAAGAACACATGTGTTTATAAAACAACATATCATGCTTAGTAGAGGCTGATCCTTTGATCAGGCGAGCGAGGGTGCTCATGTTATGGCCTTCCCCTCTCGTACCCAAGTTCCCGAGCCGAGGCAACTTTGGTGATGACGGACACGTGGCCTTTGGCACGAGTCAGGGTTTCCTAAATTTTCCAAAAACAAAACATTTAGGTGGCGACTTTGTAATCTGGCAAAGCAGTCCATGTTTGGCGCTTTTTGATTCAAAATTGATTTTTCAAAACCAATTGCCAGAATTGGACTCTTTGGTGATTTATCAATCTCGCACTGCACTTTGTGAGATTAGATTCAGAATAGTGACGGGAGTCCGAACTGTAGGACGACCAATTCGCGCCCTCTCCGAAAGGGGGGGGCGCGGAGAAAGTCGAGCGCTACACCGACCAGCCAGTTAAGGTAGCCGACCGACCACCTTTTGTGGCCGACCGGCCATTTTAGTGGCCGACAATCACCATCAAGTGGCCAACAGCCCCTATTTGTGCCCAGCAGAATGCCTTTGGTCTTCCTGTGTGTTGAGAATGCTGGGAACCTGTGTTTTGTTCTACTCCGGATGCATTCTGTTGTTTTGTTTTAGTAGTTTTGTTGAGTCGCTCTCAAGTTTGTTTCAATTTTTTTATCGAGTTGTTGCAATTTCTTTATCGAGTTGTTGTTTTGTTTGTTGAGTTGTTGCATTGTCCATTGAATTGTCTTATTTTGTTTGTTATGTTTCGGTTGGTTCACTACTTGACTAAGCAATTGTCAAGACAATGTACAATATTCAATTTCCATCAATCTCGTTTTTGTGTAAAATGGTGCAATGTGATGCTCAGAATATAAAATCCAACACGTTTTCATCAAAAAGTTGTTTTCATTCCAATTATGGTTTTTTTTACAAAAAGTACAAGTTTTTAAGATAATAAAACTACCTAAGGCTGCACTATGTGCTAACGCTACTAGTAAAAAGAAACAAAGCAAAAATACATCAATCAGCACTGGTTGTCTCAAGCTCTAGAGGCCCTCTTCGTCCTCTTCCTCGGCGAAACGGACTCTGCAGAGCTATCACTGTCTACGCCACTGTCTGAACCCGATGAGGAACCGGAACCAGAGTTGCCATCCTCTACATCTGAACCTGGCTCAGCCTCGTCTCCACTAGCGGAACCCAAGCCGGCATCATCATCTCCGCTCTTAGATGACTTGGTGTGCTGATCCCCGGCCTCCTCGGACTCGGCCTCGCTGGTCTCATCATTGTCATCGCGTATGATGGGCTCTCGACGCCTCCCTCGGCCATGTGATGGAGCCCCTCTCTCTCTCTCTCTCCCTACTACTAGAGGGGGCGCTGATGGTCCTGTCTATAGAGGTGTGACCTGAGAAGGCAGTTTGAATATATCAGCCATAGTATGTATATCAAATGCAAGTATGGTGTGCAGAATGAGTACATGCAGAAGGCAGATATGGTATGTGAATGCAATGTGTCAAATGTGATCTGTACATGCAGTGTATCAATGCAGTGTGGGAAAATGTTCAGTTGAGATGTCAGTTTTAGTATATCAACAGAAATATGATAACCGAAATGCAAGAAAGCTGAAAAATTACCTGAATGCCGTGGGAGCCAAGTATCGACTCCCTCCTCAAGATCATGCCCTCGAATGAGGCCAACATCTCGAGTAACCCCTCGACATAACCTGTAAAGGGCTGCAAATGCAAGTTGAAATGATCAGTGAATGCATGAATGTCTGAGTATCTGAGCGAGAATGAAAAAATGAAAGTTGTAATGCATACCGGTGGTGAATTGGGTATCCTGACATATCAATGATGAGGCAACGGAGGCTTAATCGGGATCTGATAAGGCTCTCTAGAGTACCGCCAACCCGTCAGCTCAGTCGGAAGATCTGGCCATCCAGCGCTCTGCCTAGTGGGAGGCATCCCTTTAGCCCTGCCCCTCGATGCTCGGCCCTGCTTGTCGAAGGGGCATCTGTTGCTTGGGCCCTGCTCGACGAAAGGACATCAGTTGCCCTCCCTGTATGAGCACGAATACCTGTTAAGAGAGGCATGAGGTACGTCTGGATGTAAGTCGTATAGCCCCCTCCCCAATGAAAAGGTCTACATCTCCATCCCGCATGAAGTCAATGATCTCCTAAGGGAAGAGACTCTCTGTGGCTCACATGGAAGGCGGAGGTGGTAAGGGAACCGACTGTAACGGCAAACCCAGCATCTGGTGCATAAAGCACTCGCCTAGGAACCAGGCTCGACCTACTGGCCCCTCAAGCACGAGCCGATACCAGGAAGCGCCCCAAGCTCCGGTAAACTGAAATCTGGCACCCTCTGGCATCGTCGCCCAAGGCTGCCACGTGATATACAGACAACAAGTGCATAGATTGATAAGTTGCCATTAGATATGCAAAGTGAATTGAAGCTGAAAGCATAAATAACTGTAAGTTTTGAGTTACCTCTACCGCCCTCACTATATCGAAATACTGGCGAAGGAATGAGAGGGTCTCTCGGGTCCTCGGCTGGCACCGACCATCGTATCGATGAGAATATGGCACCTCAAGAGACGTCTCGATCTCCGGCTCTGGAGCAAGCGTCGGGAAATAGGCGTACACCCATAGCTGTAAAAAGCAAGAGCAGGACAGTGAGAATACAGATAAACACAAATTGTCACGCCTCAAACCCGCCCCTAAAAGTTTGGGCATGATCACTACAGAAACGGACATCAAATTCAAGATGTATATTATATGGGGCCTGAACGGAAGCATTTAACAACACAAAATAACATCCATTGAGCTAATACTAACATGCCAGGATCATACACGTAATATCAGGTAATTTACCGCATAAAAAAAAACACACTTGTAGATGTATATATATATACACAAATATACAGACCCATCCCCCAAGTCTGAGGATGTAACAAAACTATATTAAGAGAAGTTAATTATGTTTTACAACATTAGACAAAAGGTTTAGGGCACGAAGCTAAAAGCTCTACAAAGACTGCACAAACTGAATGATCAGCTTCGTCTAAGTGTTTGGTCGTGGTGTAATGGGCAAAAGACAAGTGGTCCAAACTGGACTAGGACTGACCTCCAGACTGAGTACCTACAGAGACAGACATAACACAGAGTGAGCGAAGCTCAGCAAATAAAAGTACTTAAACAATTCAATGATTAACTTGCATTATAACGTATATAAGTGCAGAGGTTATGTGATTAAGCTCATTCCATAAATGTTTTCAGAGCGGCCTGGGGCCCGGATTTTATACAGAGTGGCTTTAAGCCTAGTAGTACTACAATACTAATACTCACAGTGCTGTGGTGGAGCGATAGTTCCTCCCGGAGTGTGTCCTACACACATTCATAATTCACAAATTAGTTCTTTTCCCTTTCAAATCATTTCCTGATTCGCTTTGTTTCCAATGAATTTACAAACATCTTAAGAGCATCAAATAATTATTTTAATAATATCAGAGGGTCAAATAGGGAAAACGGAGCGGACGAACTTTTTCAGCATGGGCCACACGTGCGGCTGTGAGCCCCGCACGTGCGGCAGTGGTTCCCGCACGTGCGGCTGTGAAGCCCCGCACGTGCCTTTTTTCCAGTAGGCAAAGACCCAAAATGCTCTGTTTTCCGCACGTGCGGCGATTTGCCCTGTTTTACAGTCCAAAATTGAAGCAAAACTCATCTTGGTGAAAGCTCAAAATAGGTAAATTTAGCACAAGAATATAGCTTAACATCACATAAATATGGATCACAAGTTCAATCAAGCCTTCATTGCTCTCAAATCCATATACACAATTCACTCCCTCCAAAGTTCTAATTATTTTTGAGTTCACTTAAACATACACATATATATAGCCATCTAATCACATAATCCAATACATAAATGAGTCCCACATGAAATAACAAGGAAGCAAGATGCAATTTCTTCATATAGCTCAAATTAGTTCCCAAGACAACTATATGGTAAGTACAACTTCCCAATTAAACAATGATCACATACAACACTTCAAACCTAAACCCTAGCTCACCCAAATGGAACGGCATGTTTACTCAAATCCAAGAAAGAGTTTATTTAAGGTGAAGTTTACATACCTTGAGCTTAAATTTCCATAAACCCTCTCAAATCCCCCCAATCTTCCTCCTTGTTGAACTACCCCTCTTCCTCTCTAATTCACCTCTTCAAATTCTCTCTCTCAGGAGATATTTGTGTAATGGCTCTAAACCAAATGTT
>JAPPVO010000059.1:4750923-5114062 GCA_030407325.1 Camellia japonica
TTCCTTTATAATAGAAAAACAAGGCGGTGAGTACAACACTGTAAATCTCTAGGTACGTGTCTGCAAGTAGAATATACAAATATTACCAATTTGTCATTTTTACCAGTATTAACCGGAAGGCTCGACACTTATCCACGCGGGCTTCTAGTCTTTCACCAAGGACACACATGCCAACTTAATATCGTAACCACACCCCCTACCCAGATTCACCAAGTATTCACCCATTTTTCTAAAAACAATATACATTTTGAATGTGTTAAAGATGCGACAATGTTCAATGCAAATTGATGAGAAATTAGTTTCAATTCACCTAATTCTCATGCAATTTCTACAACAATCACAGCTATCCTCCACCGATAGCCCAAAACAAATATCTCTAAACAAATAAATAATTTCCATAAAGATAAACCTTTCAAAAATCTCAAGATCGGAGTGATAATACATATCTAACTCCGCCATCCTCATCAACATCAATTTAATTCAACATTTCCAACATCAATTCCATTTATCATTACAAAATCAACATTTGATATTCTTAGGGCAAAATCCCCTTTCCTTTATAAGTCAATTTCAAAGATAAAAATGCATCATTTCATCAGAACTCAACAATAAATACATTTCCTCAATCATTTCCAACAACTCATTTAAAGACGAGAGAGAGAGAGAGAGAGAGAGAGAGAGAGAGTGGAGGAACCTCAAAGACGTCGAAAATCAACTTTGTTCCAATTAAGAGAATGCTCTCTGTGTGCTCTACATTTAAAAAAAAAAAAAGATTAGGGTGGAGAAATCAATAGATCTAGGTGTATTTGTGCAGAGAAAGTGATTTTTAGAGAGAGAATGTGATACCCCTGTTCTGTAATATGCTAAATTGGTCCTTAATTTGTTTATGGTTATGTGTTTAGTATGATTTTGTGTGTCATTATGTGATAATATGTGATTTTGGAACTCTATCTGTTCACCGTAGGAAAATCTGTTTGAATAATCTGCTTTGGGAATTAAATTGAGGGCCTTATCGGCCACAGAACCCGAAATTGACTACGCCATTGTGATTGGCATAATTTTTAGAGCCTACGGTGAAATTTAATTGAAAAATTGATTCAGGTCAGATTAAGTCAATTTAATTGATGAATTAAAGCCCAACTACTTTATTATTTTAATATTGGCCTTAGTGGGGTTTTGTTATAAGCCTCTACACTCCCTATTCTCTATTATTCACTTCATTTGGCTGATCAAAAACTCAAAGGGAGAAGAGAGGGTCGGCTAGAGAGAGGGGGAGTGAGGGAAATTGGGATTTTGGCCTCAAAGCTTGATAATTTGAAGATCAACTCAAGAATTAAGCTTAAGTTGGAAGGTTAAAGCTCCTAGGTGAGTAATCAACCCTTAACTCATGAGTTTAAGTTGTGTTCTAGTGAATTAAAGACTAAATGGTGAGTTTGATCATGAGTTGTGTCGAATTTAATGAGATATGCACATGCATGTATAAAATTGTTATGAATTGCCATAAATTGCATAATCTAGCATGTACCATGTCATTTAAGCAAGAGTTGAAGTTTGATTATGCATGCAAGCTTAGTTTGTTGAGCTTTGGCACCATTTGCATCTTTTGAAATGGAAATGAGGTCAAGATGGCCATGCATGTTTGAATAATTGAGGATGGGAGCTTGAAATGCATGAATATACATGATAGAGTTGAATGTGGTGTCAATTTGAGACATGCAAGTGTGTAATCCTTGAAATTGAGCTCCTTAACCCTGTGTTTTGGTGTTTGTACCTTGTTAGTATGATTGCATGTGAACTTTGAGCCTTAGAATGCATGAAAATTGGCTGGAAAATCGAGTTGGAACTCAAGAACATAACCTGGGAATTTCCAGAATTTTGACGTCCGCTCGAGCGGGGGAAGTGCCGCTCGAGCGGAGAAAACGAGCTCCCAGCATTTTCTGCAGACCTGGTTCCCGCTCGAGCGGGGAAGTTGACGCTCGAGCGGGGAGCTATGTAGGCAGGAAAGTCCGCTCGAGCGGCCGAGTTCGCGCTCGAGCGGGAATTGAAGGCAACCAGTACTTTTGCAGACCCAAGGGTCCGCTCGAGCGGGGAAGTCCACGCTCGAGCGGGGACCCTGTTTTCTGAAACTTTGAAAATGCATTCTGTGTTCCGTTTTCCGTTCCCTTTCACTTCTAAGCACTCTTAGGCATACATTGAGCATTGGAAATGAGTTAAAGAGATAGGAATAAAGCCTAAGAGGAAAATGTGAATTTTGAACGGATTGAATTGTTAGTGACTCTTTTATGTTCATGACATGTGTAGGGTCGAGTTCCAGGGCGAACCAATCAACCGATCACTGTGAGTAATATCTGAAATATGTTATTGTCCAATTACTTGCTCCCATGTAAGTTTTATAAGGTTCATTAATTTTGAACGGTGGACCAAGTTTGATATGAAAGTCTGAAAGGCCTATGTGCCAGTTTGATATGAAAGTCTGAAAGGCCTATGTGCCAGTTTGATATGAAAGTCTGAAAGGCCTATGTGCCAGTTTGATATGAAAGTCTGAAAGGCCTATGTGCCAGTTTGATATGAAAGTCTGAAAGGCCTATGTGCCAGTCTGATATGAAAGTCTGAAAGGCCTATGTGCCAGTTTGATATGAAAGTTGGAAAGGCCTATGTGCCAGTTTGATATAAAGGCCTAAGAGCCAGTCTGATATAAAGGCCAAGGAGCCAGTCTGATATGAAAGTTTGAAAAGGCCAAAGGCCAGTTAACATGAATGAATTGGGGCCCAAGGCCGTCTGTTGTATAATGTTTCAATGCATTTCCTTTATTTAATATTATTCACTGGGCTTTCGCTCACGCTCATTCATGTGTTTGTAGGTGAGCCAAGGGAGGTCCAGACCCAGCCCCAGTAAAGCCTAAGTGGATCAACATAAGTTTTGGAAAGTCAGCCTTTGTGTCTCACGCACGAGACCCACCTTCGCCTTTTGTTATGTAGTTATGTTTTGTCATGTTGGCGAAGCTTTGTATATGTTTGTATATAGTTTCACGGGTTGACATAGTTTTGGGATGATCCTGTATGTGTTGAACTTTTGATACTTAATTTCTGTTGTGAGTTATTAATGTTTATATGTATAACTTGTTTGACGTGCCATGTAAGCACAGCTCTAAGGACAAAGTTTTTAAATTGCTTCCGTTTGGCCCCCATTAACTCTGTTAACCTGCGTTTGGTTTGGTTTGAGGCCGTAGGTAATCTCACGATTACTGGCCGGTTATGCCCTTAATCCACGGGGGGCGGGTTAGGGTCATGACAGATTGGTATCAGAACACGAGTTAATAACTCACACACTTGTCCAAAAAGAGCAATAAGCGTCTAGAAAAGATCTAGGATGCATGCATAAGTATGAATTTAAGAGCATTGAGAATGTGCTTAACTGTTTCATGTGAATAATTATATGTTACAAGGTTGCGAACGACTTGCATCACAAATTATCTGAATATATATATGCTCCTTGTTACATGCATATTTCTATACCTTTTGTATAAACTATAATGCAAGTTTAATCAGATGGTGAGGACAAGGGGTGATGAGATAGAAGAGTCTACTACTACTAGACTGGATAGAATGGAGAGACTGATTCAGGAAATGGCAGAATCTTTGAGGCAACAACAAGAATGGCAACAACAGTGGCAGCAGCCACATCCCCCACCTCCGCCTCCGGCACCTCCTGTGCCAGATAATCAGAATGATGACCGAGCCATAGCCCTCACCAAAGAGTTCAAGAAAATGAAACCACCCCAGTTCCATGGTGGACTAGATCCTTTGAAAGCTGAAGCTTGGGTCCTCGGCATCGAAAAACTGTTTGAAGTATTTCCGTGTTCAGAGACACAGAAAGTGCTTCTAGCCACCTTTATGCTAGAAGATGAAGCGAGAAGATGGTGGATGTTGATGCGCGAGAGTTACAAAGATGCTGATTGGGCAAAATTTTTGGAAATCTTTTATGACAAGTACTTCCCACAGTGTGTTCGGGATAGGAAGGTGGCGGAATTCATGGAACTGAAGCAAGACAGCATGACTGTGGCCGAGTATGAGGCCAAATTCACTGAGTTGGCCAGGTTTGCGCCACATGTAATTGACACAGACTATAAGAAGGCGAGACATTTTGAAGGTGGGCTCCGAAGTGACATCCTAGAAAGGGTGAACGTCTTGAAGTTGGAAACATACATAGGAGTACTAGACAGGGCCATTATATCTGAGGCCAACATAGCTAGACAAGCCAAGCCAACGACAGAATGGAAAGGTAACAAAAGGCAGGGCTTCTTTTCAAAGAAGAAGTTTCTGAAAAAGCAAAATACGGGCTCCTCAAACACCTCGAATTCTTCCCAAGACACATCTCCCATGTGCAACATTTGCAGCAAAAGGCACCGTGGGGTTTGTTACCGTGTGTCAGGGGCCTGTTTCAAGTGTGGTAAACAAGGGCACATGGCCCGAGATTGTAATCAAAATGGGGGAAAGAAAGCTGCTAGTTCCACTGCATCAATCCCAAAGCCAGGAAACACTTTGAGGTCTGCAACCACCGGGGATACCGTGAGACAGGGGAGAGTTTTTGCGCTTGTTCCGGGCGATACGCGGAATGCCAATGCAGTTGTCTCAGGTACTATTTCTATTTGTAGTCAGGATGCTTTTGTATTAATCGATTCCGGATCCACACACTCCTTTGTGACATATGCATTTGCATCTAGACTGAATAGACCCTTAGAATTACTGCCCTATCTGCTATGTGTGTGTGCTCCATCGGGGGAATCTGTGTTATGTGAATATATATATCGGTTTTGTGACATGCATATCGAGGATGCTACCCTATATGTAGATTTGTTGCCCTTGAACTTTAGACATTTCGATGTAATTCTGGGCATGGATTGGTTGACCAAATATTGTGCCACCATTGATTGTGTGACAAAACGAGTTGTATTTAAACCACCAGAACAGACAGAAATTGTGTTTGTGGGGAATGGGGTAGTGCCTCCACCTTATTTGATATCTGCAATGAAAGCATGTAGGCTAATCAGGAAAGGGTGCCAGGGTTATTTGTGCTATGTATTGACTGAACAATCTGTGGACGTTGGAGTGAATGATATCCCTATTGTTAGAGAATTTCCGGATGTGTTTCCGAATGAATTGCCAGGGGAATTGGTAGACAGGGAGATAGAGTTTACAATTGAGACTATGCCAGGCACCCAACCTATTTCCAAAGCTCCCTACAGAATGGCCACCGCCGAAATGAAAGAATTGAAAGAACAGTTGCAAGACCTGCTTGATAAGGGATTCATCCGACCTAGCACTTCGCCTTGGGGTGCACCAGTTTTGTTTGTGAAGAAGAAGGATGGAACTTTGCGTTTATGCATTGATTACCGAGAACTGAATAAGGTAACAATAAAGAACAAATATCCACTACCCCGTATTGACGACTTATTTGACCAGTTGCAGGGGTCACAGGTGTTTTCTAAGATTGATTTGAGATCCGGGTATCATCAGTTGAAGGTAAAAGCAGAGGATGTTGAGAAAACCGCTTTCAGAACCAGGTATGGTCATTTCGAATTCCTAGTTATGCCATTTGGAGTGACTAATGCTCCGGCAGCATTTATGGACTTAATGAATAGAATTTTTAAAACCTACCTTGATGAATTTGTTGTAGTCTTTATCGATGATATCTTGATATACTCCAAAGATAGACTTGAACATGAACAGCATTTGAGAACCGTCCTGCAAATACTTAGGGAAAGGAAATTGTTTGCTAAACTAAAGAAATGTGAATTTTGGTTGGATGAAGTTGTTTTTCTAGGGCATGTGATCAACAGAGAAGGGATTTCAGTGGACCCACAGAAAATAGAGGCAATTGTGAATTGGCCTACACCGACCAATGTAACAGAAGTTCGCAGTTTTATGGGTTTAGCTGGGTACTACAGGAGGTTTGTGAAGGATTTTTCAAAAATAGCTGTGCCTCTTACCCAACTGACACGCAAGGGGCAATCTTTTGAGTGGAACGATGAAAAAGAATCAGCCTTTCATGAATTGAAAACAAGATTGACCACCGCCCCAATTTTGACACTACCTTCAGGTACGGAAAATTTTGTGATTTTCAGTGATGCATCTTATAAAGGTCTGGGTTGTGTGTTAATGCAGAACGGAAAGGTTATTGCCTACGCCTCCCGACAGTTGAGACCACATGAGAAGAATTATCCAACGCATGACCTAGAATTGGCCGCCGTTGTTTTTGCTTTAAAAATCTGGCGGCATTATCTATATGGAGCAAAGTGTGAAGTCTACACGGATCATAAGAGCCTAAAATACTTCTTCACGCAGAAAGAGTTGAATATGCGTCAGAGAAGATGGCTAGAACTGATAAAAGACTACGATCTAGAGATTCAGTATCACCCCGGGAAGGCTAATACAGTGGCTGATGCTTTGAGCAGAAAATCAACAGGGAGTATGGCTTGCTTGCTTACTAAGCAGAGGGAGATTTTGCGAGACTTTGAGAAGTCTGAAATTGAAGTGGTGGTATGTGAACAGGGCGGATTGATAGCCGCCATTACAGCCGAGCCGGCGATCATTGATGAAATCAAGCAGAAACAGAAAGAGGATGAGTTCCTTAGAAAGGTAATTGATGAATTTGAGACGAGTCCAAAAGCAGAATTCAGCATTGAGAATGAACTGTTGAAATTCCGAAACAGAATGTGTGTCCCTGATATCCCGGAACTAAAGAAGAGGGTTTTAGATGAAGCCCACAGATCTGTATTTGCTATGCACCCCGGCAACAATAAAATGTACCGGGATTTGAAACAAACCTATTGGTGGCCTAAGATGAAGAAAGAGATTGCAGAATA
The DNA here is from genome assembly GCA_030407325.1 of Camellia japonica. Taxonomy (NCBI): domain Eukaryota; kingdom Viridiplantae; phylum Streptophyta; class Magnoliopsida; order Ericales; family Theaceae; genus Camellia; species Camellia japonica. The sequence goes on from JAPPVO010000059.1 coordinate 4,757,789, forward strand.
TGTGTCCAAGTGTCTTCAGTGTCAGCAAGTTAAGGCTGAACACCAGAAACCAGGCGGTCTACTTCAACCTCTCCCTATTCCTGAATGGAAGTGGGAACATGTGACTATGGACTTCGTTGTTGGCCTACCTCGGACTTCACGAGGTATGGATTCTGTTTGGGTTGTAGTTGATAGACTAACTAAATCCGCACATTTTCTGCCTGTCAAAACTACATTTACTGCTTATAGATTGGCAACCATTTACGTTGATGAGATTGTCCGTTTACACGGAGTTCCAGTGTCTATTGTATCGGATAGAGATCCGAAATTTGTCTCCAGGTTGTGGAAGAGTTTGCAGGAGGCCATGGGAACAGAACTAAGGTTCAGTACTGCATTTCACCCACAGACAGATGGACAGTCAGAAAGAACGATACAAACTTTGGAAGATATGCTTCGCATGTGTGCTTTGGATTTTCAGGGGAGTTGGGAAGATTATTTGCCGCTTGCAGAATTTGCCTATAATAACAGCTTCCACTCCAGCATCGGTATGGCACCATACGAGGCTTTGTATGGTAGGAGGTGTAGATCACCTATTTGTTGGACAGAGGTCGGGGATAGAGCTTTGCTTGGGCCAGAAATTGTGCAAGACACTTCTGAGAAAATCAAGACTATTCGCCAAAGGCTCAAAACAGCTCAGGACCGACAAAAGAATTATGCAGACGTTCGGAGAAGACCTCTTGAGTATGAGGTTGGTGACCATGTATTCATCCGTATTTCTCCGATGAAAGGCCAAGTCAGATTTGGGAAAAAGGGCAAGTTGTCGCCCCGTTACATCGGGCCGTTCCAGATTCTGGAGAGACTTGGCCCAGTTGCTTACAGAGTTGCCTTGCCACCGGGATTCGACCAAATCCATAATGTGTTTCATGTGTCGATGTTGAGGGGTTACCTCCAAGACCCGTTTCATGTGATTGATTATCACCGGGTTGCTATTGATGAAAATATGGAATATGTTGAATGGCCGGAACGGATTGTAGACAGGCAAGTGAAATAGTTGAGAAGTAAGTCCATCTCCATGGTGAAAGTAGAGTGGAAAGAACACTATGGGACGGATGCTACATGGGAGAAAGAGGAGGAAATGCGACTAAGCTACCCACATTTGTTTCCCGACGAAGGTAAATTAAGTTTGGAGGACCAAACTTCCTAAAGGGGGAAGACTGTGATACCCCTGTTCTGTAATATGCTAAATTGGTCCTTAATTTGTTTATGGTTATGTGTTTAGTATGATTTTGTGTGCCGTTATGTGATAATATGTGATTTTGGAACTCTATCTGTTCACCGTAGGAAAATCTGTTTGAATAATCTGCTTTGGGAATTAAATTGAGGGCCTTATCGGCCACAGAACCCGAAATTGACTACGCCATTGTGATTGGCATAATTTTTAGAGCCTACGGTGAAATTTAATTGAAAAATTGATTCAGGTCAGATTAAGTCAATTTAATTGATGAATTAAAGCCCAACTACTTTATTATTTTAATATTGGCCTTAGTGGGGTTTTGTTATAAGCCTCTACACTCCCTATTCTCTATTATTCACTTCATTTGGCTGATCAAAAACTCAAAGGGAGAAGAGAGGGTCGGCTAGAGAGAGGGGGAGTGAGGGAAATTGGGATTTTGGCCTCAAAGCTTGATAATTTGAAGATCAACTCAAGAATTAAGCTTAAGTTGGAAGGTTAAAGCTCCTAGGTGAGTAATCAACCCTTAACTCATGAGTTTAAGTTGTGTTCTAGTGAATTAAAGACTAAATGGTGAGTTTGATCATGAGTTGTGTCGAATTTAATGAGATATGCACATGCATGTATAAAATTGTTATGAATTGCCATAAATTGCATAATCTAGCATGTACCATGTCATTTAAGCAAGAGTTGAAGTTTGATTATGCATGCAAGCTTAGTTTGTTGAGCTTTGGCACCATTTGCATCTTTTGAAATGGAAATGAGGTCAAGATGGCCATGCATGTTTGAATAATTGAGGATGGGAGCTTGAAATGCATGAATATACATGATAGAGTTGAATGTGGTGTCAATTTGAGACATGCAAGTGTGTAATCCTTGAAATTGAGCTCCTTAACCCTGTGTTTTGGTGTTTGTACCTTGTTAGTATGATTGCATGTGAACTTTGAGCCTTAGAATGCATGAAAATTGGCTGGAAAATCGAGTTGGAACTCAAGAACATAACCTGGGAATTTCCAGAATTTTGACGTCCGCTCGAGCGGGGGAAGTGCCGCTCGAGCGGAGAAAACGAGCTCCCAGCATTTTCTGCAGACCTGGTTCCCGCTCGAGCGGGGAAGTTGACGCTCGAGCGGGGAGCTATGTAGGCAGGAAAGTCCGCTCGAGCGGCCGAGTTCGCGCTCGAGCGGGAATTGAAGGCAACCAGTACTTTTGCAGACCCAAGGGTCCGCTCGAGCGGGGAAGTCCACGCTCGAGCGGGGACCCTGTTTTCTGAAACTTTGAAAATGCATTCTGTGTTCCGTTTTCCGTTCCCTTTCACTTCTAAGCACTCTTAGGCATACATTGAGCATTGGAAATGAGTTAAAGAGATAGGAATAAAGCCTAAGAGGAAAATGTGAATTTTGAACGGATTGAATTGTTAGTGACTCTTTTATGTTCATGACATGTGTAGGGTCGAGTTCCAGGGCGAACCAATCAACCGATCACTGTGAGTAATATCTGAAATATGTTATTGTCCAATTACTTGCTCCCATGTAAGTTTTATAAGGTTCATTAATTTTGAACGGTGGACCAAGTTTGATATGAAAGTCTGAAAGGCCTATGTGCCAGTTTGATATGAAAGTCTGAAAGGCCTATGTGCCAGTTTGATATGAAAGTCTGAAAGGCCTATGTGCCAGTTTGATATGAAAGTCTGAAAGGCCTATGTGCCAGTTTGATATGAAAGTCTGAAAGGCCTATGTGCCAGTTTGATATGAAAGTTGGAAAGGCCTATGTGCCAGTTTGATATAAAGGCCTAAGAGCCAGTCTGATATAAAGGCCAAGGAGCCAGTCTGATATGAAAGTTTGAAAAGGCCAAAGGCCAGTTAACATGAATGAATTGGGGCCCAAGGCCGTCTGTTGTATAATGTTTCAATGCATTTCCTTTATTTAATATTATTCACTGGGCTTTCGCTCACGCTCATTCATGTGTTTGTAGGTGAGCCAAGGGAGGTCCAGACCCAGCCCCAGTAAAGCCTAAGTGGATCAACATAAGTTTTGGAAAGTCAGCCTTTGTGTCTCACGCACGAGACCCACCTTCGCCTTTTGTTATGTAGTTATGTTTTGTCATGTTGGCGAAGCTTTGTATATGTTTGTATATAGTTTCACGGGTTGACATAGTTTTGGGATGATCCTGTATGTGTTGAACTTTTGATACTTAATTTCTGTTGTGAGTTATTAATGTTTATATGTATAACTTGTTTGACGTGCCATGTAAGCACAGCTCTAAGGACAAAGTTTTTAAATTGCTTCCGTTTGGCCCCCATTAACTCTGTTAACATGCGTTTGGTTTGGTTTGAGGCCGTAGGTAATCTCACGATTACTGGCCGGTTATGCCCTTAATCCACGGGGGGCGGGTTAGGGTCATGACAGAGAAGCTCTAGATCTGAGATTTAGAGAGAGAGAGAGAGAGAGAGAGAGAGTGAGAGAGAGAGAGAGAGAGGTGTGAAAAAGTGACTCAAAAAGTGAACTTTATGACTTGATATATGCGCAGACCACTCGAGCACAAGAATGGTCGCTCAAGCGACCAAACACAACATGTGGGACTGCTCGAGTGTAGGAATCACCATTCAAGTGAAGAATACCAACTCCCAGAAGTTTTGCAGATAGAAGACCACCGCTTGAGCTCAAGAATGACTGTTCGAGCCAACACCGCTTGAGTGCAAGAAGTGTCGCTCGAGCGAAGAATGCGACCTTCCAATAGTTTTGCTGATCTGCAAAAGTATTGGGAGTTTACAAAGACTGCTCGAGTGCAAGAAGTATCGCTCGAGTGAAGAAGCCAAGACCTGGATAACAATAGTTTTGAAACACAGGCTACCAACCTATTCCAAATGCAACCAAGACACGCATGCAATGCCTTATTTTTTATTACTTGGGTAACATTACCAAATCCTTTATTATAATATAATTTCAGAGATAACGTATGGAATTTCAATACAACAATAAAGACAATTAAGTAAAGGTTCTCTCATTCGAATACATAATGAATGCAACATGAGACATAATTACAATAAATTGCCCACATGCTTACATCAATACATGAAAGGGTTGAACCTTTTTTACAACAATGGCATTTAGCCAACAATTAAAAGGCCCCATGGCCAACAGATAATGAAGATCCTCAATCTTGAAACACTTCTCAATGTTCACGTAAAAAGGGATTAGCAACGTGGGATGAACATAAAGTCCAGTAGGGATCCCAACATGATCCTAAACAATAACAACATATAGATAGCTATGATCATGAATGCTTTAAGTCATACCATATACAGAAGTGTCGGTTTATATATGAAGATATACTTACATAGATATTTTTCCTCAAAAATGTTCAATTTGCTCAGCAACACAACTATTCATCTTTCTTTCTTTGTGTTACCTTTTTAATTTTAAACTCACTGGACGACAATCAGTTTTCAAACCAATCCACCGAACCCAATTACGTTTCTTCGATTACAGAACTTATACCAATTTCACTTTACAATTTCTAATTAGAAATATCCCAAACGAACTTGAGGATGATAAATATAAAGTACTCCTCACATAACCATTTAAGACAAGTGACATCCTCTACAAAATAATCATCACTATGCACGAAACACATAAGGAGGACTGAGATAATAACGAGAAACCCATCAACGCTCTAGCTGCCTCAACATGGTATGCCAAGGATACACCATTCCAAAACTCATGCCAATTTACCAATCACCAGCTAGAAGGTAATGGTACCTCTGCCAAGTTCTCCAAGCACTAGCTGGAAGGTACTGGTACCCCACATTCTCAACGCAACCTATTTTCCAGGCGCTAGCTGGAAGGTAATGGTACCCCTTATTCTCAACGTGTGCACATTTCCAACTATCACACAATTCAACAAACAAGCATGATTCGAGTGTACTACATACACAAAAATCCATTCAACATCACAATGTCATCCTCTACAGATTACTAAGGACAAAACCTCTAAGAAATAATGTTTAAACACACATAACGTGATAATTCAATGCTTACTCAACCTTAAATCCAACAACAATGATAATGGCAACAATAATCAAATATTTCAAAATCCAACCTCAAGTTCAAATTCTAAATTTACAATACATCATGGTTTCGTTCTTTTCTTCAAAATCAACGCTTTTGTTTTCCAAGTTAACTTGTCCAATTCCTTTTCTTTCCAAAGACCAATTTTCACATTTCAATAAAACTGCATCCATTGCTCGAGGGCAAGAATCACCGCTCGAGTGAAGAATGGACCCTTCCAGTACTTTGCAAACCTGCAAAATGTTGAAAGTCTTCAAACACCGCTGAGCGCAAGAAGCTTCGGTTGAGCGTAGGGAAAAAATTCAGGGCAACAATAGTTTTAAAAACAAGCAACCAACATGCTCCAAATGCAACCAACACACCCTAATAACCAAACTCAATGAAGAATAAGGGGAAACAAGACATGAACGACCAAATAAGACAATGAAACTTGGATCCAAAACACCAACGGGTCGCATCTAAACTAGAGTTGCTATAACCTCTCCCCCTTAAGGAATTTTGTCCCCGAAATTTAAGGTAAGGCCAAACAAAGGCAACTCAAACACAACTGGAAGCACAACCACCGACTAAGGATTGGATCCATACTTAGGATAGATTCTTGGATTCCAACTCACATTTTGGGACCCTAAAGACATCGGAACAATGAAACTCAAAGAGCAAAACACGAGTGCCTCATCGACCCATACCAATCATTGGGCTTGTGAGACAAAATAGAAACAACAACTACACACATACTAAAAGCATCAACCAAACGGCAACCACCACAACAAGACCGCACACACCTGAGTGCTCAGCACTTAGAATACTGAAGAAATTTCCACAACAAAAGTCTCAATGAACCCACATAGGATAAGAGAACTCCCAATAGGATAAGGTCAAAGACAACAACTTGGTATGCAAACCTCACTAGCTCCATAACATTCCTCAAACCATCACCCAGACCAAATTGCAATTCAAGTTAAGTCACTTACATAGCAGCCATCATTTTAGGTAAAAAAAAATTCCCAATAGCACCCAAATTGCAATTTTCTTTTAACTAAGTCACTTCTAATGGGGTTCCGCACAAAATTCCTGATACCCTTTGAATCACCCCAAATTCCTCCAAACTAGACTACACCCCCATGGTTCTTGAAGAAGTCAACTCCTATCTATCTGGTATGCACATCCTAAAACCTCAAACATTAGACCGACATGGTCAACGGCAATCACTTAATTCTGGACCAAAGGAATCCTTACCAATGCCACACTCACTATCCACGAACAACACCATTCTTCCTTCCAAGAAATGCCTCTAACAGTTAATCATTAAATTCTCCCCTCACTCTCAAAACTCCATCCAAGATCTAATAATACCTCAACACACACACCACCCTTCTCACAATCAATAGGAACACCACGGGCTCACTGACCAACAAAACCAAAATGCTAAACATCACACGCAGTACTATTCTCACTAACATGAGATACAACTCTCACATTCCCTCAGACATTCTCACATAACTTCGCCAATTCCACAAAACTTTAAAGTCTCATATTCCCTTAAACTCAACACATCCAAGGCCTTACAACTTATGATACCACCACACCAATCATAATGACCCACGAATTCCCCGTTCTTAACAAAACAACTTCCAAACCGAACAAAGCTCACAGGCCATCACATAACCATCTCATAATTTAATGTTAGACATGCAACAACACTTGGGTTATCTATCCTAGTAAATTTCTCATTACACACACACACATATATATATATTATATATAAAAGAGAGTTTGAGATTCAATTCGTGCCCCCCCAATACATGAGGATGAACAAACAACAATATATGTATACAACACATAATCATGATGTCCCAGCATCCAACAGTACACCGGTCAACAACAAAAGTTCATATATTAAACCATCGGTCTCTAATACAAAAGCCCTTCTTGAGAGGAATACTATTGTGATGACTGGAAGTCAACCCTCGTGAAGCCCTCGAAGCTTGGCCTATACGAGTCCGGTATTTGTACCGCACCTGAAGGGACTGAGTCCGACTAGGTTCTGAAACACTCAAAGAATTCACACGCAATAGGCATAAACATCTAACTTGGCCCAGATGACCACAATCAAAACAAACAGTAGATCCCTTACTCCGAGACTAGCTTGAAGCCTGAAGATTTACGCAATAAAGATATACCGGCCATCTATCTATACGAAAATATTGAAGAGGAGCAAAAAAATCCCTTCCTCTCTTGCAAGGAGAGAAGGAGACTTGAAAACCCAACGTTGATGGATGCGTGATCTGCTTAGATCAATAGGAAGCCCTCTTCATGCTCTTTATTTTTGTACAAGGGACTAGGATGAGATTCTCACTCTAAGGAGAAGAAATATAGGGTTTAATGAGCTTGGAGCTCAACAATGGCTGAAGAGAGAGAGAGAGAGAGAGAGAGAGAGAGAGAGAGAGAGAGAGAGAGATGAGAGAAATTTGGAAAGAACAAAGAAAAGTGGCCCAAAATGACTTTTTAAAGTGCTAATCCCAGATAGACCAGGCGATGGAACCTGCGCTTGAACGTCAGAGGCAGAAGTCCACTTGAGCGATGAAACATTTGTTCGAGCATAGAACGTGAAGTCCCAGAAGTACAGGGTGCAGACTAAAGTACTGGAAGACCTCAGAGACTGCTCGAGCGAACATTTCTTCACTTGAGTGATGAAGAAAATTTTACATAATGTTACATTCCTAAAGCTAGATACAGTGGGCTAGGGGTTATACGATTGCTAGGGATGTTACGAGACGTTTTGAGAACATTATGAAGGGGTTGGGAGAGGGTTGTGTAATTGTAGTGGGGTGTAAAGCAGGTTGTTGAAGGTATTGCAAATGGGTATATAGAGGGTCATCGGGAAAAATAAAGCACTGTATAAGAGTAGAGTGGAATGGGCAGTGGTGGAGAAAGGTGTGGTGGGCCTAAGAAGGGTGAAGATAAGATGGGAATGGTAAGAGAGAATACTAAGGGTGACGGTTGGATATAGGAAGGGGACTGGGGGTATTCACTAAAGATGGGTGTGAAGGTAGTGGCTGGTTAGGTAGAAATTAGGGTTAGGCCTTACAATAAATTGATATTTTCAGACAAATTACACACAATCACCTTAAGGTACAAAATATCTTAATTGCATAAGTGTCATATTTTTAGGACGAAATTGGATATTATTAATGAATTAGTATATTTTTCAGGTTAAAATTTTCATGTCAAAAGTAACCATTTCGTATTAATTATTTTGTTTATAGCGGCATTTTAAAATGCCATTAAGGTCATGTTTTTTTACTTTTCTAACGACATTTTAGTAACGACACGAGTGGTCTTTAATTTTTTTTTTCTTTTAATAACAAAATTTACATTTTAAAAACGAAATAGTTTGGGGCTAGCGCTTATATTTAGATGTTAACAATATTATGACAGGATAAAATTAGACAAGGAATCGAAAGAAAAATGTCGAGTTATTAACAATACCCTTGTTTAGCTGAGTGCAAATTTGTTCATACACTTTTACAGTGTCAGAACATTGCACTCTAATACTTATTGGTTGTTTATGAAGTTAAATGTGAAACCATCTCACTCATTTACTAATAAGAGAGTGTGTAATGTACACTTTGATGTATAAATTTACACTCTTTTGGTTCCCTTAAAATTTCTCATAAGACCATGCAATCCCTAACTCGTTGTACTTGTGCAATAAACTAGGGAAATCATAGAGTGCTAAGGATCAATTGATCATGGAGGTCATTCTGAGTGAAGTGTGAAGTGCGATTAGAGACGAAAGAGATGACAATGTTGACTAGGAAAACAACATAATTGGATGAGTAATTTATTTAAATAAAAAATTAGATTTTATTTTTGAAGTTCAATGGTTAACTAACCATTTTCATGTATTATTTTTCTCTTATGTATTTCTAATTGGTAATCAATCATTTCATTTAGAAACTAAGTTTAAAAAGTGAATTTCTATATCATTTTGTTAATGAGATTGATCTAATCTCAATTTGTTTGTTAGACTAGTCAAGCAAATAATATAGAGACAGCCACATGTCCAGTGATAATCTTGATGAGCTCGTGTCTGGTGATAACCTTGATTTTTTATTTATTTATTTTTTTTAATTTATTAATTTACAAGGTTACAAAGAGGTAAATGTTACTTGACAAGGTTATATGATTACGGAAATTCTATTTTCACACAGTTAATTATCTCAGTACACACACCTAATGAAATATTATTTTAATGGCAATTATACCCTAAACTAAAATGACCATAATGGACATCCACTCACACCCACAATATTATATGAAAATATTCTCTATATACATCTTTAAAAAAAATTAAATAAAAATAAAAATCTCAATGTACACCTTTTGAGTTAAAAAAAATAAAAATAAAAAATAAACTCTAATTTTTCCATTGTGGTCACTTTGCTTGCAACACATCTATTCTCTATTGCTTGCAAAGCAACAATCTCATAACAACTCTTATATTGCTTTCAATATCTAGATTTATACTCTATTAATGATGAAAATGTTAGTTTTTTCGTGCATAACTCTCTTTTTTTTTTTTTTTTTTTTTTTTTTTTCCTTTCACAGTTTTCAGTTGAACAACCAGTGCCGAATTATTTTATTATATTCGGATATCAACTGCCGAATGATTTCATTATATTCGAATATCAACTACTGATTTTTATTTTTTTTTCGGAACAAATTTGTCAAACTAATTACTTTTATTCATAATTTAAGTTTCCAATTAAATGTATAATTTCAGAAAATCTATGTCGAAATTTCCAAACCGAAAAGCATAAATAAAAAAATTTTAAAAAAAATAAAAACAAGAATTTTATGGCAAGGAAAGATATTTTTAATGGCAATGCAATGCACTGAGGCGGATGCTAGAATAGAAACAACATGGGTTTTTCTCGCGGTGTTGAGGGGTCTAGAGTAAGAAGAATGAAATGGTGGGTATTTGAGGAGACTGAATTTGCAAATGAAACGGCAAATGATTTAGGTATATGCAATAATGCAACAATTTTGGAACATCATAATGATCATTAATTACATAAAAGGATGTGGGACATGACACTGATTCAGGTTTAATGATATCGATTTTACTGCATCATGCCCAAAACAGATTCTCAGATTGTTCTCTCTAAAACAATATGCAATAAAAAAAATGAAAAGATCTCATTTTTAACAATATTTTGGAGAGTTTTTAATGATATTTTTTTATGGAGGTTCAATAGGATCTTCAATGGAGAACTTTGTCTTCACTTCACTTTACACTGTGGTCTTGAATGATCTTCACATGAGTCTACAATGGGTCTACAAATTTGGAAGCAGGGTCATTCAACAACTGTGTGGAAATGAGGATTGAGTGGTATGTATACAATAAATATGAGTGAAGAGTATAATTGTAACTTTTAGTATGTGGATTGAAAAATTAATTAATAATTAAATTAATAAATGTGTGTACTGAGAAAAAATATGCACTGAGATAATTAAGTGTGTAGAAGTAGAATTTCCCTATGATTAGCTCTCAAGCCATGATAATGAAATTCAACTAAAGACCATATGCAATCAAATGGTAATTTTTTCCCCTGGTATTGTCTCGTCTCGTAATATTGGAAAAAATTATGAGGGTAGTTCCTATACTTTATTCAATGTGTTATTTTAGCCCCTCTAATTTAATTAGTTTGATTTGGTACTAAATTTATAATTTTGTTTCAATTTGATACAATTTATTATAGGAATTTTTATTGATAAATCTCATTTAAGAGTGTTTTAACCCAAGAAGTCCATGAAGGAAATTTATATTCCACTTAGTCCTATGTATTTATAGTTTTACTCCATAAAGTCATTTTTCTTATTTTACACTATTTTTGTAGACTATTATACCCTTATATTTAATATTGTTATACATTACACAGGAAAAAATAAACACTATAATTATGTTTTGGTAGTTCCCCACGTTGGTTGTCATACAGTTTCAATGTTGTTGTGAATTAATGTTCTGTGTGATTCTTGATTGTGTTAGGGTTTCTCTTATGTTTGAAGAAGACAAATAGTGTGCTCAGTTTGTTTACATTGTTGCGAAGTTAAATATTGATCAGAGAAGAGAACGAGTAGTGCTCTGTTTGAAGAAGACGAATACTGTGCTCTGTTTGATTACATTGTCTTAAGGTTAGTATGTAATGGATGCATGTCATTTGTGATAAGGGTTGTACGCTTTGTTTTTTGCTTCCAATTTCATTTTCTATAATTGATGGACATGCAAGTTTTTTTGGTTGTATGGGGTTATGGATTTTGGCTGGTTATGTGGTTGAGTTATGGCTTTGTTTTTTTGAATGTGGTGAATATTCACATCACATTAAGAATGTGAATGCATATAAACGATTGTATGATCTGTTTCTTGCTTTCAATATTATTATCTAAATTAAATTTTGGTTGGTTGTATGGGGATATGGGTTTTTCCTGGTGATGTATATTGTGAGGCATGCATGTGTGTGATGTGAATATTCACATTCTTGTTATCACTGACAGTGTCAAAGTAGTTAACATGAATATTTATATCACTGTAACCATTCACATTACCAAATCATTTATGTGAATATTCAGATTTGTATTACGAATTGTCATTGTGAGTGTTTTTTGCTAGCAAAACGGGATGTTGTTGTGTATATTATGATGCATGCATGGGTGCAGTGTAAATATTGACATGTCTATTACCATTTACAACATGAAAACATATGATGTGAATATTCACATCATCTGCAATATGCTATTTGATGTGAATATTCACATTCTTGTTACCACTGACAGCGTCAAAGTAGTTAACATGAATATTTATATCATTGTAACGATTTACTACCAAATCATTTGATGTGAATATTCATATTTGTATTATGAATTGTCATTGTGAGCGTTTTCTGATAGCAAAACGAGATGTTGTTGTGTATATTATGATGTATGCATGGGCGCGGTGTGAATGTTGACATGCCTGTTACCATTTACGACATAAAAATATATGATGTGAATATTCACATCATCTGTAACTATTAACATCATCAAATTATTTGCTGCGAATATTCACTTATGTGTTTAAGAAAATGATATTCACACCAGTCACACATTGTTACAATAATATTTTAAGTAATATTCACATCCATGTGAATGATCAACACGAAATAGGCCTCAAAATGCATATACATAATTGAATGAAAAATTAGAGTACAAGCATTGATACAGAATTGATTTACACTTAAGCTAGTCTGCTTTAATATGTCAAAACTATTGATACTAAATTGTCTTAAATGTGGTTAACAGTTATGGATAACAATTACAGGTGGACACCCTCCCCACCTATGGGTTTTCATATTGCACTGTCTTTGTGTGATTTAGAAAAATGTGTACAATGAGTCTCTTATTTGACACCATTCAAAGCGATTAAGGCTGTCAATAATTTCCTCACGGTATACATACGCCCTGATGATGTAACATACTGCAGGCCCACAATCCACCCTGAAAATGAAAAGTTGTTATTGTTAGAATTTGAAATTTAGGTGTGTATAATGGTTGTGGAAGATGTGTACAAATTGATGTGAGGCTTACCATTGGTTTGTAGCCATTATCAATATCTAACAATCTGATGTAAATATTGGCATTATGTACAATGAAATTCAGATTGAACCAAAAAAGGGTTGACAACCATCCAAGATTAGGGGCTCTACATCAACAAGCAACAATACTAACAACTTTGTTAATATCTACATCATATTCCATGGATAACAGGAGGTGAATATTGACATTGATGTTAGAATGTGAATATTGGCATTATGTTCAGAATGTAATTATTTCATCACCAACAACAACCAATAACATTAACAAATCTGACATTGACACAAGGGAGAAAATAGAGAGTGTATTACACATGACAATTTAAGACAAACAAGTCATTACCAATACATAGCAGTCTGATGTAAATATTGACATTATGTATAATGAGATACACATTGAACCAAAAGAGAGTTGACAACCATCCAAGATTAGGGGCTCTAATTGCTTTATAACCATTAACACACAACAATACCAATAACTCTGTAAATATTTATATCATATTCTATTGATGTTAGAAGTTGAATATCTACAATAGATTCATAACGTGAATATTGACATTGAAGTAGATATTTACATCAATGTCAATATTTACACCATATTCACATCATATTAGATCACCTTTTAAATATTGTATAGATTATGTATAATGGAATAGACATTGAACCAAAAGAGAGTTGACAACCATCCAAGATTAGGAGCTCTAATTGGTTTATAACCATCAATACGCAACAATACCAACAGCTCTGTCAAATTCCATTGATGTTAGAAGTTGAATATCTACATTATATTCGTAATGTGAATATTGACATTGAAGTAGATATTTACATCAATGTCAATATTTACACTATATTCACATCATATTCGATCACTCTTTAAATGTTGTACAGATTATGTATAATAGAATACACATTGAACCAAAAAAGAGTTGACAACCATCCAAGATTAGGGGCTCTAATTGCTTTATAACCATTAACACGCAACAATACTAATAACTTTGTAAATATTTACATCATATTCCATTGATGTTAGAAGTTGAATAACCAAACCAAACCAAGCCTTAAGTCCCATCAAATGGGGTCGGCTACATGATCCTTCTTCTCCACGCGGCCCTATCAAAGGCCATTTCATTAGTCAAATTAAGTATATTCATATCTTTATTTATAACACTAGTCAACGTTAATCTAGGCCTACCACGTCCCTAACACTACATCAACCGTTACAGCATCGCATCTCTTCACTACTACTGCCTCTGTTGGTCTCCGTTGAATATGACCAAACCATCTCAAACGATTCTCTCTCAACTTATCTTCTATTGGTGCTACTCCTACCCATTCCCGAATACACTCATTCCTTATCCTGTCTTGTCTAGTCTTACCACACATCCCCTTAGCATCCTCATCTCAGCCACACACTCATCTTATCTATATGTTGTTTCTTGGTTGCCCAACACTCTGTCCCATACACCATCCCGCCTTAATCCTATGGGCCACATCTGCATCAATCTCTCCCGCTGTTGTGATAATCGACCCTAAAACGAAAATGTTCACTCTTAGGCAATTCTTGGTTCTCAATCTTCACTTCTCTCTGCTTTCATTATTACTGTTACTAAATTTACACTCCATGTACTCTGTCTTAGTTCTGCTTATCCGGAATCCTTTAGCTTCAAGAGCTTTTCTCCAAATCTCTAGCTTTGTGTTAACTCCTTCTCTAGTCTCATCCACTAGCACAATATCGTCTGCAAAAGCATGCACCATGGCACGTCATCCTGAATATTTATCGTCAACTCGTCCATAACTAAAGCAAAAAGATAAGGACTTAAGGTAGATCCTTGGTGTAATCCTACAGTGATAGGAAATTCATTTGTCTCTCCAGCTGGCGATCTAATAGTGGTCACCACCCCTTCATACATGTCCCTAATCACGTCAATGTAACCTTTTGTCACCCCTTTCTTCTCTAACACCCACCATATTATATCCCGGGGCACTCTGTCATATGCTTTCTCAAGGTCAATAAACACCATATGAATGTCTCTTTTCTTTTCTTTATACTTTCTATTACTCTCCTCAAAAGATAGATCGCTTCCATTGTTGACCTACCAGGCATAAACCCAAATTGATTCTCTGACACCTCTGTTATATCTCGCAATCGGCGTTCCATCACCCTCTCCCATACTTTCATTATATGACACATTAGCTTGATTCCTCTATAGTTGTTACAATTCTGGACATCACCTTTATTCTTATAGATTGGCACTAAAATACTCTTCCTCCACTCATCTGGCATGTTCCTAGTCAACAAAATTTTGCTAAACAACTTAGTCAACCAAGCAACTCTCCCTTTTTGCCCAAATACTTCCAAGCTTCAATAGGGATATCATCAGGTCCTAAAGCCTTATTAGATTTCATCTCTTCTTAAGTGTAAACTCCACTTCAAAGTTCCTAATCCTGCGATAGAACCTATAGTCTTGGTTTATCGTATTATTGGCTATTTCTTCCCTTATTGTCGTACCTCCATGTTCCTCATTTAATAGTTTCTCAAAATAATTCTTCCATCTTTCCTTAATCTCATCATCCTTCACCAATACCTTAGAATCCTCACTCTTGATGCACTTTACTTGATTAAAATCTCTTGTTTTCCTCTCCCACATCTTAGCAAGTTTGTATACCCTCTTCTCTCCCTCCTTACTATCTAGTCTAGTGTATAAGTCATCATAAACTTTCAACTTAGTCTCTCTCACTACTTTCTTGACCTCCTTATTAGCCAATCTATAGCTCTTAAGGTTTTCCTCAGTTCTATCCTTCTACATTATATTCATAATGTGAATATTGACATTGAAGTAGATATTTACATCAATGTCAATATTTACACCATATTTACATCATATTAGATCACCTTTTAAATATTGTATAGATTATGTATAATGGAATAAACATTGAACCAAAAGAGAGTTGACAACCATCCAAGATTAGGAGCTCTAATTGGTTTATAACCATCAACACGCAACAATACCAACAGCTCTGTCATATTCCATTGATGTTAGAAGTTGAATACTAATTGATTTACAACCATCAACACGCAACAATACCAACAACTCTGTAAATATTTACATCATATTTCATTGATGTTAGAAGTTGAATATCTACATTATATTCATAATGTGAATATTGACATTGAAGTAGATATTTGCATCAATGTCAATATTTACACCATATTCACATCATATTAGATCACCCTTTAAACATTGTATAGATTATGTATAATGGAATAGACATTGAATCAAAAGAGAGTTGGCAACCATCCAAGATTAGGAGCTCTAATTGGTTTATAACCATCAACACGCAACAATACCAATAGCTCTGTCATATTCCATTGATGTTAGAAGTTGAATAGCTACATTATATCTATACTGTGAATATTGACATTGACGTAGATATTTACATCAATGTCAATATTTACACCATATTCACATCATATTCGATCACTCTTTAAATATTGTACAGATTATGTATAATAGAGTACACATTGAACCAAAAGAGAGTTGACAACCATCCAAGATTAGGGGCTCTAATTGCTTTATAACCATTAACTCGCAACAATACCAATAACTCTGTAAATATTTGCATCATATTCCATTGATGTTAGAAGTTGAATATCTATATTATATTCATAACGTGAATATTGACATTGAAGTAAATATTTACATCAATGTCAATATTTACACCATATTCACTTATATTTGATCACCCTTTAAATATTGTACAGATTATGTATAATGGAATACACATTGAACCAAAAAAGAGTTGACAACCATCCAAGATTAGGGGCTCTAATTGCTTCATAACCACCAACATGCAACAATACCAACAACTTTGTAAGTATTTACATCATATTCCATAGATGTTAGAAGTTGAATATCTACATTATATTCATAATGTGAATATTGACATTGAAGTAGATATTTACATCAATGTTAATATTTGCACCATATTCACATCATATTCGATCATCCTTTAAATATTATACAGATTATGTATAATGGAATACACATTAAACCAAAAGAGAGTTGACAACCATCCAAGATTAGGGGCTCTAATTGGTTTATAACCATCAACACGCAACAATACCAACAACTCTGTAAATATTTACATCATATTTCATAGATGTTAGAAGTTGAATATCTACATTATATTCATAATGTGAATATTGACATTGAAGTAGATATTTACATCAATGTCAATATTTACACCATATTCACATCATATTCGATCACCCTTTAAATATTGTACAGACTATGTATAATGGAATAGACATTAAACCAAAAGAGAGTTAACAACCATCCAAGATTAGGGGCTTTAATTGATTTATAACCATCAACAAGCAACAATACCAACAACTCTGTAAATATTTATATCATATTTCATTGATGTTAGAAGTTGAATATCTACATTATATTCACAATGTGAATATTGACATTGAAGTAGATATTTACATCAATGTCAATATTTACACCATATTCACAACATATTTGATCACCCTTTAAATATTGTACAGTTGCCAATATGATGTTTACATCATATTCCGTCATATTTCAATTTTGGGAAAAATTGGGAGTTCTATGGACATCAACAATCAGCAATAACAACATTGACAGAGGGAAAAAAAAGAGAGTTCATTATCAAATCACAACCACAAACAACATTAATAACGAAGGAATGTAAATTATACATTTTTTTGTTAATGTTATTCATATTCAACAAAAAATCAACATCATCAACATGGACAAAGAGTGAAAGTAGGGAGTTCATTACAAAATGAAATCCAAAAATAACAATAATAACAGAGGCAATGTAAACAAATACATTTGTGAATAGATTATATTATCATTGTTTGAAAAACAGAGGGTGGAAGGATGGTGCTTACCTTTGGTTCTCATTGTGGGTGGGATATGTAAATCGACGGTCAGTGAGAACCAAGGAAAAACGAACCCCAATCCTTTCGATGTAAACCTTCACAGTGGTGCATTGATGTGGAATAATAGTGGCCGATGATGGTTGGCAGTGGTGGACAACGGTGGTGAGGCGATGTGAAATCTAGGGTTACGGTTTGGGAATTTCTTGGTGCCAACTGTGAGTTTTTTTTTTTTGGGGAATGAATGTGCTGTGGAATGAAGAGATGGAATAGGAACAGTTGGGTTTTCAGAATGGAGTATGCATAGGAGAAATGGAAGGTGGGTATTTTGGTCTTAATATACTGAATGGGACCTAATGGAATAATAAAAAATGATTTGGATTTTATGGTATAAAAGTCTTAGAAATGGGATTTATGAATAAAGCTCTCTTTATTATAACTCATAGCATTTTCTTTTAATTTTATTTTATTATAAAAAATATGCATACAAGTGTTATGTACAATATTTTTAAAAAGCAAAATTATAAACTTACTCAACTCAATAAGTTAATCTCACAAATTTAGTGATAATGTATCTTAAAAAACACTAACCATATTACCAATTGGATTAAATTGACGCAAAGTCTAAAATTAATAGTCAAAATTGAGTCAATAAAAAATATAGGAACTAAAATTACAAAGAGATAAAATATAAGGAGTACCGGTGTCATGACCCAAACTTGACCCTAAAAGTTTAGGCCACGACCCGCCTTTACTTAGACCTCAAAAACAAAATCTCCATCTCCTTTGGCCTTAGAGCCATTAGCCATGAACACTTCATAATATTATAGGGTAGATGGACATCGGTATGCTTGCATCTCCCTCGGCCTTAGGGCCATCATACATAACAGAAACAAAATAACCTTGAGTCCATTTCATATGCCATTGCTAAATCATTCCAGTCAAAACACAATTTATATAATATATGCCATTCACGATCAAAATACATAATTCATAAGTGAAACTATATAAATAAGACATATCGTTACACTACTATTACTCACAATGATTTGGTAGCACAATGGTCCCTTCAAGCGAGTGACCTACACATGGCGCACACACAACCTGGTAAGCAATCCATTCTTTTCCTAGCTTCTTCTCCTTACTCATTTGTCTGATTCGTTCAATTCCTATTTATCTTTAAACATTCGGAGGGCTTAAATATATACATTAACAGATTCAATAGGTCGAAAAGATTAACAGAAAACAACAATTTTCTTCCCTATTTCCCACACGTGTGGAGAGGTGTACTGCACGTGGTTTTATTTCAGATTGCTTGACTTGCCTCCCTTGTTTTCTGCACGTGCGGCTGTGAGCCCTGCATGTGCGATTCTAGGCTCTGTTTGAGCAGTCCAAAAATCCAACAATTTCAAGCTTTCCAAATGCATTTCTAAGGCTCAATTCAAACACTTTCACTTCAACAACATGACATGTGATCATATTAAACATCAAAACCCAAACTCAAGTAGATCATAACTTGCTTTAATTTAACATATACAACTTTAATTTCCATATTTCCTTCACTTTCTCATCTTTTGGAATAATGATCTTGTTTGAATATATATCATGAAATTCATAAGGACTCATTACATTTGTTTGACTTTACAGTTGATTCTTGTATTTTGAGTTTGTCATGAGTTATTTCACTTCAACAACATGACATGTGATCATATTAAACATCAAAACCCAAACTCAAGTAGATCATAACTTGCTTTAATTTAACATATACAACTTTAATTTCCGTATTTCCTTCACTTTCTCATCTTTTAATCATATATAGGCAAACATATACAACATATACGAATATGAGTTCAAAGCATGCAAAGGCCAAAGATTAGAAGGTAATTTCTCTCAATCTAACTCATGACAAACTCAAAATACAAGAATCAACTGTAAGTCAAACAAATGTAATGAGTCCTTATGAATTTCATGATATATATTCAAACAAGATCATTATTCCAAAACCCTAACTTATATTAGTGTAAAACCTTCATTTTAAGGCTTGATGCTAATCAAAAGAAGAGAGACGTAGGGTATTATAGGTAATTTACACATACCTTGAACTATTGTCATGATTTCCCCTTTGAATCCCCAAATTCCAAGCTCTTATGTTGAACTCTCTTCTTCTTCTCTCTTTCTTTTCTTCTTCTCTCTTTCTCTTATTCTCTCTCTTTCTCCAGGACATAATTTTGGTGTTTTTGTTGAGTCTAAAAGGCTTATGTATATACATTATATCCAACAAAGCTTAGCTCATTAAGTCTAAGTTTAACTTAACCAAAGGTTGAGCCCAAATAAATCAATTTAATTCATAACGAATCAAATTTTTACAAAACTTCATATTATGTTCTAAAAATCGTGCTAATCATAACTGTAAAGTCAATTTCGGTTTATCGCGTCTCTAAGGCTTTCAATTTCTAGTCCAAAGGTCCCAATTTCAATAGATTTTCTCATAACCGATAGACACAAACTTCTAAACATGTAATCCACACATTCAAACATGGAATTTCACATCAAACACATAAGCACGCAGAGGATTTAAGATATAAGAGGGTCGGGTTATTACACTCTTCCCCTCTTTAAAAAGTTTGGTCCCTTAAACTTGTTTGACCTCAACTTGAAAATAACTCCGGATACCGTTGTTTCATTTCCTCTTCTCTTTCCTAAGTGGCCTCTTTCCCGTAGTGTTCTTTCCATTTAACTTTCAAAATTGGAATTGCCTTCTTCCGTAATTGCTTCACTTTTCGATCTGAAATTTGAATTGGTTTCTCTTCGTAGATCAAGTTGTCATCCAAAGCAATTTGACGTAGTTTATAATATGGGACAGATCTTGGAGGTAGCCTTGTACCATTGATACATGAAACACGTTATGTATTTGTTCCATACTCGGTAGAAGAACAACATGATAAGCCACTGGACCCACTCTTTCCAGAATCTGAAACGGACCTACATATCGGGGTGCTAATTTCCTTTCTTGCCGAATCTTGTGTGTCCTTTCATCGAGGTGACTTCAACGAAAACATAATTACCTACTTCAAATTCCAAATCTCTACGTCGGTGATCCACATAACTCTTTTGCCTACTCTAGGTGGTTTTCAACCTTTGTTGAATGATTTTAATATTCTCTGTAGTCAATTGCACAAGTTCTGGCCCAAACAATGATCTATCACCAACTTCGGCCCAACACACTAGGAGAGACATTTCCTTCCATATAAAGCTTCATATGGTGCCATTCCTATGCTTGAGTGGAAACTATTGTGTATGCAAACTCTGCCAACGGTAGATAAGTTTCCCAACTCCCTTGAAAGTCTAAGACATACATCTGAAGCACATCTTCCAATGTTTGTATTGTTCTCTCTGATTGGCCATTAGTTTGTGTGTGGAATGTCGTACTGGATTTCAACTCTGTTCCCATAACATCCTATAGACTATGGCAAAATCTCGATACAAATTTTGGATCTCTATTCGATATGATTGAAACTGGCACACCATGTAATCTCACAATTTTATTCATATACACAGTAGCAAGTTTATTTGCATTATATTGAGTTTTCACAGGTAGGAAATGAGCAGATTTAGTTAGTCTATCAACAATAACCTATATGAATTCATACCTTAGGGTGTTCGGGGTAAGCCAACAATAAAATCCATCATTAGGTGTTCCCACTTCCACTCTGGAATGGGGAGAGGCTGAAATAAACCCGCCGGTCTTTGGTGGTTAGCTTTTACTTGTTGACATTGTAAACACTTTGATACAAACTCTGCAATTTCCTTCTTCATACTTGGCCACCAAAAATTTTGCTTAAGATGTTGGTAAATTTTAGTATTATTGAGATGCAATGTAAATTTAGACTTATGCACTTCCTCCATAATCCTCCTTTTAATTTTGGAACATTTGGGACACACAATATGTCTTTAAATTTCAACACTGAATTTTCAAAGGTAAACCCAGGCCTTGGCCTTGTTTCCATCTAATCTTCCATTTGCCTTTGTTTGAGTTCTTCAATAATTGTCAGTTGAGCTGACATTGCTAACATGTAGCTTGATCATGTAGCACAATTTCTATATCCATTCTTTCCAAATCAAGTGACAACTCTTTTTTCCTGTGAGCAAACTTGCCAAATTCCCCATAACTTTTTTGCTGAGAGCATCTGCAACTATATTCGCTTTGCCGGGGTGATAATGGATTTGCAAGTCATAATCTTTGATAAGCTCTAACCACCGTCTTTGTCGCATATTTAACTCCTTTTGGGTAAAGAAGTACTTTAGGCTTTTATGGTCGGTGTAGACCTCACATGTTGTACCATACAAATAGTGTCTCCATATCTTCAAGGCAAAGACCACTGTGGCTAGTTCCAAGTCATGTGTGAGATAATTCTTTTAACGAGGCTTGAGTTGATGAGAAGCATAGGCAATGACCCTTCCATTCTGTATAAGTACACATCCCAATCCTTTGTAAGAGGCGTCATTGTAAATCACAAATCCCTTGGTTCTAGATGGTAGAGCAAGAACTGGTGCTGTGGTTAACCTTATCTTCAACTCCTGAAAGGAAGATTCCCTTTGTTTTGACCACTCAAACGGAACACCCTTTTGGGTCAATTAGGTAAGCGGCACTGCAATTTTAGAAAAGTCTTTAATGAATCTCCGGTAGTATCCAGCTAAACCCAAGAAGCTACGCACCTTTATCACATTCATGGGAGTTGGCCAATTCACAATGGCTTCTATCTGATGTAGGTTAACAAAAACACCCTCCTTATTAATTACATGCCCCAAGAACACCACTTCATGCAACCAAAGCTCACATTTCTTCAATTACGCATATAATTTCTTATCTCTAAGTGTTTGAAGAATTAGGCGCAAATGATTCTCATGAGGTTCCATACTTTTCCAATAAATGAGGATGCCATCAATAAACACAACTACAAAGTCATCCAAGTGCGGTTTAAAGGCACGATTCATCAAATCCATAAAGGCCACCGGTTCATTAGTAACCCCAAATGGCATAACCAAAAATTCATAATGCCCTGTATCAGGTTCGAAAAGTAGTCTTCTCAATGCTTTTACCTTTAATTGGTGACACCCGGATCTCAAATCTATCTTTGAAAAGACTAACGCACCTTGGAGTTGATCAAATAAGTCATTGATTCTAGGCAGAAGATACTTGGTCTTTACAGTTACTTTATTGAGCTCCGGGTAGTCAACACATAACCGAAGTGTCCCATCCTTCTTCTTTACAAAAAGAACTGGTACGTCCCAATGAGAGATACTCGGGCGAATGAACCCTTTAGCAAGTAAGTCTTGCAACTGTGTCTTCAATTCTTTCATTTCAGCTGGTGACATTCTATAAGGGGTTTTTGAAATAGGTTGAGTTCCCGGCACTACATCAATTGTAAATTCAATTTAACGATCCACTAGCTCTCCTGGCAACTCTTTTGGAAAAACATCCAGAAATTCATGGAGAATTGAATTGCATCAACACACACATCGTTGGTTGTCCATTGAAAATACTACACAAATACCCCTTGACAACCCTTTTGTAACAATTTACATGCTTTCATAGATGAAATCAGTAAGGTGGAGGGGTTACGCACCGCAAAGTAAATTCAGATTGTCCTGGAGGTCAAAAGATAACTTGCTTGGACGTACAATCAATAGTCACTTGGTATTTACTTAGCCAATTCATTCCCAAAATTATGTCAAAATAAGCTATGTCAAGAGGTAACAAATTTGCATATAACTGAACATCCCCAATCATGATTTCACATGCCAGATAAATAGACATACATAATATGGGGTCCCCCGATGGTGAAGATACACATAACACATAATGTGATGGTTCCATAGGTCGGTTCAAATGACTAGCAAATGTTATTGACACAAATGAGTGAGTAGAACCAGAATCAAATAATACGTGAGCGAAGTGACCATTGATAGAGAATGTACCTAACACCACAGCCTCAGTATTCTGCACATCACCAGGAATAAGGGCAAACACTCTTCCCCATCTAGCAGTGTCTCTAATATTGGTGGGTTTTGCAGCTGTCTTTGTGGTTGGAACTGGAGTTGAGCCAGCTGAACTTGTAGTGGTTCTATTCCCATTTTGTTGGTCTCTCTAAGGGTAATCTATCACTAAGTGACCCATCTTTCCACACTTGAAGTGCCCCAGTTACCCGATAACAAGTCCCCCGTGTCTCTTCCCACATTTGGACAAACTGGCATAAGTCACAAGTGAAGCGGAAGTACTAGAGGTCCCCAGATTCAGTTTCTTAGTCGGCGGTGCCTAATCCCCTTGGTTTGTGTATTCTGTCTCTTCCCTTTCCAATCGAAATTCTATTTGAGCAACGATATTACCCTCAATCATTATTGACCTTTCCAATACATCAACATGTGTAGGCAATTTTAAAACATTAATCCGGTCAAGAATGGCATTCCATTGTCCTCCTTCAAATTTTCTTGCTTTCTTGTAGTTTGTATCCAACATATGTGGTGCGAAATGGGCTAGTTCTACAAATTGTGCTTCACACTCTGCAACAGTCTTGTTCTCTTGCCTCAAAGTCTCAAACTCTGTCACTTTCTTATCTCGCATACATCGTGGAAAATACTTGTCATAGAAAAGCTCCAAAAATTGAGCCCAAGTCAACCCTTGATGTTTAATTCTCGTGAGTATCCACCATTTACGTGTTTCGTCTTAAAGAGTAAAAGTGGCAAGTTGTACTTTCTATGCTTCGGTGCATGGAAAGACCTCAAACAACTTCTCTATGCCCAACACCCACTCCTCTTGTTTCATTGGATCAATTCCCCCCTTAAGCAAAAGCGGTTTCATCTTCTTAAACTCCTTTGTTAGTGCAATTGTTCTGTCCTCGGCTTGATGGTCTTGCACCACTAGTGGTGGTGTAGGCACTGGTGGTGGTTGTGGTTGTTGCTGTTACTGTTGTCTCATAGTTTCTGTCATGTCCACTATCAACCTTTCCAACCTATGAAGCTGCGCGGAGGTAGACTTCTCCAAATCATCCATCATTGTCCTCACCATGATCTACATATCAAGGGATTATAATACACACAACAAATATACACAAGTACACATTGACAGTATTCGTTCATATTTCATATCATTGGTCATAACATATACAAATCATGTTACTATGTTTCATATTGTATGCATATCATAAGGAAGAGACATAAATGTAACCTAAGACTTTTCTAGACTCCTTAAAGCTCAAATGGACCCATGTGTGAGGTAGCACCTTGTGTTCTGATACCAACTGTCACGACCCAAACCTGCCCCTAAAAGTTTAGGCAATGACCAGCCTGTACTTAGGCCTCAAAAATAGAATCTCGAAATAACCCATACATACACAAGTGCAATTTATGCAGGTAGATACAAAGAGTTATCAACCCAAAATTTACATATTAGCAAAGTGTTTAACAAAAGCCACTAAGACATTAAAAGAACTCCTCAAAAAGACAAAAACGGCCATCAAAAGTTTCCTAAAGCTGACTTAGGGCTGGCCTGCAAGCTGATCACCTACATAGACATATATAAATACAGAGTGAGAAAGGCTCAGTGAGTAATAATAATGTAAGGAGGTTCATGTGAATAAGCATACGTCTTGAAGAATATAGATATAAATTATATACATGTCTTATCCATAATCACATTCCAAAATGGCCTTGGGCCCATATAAGATGGAACGGCTTTAGGCTCGACATAAGACGAAACGGCTTTAGGCCCAACATAAGATAAAACGGCCTCGGACCCTACATAAGACAAAACGGCCATGGGTCTAACATATCAACAGCTGTTCTGAACATTATAGGGTAGCTGGAACATCGGCATATCTCCATCTCCCTTGGCCTTAGAGCCATTAGCCATGAACACTTCATAACATTATAGGGCAGATGAAACATCGGAATGCCTGCATCTTCCTCGGCCTTAGGGCCATCATACATAACGGAAACAGAACAACCTCCGGTCCATTCACAATTTCTATAATATATGCCATTCACGATCAAAATACATAATTCATAAGTGAAAATACATAAATAAGACATATCGTTATACTACTATTACTCACAGTGATTTGGTAGCACAATGGTCCCTTCCGCCGAGTGACCGACACATGCCACACACACAACTTGGTAAGCAACCCATTCTTGTCCTAGCTTCTTCTCTTTACTCATTTGTCCGATTTGTTCAACTCCGAGTTATCATTAAAAATTTTGGAGGGCTTAAATATATACATTAACAAATTCAGAGGGTCAAAAAGATGAACAAAAAACAACAATTTTCTTCCCTGTTTCCCGCACGTGCAGAAGACCCCTATCGAACGTGCAGAGAGGAGAATTGCTTGTGCTTTTATTTCAGATTGCTCGACTTACCTCCCTTGTTCTCCACACGTGCGGTTCTAGGCTCTGTTTGAGCAATCCGAAAATCCAACAATTTCAAGCTTTCCAAATGCATTTCTAAGGGTCAATTCAAGAAATTTCACTTGAACAACATGACATATGATCATAATAAACATGAAACCCAAACTCAAGTAGATCATAACTTGCTTCAATTTAACATATACAACTTTAATTTCCATATTTCCTTCAATTTATCATCTTTTAATGATATACGAGCAAACATATACAACATATACATATATGAGTTCAAAGCATGCAAAGGCCAAAGATTAAAAGGTAATTTCTCTCAATCTAACTCATGACAAACTCAAAATGCAAGAATCAACTCTTAAATCAAACAAATGTAGTGAGTCCTTATGAATTTCATGATATATATTCAAACAAGATCATTATTCCAAAACGCTAACTTATATCATCGTAAAACCTTCATTTTAAGGCTTGATGCTAATCAAAAGAAGAGAGATTTAGGGTATTCTAGATGTTTTACACATACCTTGAGCTATTGTCTTGATTTCCCCTTGAATCCCCAAATTCCAAGCTCTTATGTTGAACTCTCTTCTTCTCTCTTCTCTTCTTCTCTCTCTCTCCAGGAGATATTTTTGGTGTTTCTGTTGGGTCTAAGTATCATATGGCTTATGTATATACATTATATCCAACAAAGCTTAGCTCATTAAGTCTAAGTTAAACTTAACTAAGGGTTGAGCTCAAATAAATCAATTTAATTCATTACGAATCAAATTTTTACAAAACTTCATATTATATTCTAAAAATCATGCTAATCATAACTGTAAAGTCAATTCCGGTTTATCACGCCTCTAAGGCATTCAATTTCCAGTCAAAAGGTCCCAATTTCAACAGATTTTCTCAGAATCGACAGATACAAATTTATAAACATGTAATCCACACATTCAAACATGGAATTTCACATCAAACACATAAGCACGTATATACTCACACATATAATGGGAGAATTTAAACATATGAGAGGGTTGAGTTATTACAACCAGTGTAATTTATCCTAAAATGTTTATATGCTTCTTTTTTTTATAATTTAGTAACTGTTTTAAAAATAAATAAAATAAAAACATTGTGATAGTCCTTGAATTTTGTCTATGGGAGTCTATGAGCTAAGGAGGTGGTATTTACGTGACAGGAATAATTATTGTGTTGTACGTCTCACACACATGTATTATTTATGAAAAATAATATAGAAATTCACACACATGTATTATTTATGAAAAATAATATAGAAATTCACTTTTTAAAGTTAATAACATGTAACAAAATTAATTGATTGATAATTAGAGAAGACATTAGAAATAAAAAAAACTTGTTTAGATATTTTAACAGAATACCATATCATTGCATTTGAAAATTTAATTTAATTTTTTTAAATTAGAGTAATACTCATTATCTATAGTTATGAAGTCTACATATATGTGCGAAACAAAACTACAACTGCCCCTCCCCCCTCCCACCCCTCTCCCCTGAAAAAGGGAAAAAAAAAAAAGGGGCTCAACTTGTTGAGGGATGTTGAGGGAATTGGTGTCCATGAAACTACAACGATGTCATTCAAATTCATTGAAAAGAAACTTCAAAAAGTTCACATGCATAATATTAGGACCCAACATATATTATTTCAAACTCATGTCTATTTAAAAGTTTAAGTCTAAGTGTAGACACCTAATTTATGACCGGCCTTAAAACTTGGGCACTCTACGCTCCCAATGAAGAAACCAGAGATCGCTCCAAGCAACAAATCATGAATGGAAAGACTAACAAACCTTCCCTGCACCCGTTTTGGCCAAAAGATTTTTTGGACTATCAAAACCTATTTTCAAAATATTTTTAAGGTAACTGGCACATTTTTATTCATTTTGGTCATTCTTACCGGTATGTTTTCCAAAAATCATTAATCCTCTTTTTGAGAAGAGATAGCTTAGAAAGCTAGAATGAATGAAAAAATAGGGGAAATCTTTCAAGAAAATTCACCAAATGAGACCCAGCCGGCCAGACAGCTTTCAAACAACGCTTCGAGCAATTTTGGTCTATGGACACGTGTCTGAGCCTTTTTTTCTTTACCGGACAAAACTCTAAGCAAAGAAGTCGGGTCACTCTACACTGGTGTAGACACCCAATTTTGTAATAGCCTTGATACTTGGGTGCTTCCTTTTGAGTTCCCGATGATGAAAACGAGAAGTGTTAATCTTTGTGAGTTCCACGGTAGGAGTTCTAAGGATCTAGCTTTAAACCCTCCAACAACTTGTTTTGGACAAAATGTGTTTCGACCAAAACAAAATCTCTTTCCAAACGAGTTTTAGTGGTGCAACTCTAGATGTTACCACAATGTTCTGAAGATCATATTTTGAAAATCTTAACATAGTAGAAAGGATGGAATTCTCTAAAATACCTATTTCTCCCTTCAAATCAGGCTAACCTACTCTTAATGATCTGACGATGTACCCACTAACTGGCCAAACACCAAATGATGGCCGGCCACAAAAGCACTCCGCCGATCACCAGGAAACTCGGCCGGCTGAATGTTTCAGGTATAGAGCATTTTTGGGAATTTTAGCTTGTTTGGCCTATCTACAACAAATATCTCAGATAATTGTGACCTGAGCTCTTTCTATTGAGCTCAATAGCTTATTTCAAGGGGTTGAAACTTTTTCCCAAGCCTCCTAAGAGCTTCTGGACTCCTTCACCTCTCAACCACACTTCCTACCTACCACCCTCTTGACTTTGGACACCAACACTTCATGGAAGCTTGATCGTAAGTACCTTGCTCAGATTCTTGGACATTAAACAATCTATCCAAAGTGAATTGATGGAATTAACAAGGGAGTTTGTAAACCAAACTGACCTATCCTCTTAAGAGGTGATTTTCTCATGCTCTAAATCACTTTTCTATCTTAATTTCTTCAATTTTAAGCTTCGTTTTCATTATGTGATTGTTGTAAGTCCTCATGGATGTGGAGGGAGTAACATTTGCCACCCATCTATTGAGTTGATAGTTATTTTCTTTGTTTCCTTCGTTTCATAGTTTTAACTATCTAACTCTTGTATATTTTGGATCCTTGTGGATCTGCCTGGGAGTAATTTTAGCCATCCATTCACAAGTTCAATAAGTAGAATAAATCTTATCCATATTACACTACTTATCTTCATCTGTCTCTTCCTCAAGTATGCCAATCTTTGTGTTTCAACTCTTGACTCATTGACAATAAGTGTTAGAGGTTGTTTCATGAGGTTACTGGAGTGATCCATTGGATTTGGTGTTGGCAAGTGTTGTTCTCTTTTTTCATTGAGTATTTTGGAAGTAAAACAAGAGATTTTGGGTCAAAGGAAGTGAAAACTCCCTTCTCAATCATTTGTGAACATAGAAAGGGGTGTTGTCATCCTTATCCTATGACTAGATGAGGAGTTTTCAATGAGTTTGTTGAATCCCTTGTTTTAATAAGTAAAGCTTTTGCCAAGAAATGATTTGCATTAATCTATGCTCTCTAGTTAATAGCATGGATTTAGGTATTAGCTTGCCTTCATTCACAAAGAGAAGATGTAGGCTCCTATCTATTTCTTGGGCTTGAATTTGTTTTGATTTTGATCCATTTAATTTGTTTGTTTGAGCAAAATATTTGTTGTATATATTTGTTCATGTTGTTGTTGAGGGCTTTGGCCCATCCATCTCCTCTCCAAGTGATCCCCATCAACAAATGAGGTGGAAGGTGTGAGAATCACCCAGAGAGCCTCTACTTGGCCACTGTCCTAAGATCCTACACTAACCTAATCCCCAGCCAAAAAGGGAATTCAGCCGACTCATTTCCACTTTGGCCTGCTCATCTAGTGTCTGTCCGGTCATTTCCCCCAAGAACAGAACATGTAGTTTATGGGGAATGCTCCCCTGA
Source organism: Camellia japonica (assembly GCA_030407325.1). NCBI lineage: Eukaryota > Viridiplantae > Streptophyta > Magnoliopsida > Ericales > Theaceae > Camellia > Camellia japonica. The sequence goes on from JAPPVO010000059.1 coordinate 4,787,954, forward strand.
GCAATGTTGGAGCACTTGGATGGTTCTTTTCCTTATTTAGTATGATTTGTTAGATTCAGCATTAGCTAGCTGAATCGATTCATTGTTGTAGTAATTTCTCTTCCCCTTTTCTTATTCGAATTGTTGTAATAATCTTCCAACCCCACGTCTTTCGAACCCTTTTATTTATCTGCTTTAGTATTGCATCATGTTTTCTTCATCATGCCTGTATATTACATCCACTTTTCCATGCATTTGGATTTGAATCATCTGCCTTAATATGATGTGTTATCTTCAAAGATGAATATATGCATAAATCTATGAGTTGCGGTGGTACTTATATTATATATTAGCAATCTGGACTCCTAGGGATATGGTCTGTATGTATTATATTGGCAACTTGCATATAGGATCATGCATATCTGTATATATCTTGTGGGCTTGCCTTGGAGTACCAGGTGAGCATTTTGAGCTTTAGCATATTGCATGTGTGTGTTCCTTACCGTATCTGTTTCTATAGCATGAGGCTAAGTGCTTAAGTGAGATATCTGTTTGAATACTAGTGGACGAATGTTATTTTATTTATTTTGGAGTGTAGATGATTCTTATGCTGTAGATTTTACCCAAGAAAACTCTTTTAAAAAATGCATGAAGTCAAAGCATAACCAAAATTTACGACACAATCTATATTTGAAAGCCTCAGATAGTAATGGTAGCATTATTAATAATTAGAATATGGATTTACATTGATTATAAAAACCACAATATGACTTAGTAGAGGCCGATCTTTTATCGGTGTGAGTGGGATGCTCAATTAATGACCTTCCCCTCTCATACCTATGTTCTTGATCTGAGATACTTTGGTTATGATGAACGTTGGCCTTTGGCACGAGTCACGAGTTTCATAATTTTTCCAAAAGATTAGATGGTGACTCTAAAATCTGGTGACGTAGTCCATTTCTAGCAATATTTTGCAATAAAATAGATTTTCTATAAAAGTTGTTGGATTTGAACTCTCATTTTTTGTTTCACAATGCATTAGTGAGACTAGATTAGGAGATCGAGAGTCCAAACTGTTAGGCGCGCTTGTTAACCTCGAGAAGCATCCATAGTTTTTAGGGACTTTACTGGGAGATTAAGAGACATGACTCAAACTTTATAATCTGGACTTTATCTTCATATGTACATTCATTGCATTTCATGCATTATGCACTTAAAGTCACTGTATTTGTCATCTAATATCCCAGACGGTTTGTCAGACGTGGGCTCTGTTATGGTGGAAATACAAGCCTCGGATCTGGACTACCAACGTACCAATTGATCCTCTTTTCATTTAGTTGGGTAGGGTAGGTATATTAGGTGTCTTGCTGAGGTACCCCTTTTGACCAAACTGACCTAGTTCATATACTTAGCTCTAGCAACTTCCATAAATAGGACACGATTCTCTCCAATCTCTAAGATGATGTGATACCAATTGTTTGAATAGTGAAGCCCTAGTACATCTCCCAACTAGGACAAGGTATCCCAAGCCCCCATAGGGGTGTTTTGGTTCACCTTATTTGCTATGTTCTATATATGGGATCCAATACAGGAGCTCGTTATTCATATCAGTGGTTTAGATACATCAGTTATTGGGTTGAAAATAGAACAGTTTCATGGGATATATAGTGGTCAATAGTAAAAATTGGGCAGAAATGCTGCCGGATTCATGCTTGATATATGTATTGTATGCCGAATTGGATTTTTGTTTGATATATCTATTTTTTTCTTTCCTTGTTTGTTATCCTTTTACTAGGTAATTGGTTCATCATAGCTTCAGAAAGTTCTGACACCCCTAAAACCTTGTGGACTCATCCTGGTAGACTTTGCAAAACTATAGATCTTGTTTAAGGTCAGCCATTGTTAATATCATTTCATCAGTATCTAGAAAAAAGGGCCAGACAAGCATAGTTGGTTTAAGGCACGTACATCCCTAATCTCCTTTTCAGATTTTACGTCAATCACCCTTCAAGTCTCCTATTTAGTGCCTATAAGTCATTCCCAGTTTCTTTAGTGGCTCAGAATCTCCTGGATGTCGTAGAAATGATCACCAACCTTCACGTTCCCGTGGATGTTTGTTTAATCATACAGTAACTGCTTCCGGGTGACACCATTGTTAGAATGCATAAACAACCGGGGCAAACTGCTACCATCGATAACCAGTTACCATCCAGGCTCAACATGCCTCCACTCATTAGGAATTTCCCAGGATTTGGTCAACTAGAAGAACTAGCCCAGGCTCTTGCTGCTAGAGCCCCAGTGCATCCGGTTGATGGACTATTTCCCCTTGACATTGTTGAATTTGATCTGCTATGCTGAAGATAGGGAAGTTAGAGAAGTTGTTCAAAAAAATCCCGGGGGATTAATTCTATTCATGATATAGAGTATAGATACATGGAGGCAGCTGTTAAATTATCGAAAAGATTCAAGATGCCGTATGTTAATCGACTTGACGGATCAGAGGATCCTATGGTACATATCTGTTTATTCTCAGATGTTCTAAAACCTTTGGGTCAAACACTCCCTCGCCCCCAGAAGTTGTCTCTGTTTGGAAGGACTTTGTCACGAATTGGTCTAACTTGGTGCGCCAAACTAGAGGATAAGGTGAAGCAAAATTAAGAGAAGTTGGCTGAGACATTCATTGCTCAATACTTCTATAACACACAGATTGAGGTGACCACCCGGGATTTGGAGGCCACACGTTAGGAGCGAAAAAAAAGCTTCGTTGAATTCATAACAAGATGGGGGGCCAAGGCTACCATGATGGCCAATAACCCCTCAGAGAAGGATTAGATCCAGATAATGGTAAGAAACCTTCATGGCATGATGTTACACAGATAGGAGTTCAGATTGAGGATGCTATGAAAGAGGGGATCATCGTCGATGAGAAAGAGCTTGTAAGAAAGACTTGTGTTCATGGTTCGAATGTTACTAGCAGTAGTAACATAGCCATGAAACCTTCGGAACTTAATACTGTCACCACCTCCACAAAAACAGCCAATTCCTTTGTCGATGCTAGCCCACAGTGCTACAATCCAAACCATTTTCCAAACTATGATTTTCACCCCCTCTATATGACTCCAACCCCGAGCCCTAGAAACCTTGGTTTTAAAAGGCCATCTCAAACTACCTGACCCTCGGCCTCTTCCCAATCCACTTTCCACCTAGGCATGAGGCATCTAAGTATTATGTCTTTCACCAGCAACAAGGCCATGAAACCAACTATTGCATTCATCTCCGCCATGAGTTTTAGGAGCTCATAGACTGCAAAATCATAGCTTCCCACAAGCCCCACCACAAAGGCCAAATGTCACTACCAACCCTTTGTCCACCCATGATCGAGTTCCACTACCTCCACGTCTTAACCTCATCCATACACTATCTCCCACCTTTAACCCCTAGCATATACATTACCCCTTCCCACTTACCTAAACATAATATCCACATTCTGAATAGCATTAATCTGTGCATGATGAATGCAACTTAATCTCAGTTGGAACCCAAAAATCCTATGGTGGCAATGGAGGAGCCAATGATAGAAATTGGGGATTTGTTAGGATATGGTCCCAACAGATATATTGTGTCGATTGGTTATCCGAAACCAAAGGTTGCTTTACTTGATGCATTCTCCATTAATGTCATCAGGGAGGATGTACTCGAATAAGGGCTGGATGGTTTGGTTGATTTTGAAGTAGACTTGGAAAATATCTATTTCTTTGAAGAACGGGGACTAGGAGATGTACAAATTGAATAGTGGAACCCAAACAATTAGGCTAGTTCCACGGATGGGCAAGTAGTGCGGAAGATTCAGAAGTAGAAGGAAGTAATGAGGAAGTAAGGAAAATAGCACAAGCCACTAGAAAAATGAAGAGGAAGGAAAAGAAAGATGAAAGCAGTGAATCCAAAGAAAGCAATAAGCTGAGAGAGCCTAAAACAAAGGCGAATGGAAAAGAAGTGCTAGGAGGAGAAGTTGAGAGGTAGTCTCTGATTTTGAGATCATCGGGGTGATTGACCTAGCACCGAAGAGGAAGCGCAAAGAGCTAGCCGAGTATGGGCACATTTGAGAAGGAGAGAGATCTTTGTAGAAATCCGGTCAACATCACCTTTCAGCCAGGAGGAGATGATTGCAGTGTAGGAATGATACATATTGTGTAAGATGATTGCATATCTATAAATGAAGGGGAATGGTGCAAAGGCAACGATCTACACTTCGCTCACAATGATGATGGTTGGAAAAGCAATGCATCAGACGATACTTGGTATTCTGAAGAAATTGATTATCTAACTAGGAGCTTCTTTAAGCCCTCACACCTAGATCAAGGCGAGTCATTAGGAAAGGATGTGAAGAAAGGGAAAGAAAAAGAAAAGGAAGAAGAGGAAGATCTGGTTCTTAAGTAGTTGAAAAATATCCAAGCCAATATCTCCATCTAGGGATTGCTTATGGAGTCACAAGAACACCAACTAGCCATGGTCACAGTTTTAAGCAAAGCCAAGTTGTCCATTGATACTACACTAGACCAGTTAGTGTCATTGATCATGCCAACTTGGCCCATTCCATTTGTCACTTTCTCAGATAAAGAGCTCCCTCTAAAAGGATCAGAGCACAATAAGCCCTTGTACGTGTCTCTGGAATGCCCAAAAAAATGGGTCCTTGTGGTTTTAATTGACACTGGGGCAGCTATAAATGTGTGTCCTTCGTGTACTGCTTACGTGATAGGGTTGAAGCCAGCAGACTTTACACCAACAAATCAACTGAACCGAGCATATGACAACACTAGCCAGGAGGTTGTGGGCACCGTTAAATACATATTTTTGCGGGACCATCTGAGCAACAAATCAACTAAACCGAGCATAATCCTCATTTCTTTGGGTCAGGGTACAAACCCACGGAAGATGATTGGAAGAAGAAGGGGGACGAGGTGAGAGAAAGGGCCAAAGCTAAGAGGGCCGGCAAGCAATATGAGTTGAAGTGCAAACCAATATGGGGAACCTTGAATGGTCATTTTGTCAAAGAATGAGATGATTCCCCTTTTATGGTTTTCCTGAACCATGGGTGAATCCTGAGAAAAAGGAGCCTCTCCCTAGATTTGAGGTTTTCTTTGACCACCAGCAGTCTAAAAGTGAGGGCGAGGAAGCAAACTTTAGAAATGGCCTGGGCCAAGATGGAAACAGCTATTTGGCCAAAGCGGTGAGGACCAAAATGGATTTGACACTGGTTGATTGTGAAGCTAGCACCAAGTTATAGGGTTTTGAGGATGTCATCATTTTTGCGATTAGGGAAAGATTGTCCACGGATTGCAGTGATCTCATCTTGGATGCATCTACGGTACCTCAGTTGACTTGGCAACTCGAGAAGGGTTATATCATGGAGTCTGAATCTCATATGAAGTTTGAGTTTGATTCCACCGAGGTTGTAAAGTTGGAGTCAGACTCAGGTTCTTCTGGTAGTTCTGAGTCTAGTGGTTCTGGGGTTGATCATCCAGATGCCACTGTCTTGTCTCCGTCGTCTTTTTTAATTTCTTTTAAGCCACTGTATTTGTTGAGCCATACTTGATGAATGAGAATCATGTCAATTATGTTTACTTTTCTGTGCCCTTAATTTTGCATTGACCAAGATTTTAAAAATTTTGATAAAAACAAGAGGAAGAAATTCCTCGGGTTTTGAAAATTTTGATTAATTGGGAGAAGGAGAGGCATGCAAAACCTTTGATAAATGAGATTGTTCCGGTTAATGTGGATACTGAGGAGGATCCTCGCCTGGTTCAGATTGGTTCCACGCTATCTTCGGAGGAATGCGAGCGATTAATCATTTTGTCAAAAGAAATTGAAGATGTTTTTTGCATGGTCCTATGAAGACATGCCTAGAATCGATCCTGAGATTGTCCTGCATAGGATCCCACTTGATCCCCAGGCCAAACCTGTCAAGCAAAAGCTCCGTAGAAATCGGCCAGACTGGGCATTAAAGATTAAGGAGGAGGTTATTAAGTAGATCAATGGAGGTTTTTTTTTATTGTGTTTGAATATCTGGTGTGGTTGGCAAATATTGTTCCATTTCCAAAGAAGGATGGCAGAATTCGAGTTTGTGTTGATTTCAGAGATTTGAATAAGGCCAGCCCCAAAGACGATTTTTTGCTGCCACAAATTGATGAATTGGTAGACTTCACTGTAGGTTATGCCTTGCTTTCATTCATGGATGAGTTTTCAGGGTATAATCAGATCTCCAAGGTACCTGCAGACAGAGAGAAGATGACATTCACCTTTCAGTAGGGACTTACTGCTATCAGGATATGCTGTTTAGACTAAAAAATGCTAGAGTTACTTACGAGAGAGCAACAACCACCATATTGCATGACATGATTCACAAGGAGGTTGAAGTGCACATGGATGATATGATTGTCAAGTCCAAGGAATGAGAAGGTTGCTATGAAGCATTGAGAAGGTTCTTTGAAAGAATTTGAGAGTACAAGTTAAGGTTAAACTCGCAAAAATATTTTCAGGGTGACTGTAGGAAAGATGCTAGGGTTCCTAATCATGCAACGTGGAATCGACGGTAACCCATCAAGGCCATCTTGGAAATGCCTCCAACAATGATTGAAAAGGAAGTGCGAGGATTTCTAGGGGAAGTGCAATTCATAAGAAGGTTTATTTCTAAATTAGCCTCCACTTGTGAACCACTCTTTGGCTTACTGAAGAAAGGGAAGAAGTTCCATGGGATGACCATTGCAATCATGCTTTTGAGCGAATAAAACAATATCTGTAGAGTCCGCCCATGTTGTCACCCCCCTGAGCCAAGGAAACCATTGATCTTGTACCTTTCAGTGACTGAATCTACTATGGGTTGTATGCTAGTGCAAGAATCAGAGGAGAAAGTGGAAAAGGCCATATACTATTTGAGTAAGAAGATGTTGGAATACGAAATTCATTACACCCCTCTAGAAAAGGCATGTCTAGCCTATGGGCCATCAGAAAGTTCGAGCACTATTTGTTAGCACACTCAGTAATCCTGGTTTTGAGATTAGATCGCATCAAATATCTCTTTGGGAAACCAGTGCTTATCAGTAGGCTAGCTTGATGGCTGCTTTTTCTTTCTAAGTTCGATCTTCGATATGTCACTCACAAGTCCATCGAAAAGAGAGCTATAGTAGAGTTCTTGGCAAATCACCCGATTGATAGAAAAGAGAATGAGGAAAACAAATTCCTGGATGAAGAGATTCTGCAGTTGGGAGAAGATACTTGGAAGTTTTATTTTGATGGAGCTGCCAATCAGTATGGATATGAGATAGGGGTGTTGCACATAGCACCTAATGACTCTTACGTGCCTTTGGCCTGCAAACTCTAGTTTAGAGTATCCAACAATTAGGCAGAGTATGAGGCATGCATAGCCAGGCTATAAGCTGCCTTGGAACTAGGGTCAATAAGATTGAATGTGATTAAAGATTCAAACCTGGTTGTGTCTCAAGCCAATGGGGATTGGAAAGTGAAGGAAGAGAAAATGAAAGTCTATCATCAGACTCTAGATACGCTGATCCCAAGGTTTGGACAACTGACATTTACACACTTGGTAAGAGAGAACAATAGGTTTGTTGATGCCTTGGCAACCTTAGCTTCAATGGTAGACATACCAATTGAGGTAAGGATGCGTTCAATTATCATAGAGTAGAGGTACACACTAGCATACAAAATGATTACTGTGATAAGAGAAGCCCAAAATGAGGGCCCTTGGTACTTTGACATTTGGAACTTTCTAAAGAAGAAGTATACCCACAAGGCAAATGCTTTGAACAAAAAGGGGATACGGCCTCTGGCCACTCAATTCATCATCATGGAGATAAGTTGTATAGAAAGGGGCATCTAGGAATGCATAAGTTGTGTGTGGAGGAAGATAAAGCCAAACGCATCATGGAAGCTGTTCATGGAGGAGAATGTGGGGCTCATATAAATGGTATAATGCTAGAAAGGAAAATCCTTAGACAAGGATATTATTGGTTGACTTTGGAAAGTGATTGTGTTGTTTTGTCCGGCGATGTCACAAATGTCAGATTCACGCCAATCGTATGAACATCCCGCCATCAAAATTGTACAACATGACTTCACCGTGGCCTTTTTCAATTTGGGGAATCGACGTCATCAGAGTAATAACATCGAAAGGTCAAATGTACATGAGTTCATCCTGGTGGCAATCGATTAATTTACCAAGTGGGTTGCAGTGTTGAAGGCATCATATGTGGCCAAGTTTATAAAGAACAACATAGGGTTCCAAACAAGATTGTTTCGGACAATGGTTCGCACTTTAAGGGAGAAGTGATTGATTTGCTCAAGAAATACAATATGGCCTCTCACAAGTCATCAACCTATAAGCCACAAACCAATGGAACCGTTGAGGCAACAAACAAAAATATCAAGAACATCTTACGAAAGATGGTGGAAACATATAAGGATTAGCCGGATAAGCTACCCTTCTTGTTGTAGGGCTACAGGACCTCAATCCAGACGTCTACTAGGGCAACCCCTTATTCTCGGGTATATGGGATGGGGCAGTGCTACCGATCGAGATAGAGGTACCTTCGTTAAGGATTATGGATGAATGTCAGATAGCAAAGGCTAACTGGCAACAAAATTGCTTTGAAAATTGATATTATTTGATGAAAGATGGTTGAAAGCACTACCACGTATAGGGTACCAACATAGGATTACTTAAGCGTTCAATAAAAAGGTTAAGTCCAAGAATCTGAATTAGGGAGATCTAGGGTTGAAGGACAATCAAACTTCAATTTACGATCCTAGGGGCAAGTTCAAGCCCAATTGGATTGGTCCTTATATCATCAAGTCAATTTGGTCAGGAAGAGCGGTTATTCTGATGGATTTGGATGGATTGGAGTTTTCACAACCGGATGGATTTGGATGGATTAGAGTTTTCACAACCGATCAACATAGATAAGTTGAAGAAATCCTATCCCTAAGAGGCTTGTTGGGCCAAAAACCTGAAAGGGTGACCTAGGCAAAAGTTAAAGCAAGAAAAAGGAAAGTAAATAAAGTGGAGCACACAAGGTTGAAAACTAGAAACGACGGCTTTGGAAAAAATTAGAGTGCAAAAAGAGAGAGTAAATACTCGAGTGAACCATAACCATGAACTACATAAGGACTAATTCCTATTCCTAGGGTATGCAGGCAGATTCATTTTGAAGTTCGGTCCCAATCGTTTTCAACTCGGTTGTCTTGTCCATGATTGATCTATCTGTTTTTACTCTGATTCAAATCTGGTTATCTAGGCCTACTTTTCTATGGTAAATGTGTAGACACCCCATTTTTGACCGACCTTAAGACTCAGATGTCATCGTTTGTGCGTGCGATGATTGTGCTTGTTTGTGTTTGGAGTGCCCGAGGTTCGGCTGAGTACCGTGTTTGTGAGCCTCTAAACCCTCTATGTTTTGGCCTTGTTTTTGGGCCAGACCTTGGTGCCTCTTGCCTGGAGGGGACAAGGGCCCTGCAGGCCACTTTTGGCATTTGTCAGCCACTTTTTCTCCTTGCCAGCCACTTGAAGTGGCCGGTCAGCTAGTTAAAGTGGCCGGCGGCCGATTCTCTCATTTTTCAAATATTTTCAGATCTTTTGAGGCAGCTGTTGCACACTGAGTATATCCTCCATACACGTGTGTGGATGGATTCAAACAAGCTTCTAGCTTGTTAAGGAAGCTTTGGCTTGCATGTTCTATATAAGGGGAGGCCTCTCTCCCATTTTTAGGGTTACAAAAATTTCAAGAGTTGAAAATTGCACTCCCTCTCTAGAATTCTCTCCCCCTCTCTCTATATTATGCTTGAAAGTGAGTGTTCTTCACATATTTTGCCTACAACCCCTTAGCCAAACATCTTGACCTTGGAGCTGAGATTCCTTAAGGCTTGTTTGGACTTCCTAAAGCTGGTTTTGGCTCAAAAAAGCAGCTGTCTTGCTGCTGTCCTTCAAGGTGAGCATATTCCCCTTTTAAGCTTTTTTTGTACACCATCTTGGCCATTTGCATGTTTTTGGGCCTAGTTGTCAACTACAAAACCTCTATTTTTAAGTTTTTAAATGGTGGTTTAAGGCCCTTTTGGAGTTAGGGGTAGTCTACCCTCTTGGTGGCTTATTTGCTAAGAGTTTTGCTACATTTTAAAGCTTTTCAAACAACTTCTTTTTGGCCTTTTAACCACTGAAATCCAGGGGAATTTCAGTGGTAGAAACTTGGTTTTGAGGTCCAAAATGGGAGGGGTTGGTCTTCCCTCCTTGTGTTTTCTTTGCAAGTGTTGATGGCCTAACCTTTGAGCATGTGTTTCTACCATTTCATGGCTTGATCTTAGCATGTTTTTGGCTATATTTTAACATGTTGTAGCTCTGTTTTTGGTTGGTTTAGTCACTGGTTTTTTGTATCTTGCACTTGTAGTGCAATTTTGCTCACTAGCCTAGTATGCCTAATGAGTTAGTTCATCATTCTAGCATGTGTTAGCTTGGCTCTAGCGCATTTTTACTCGTGTTTTAGCATGCTTTAACTCTGATTTGGATGGTCTCGGTCATATATGCTTTGCTTTGTATAGTTGTAGTGTAAATGGCCTTGACTAGCTTTGAGTTTTGAGGCCTTTAACATGTTGTGTATGTGATGATTATGTGTTTTAGCATCATTTAGTATGTAATTTTAGTGCATATACCTCTGTCATATTCTCACATATATCACTATTTAATTGCTTTTGAGAGTGATGCCTTATGCCTTGCTTGCGAGCCAACATGTGCGCATGATTTCCTACTCTTTTGTGCCTAAGTTTCAGCATGATTAGGCCACTGTTTTGACGTGGTGTAGCTCTCTTTTGGGTTGGTTTGGTCATTTGAGCATTGTATCGCATGCCTCTAGTGTTGTGTCCTTCGCTAGTTTCAATGTTTTGGCTCTTAACATGTTGTACATGAGTTGTTTGCATGTTATAGTCTAATTTGTCATGCCATTTTAGCACTAAAAAAAAATCTGCAACTTTCCCCATTTCTTCATTTTTCAATTTGTTTTGAGGATCGTTTGGCCTTAAGTTTGTGTTTAAGCACGAGGTAGGGTTTATGCTCAAATGGCTTTAACCCTCTTTTGAGGGTTCCTCCTAGTCAAAGGCATAATCCCTCTCATGTCCTAAATCACTCTTTTGGTTGACCTCCTCTCCTTAGAGGACTTGTACATTGGACTTAACCAATTAAAGAATGGTTTGGTAATGTAAAATATGTAAACAAGAATTGAGTATTGTAAAACTTGTACAAGATAAGCATATTGTTTGCATTGCATGTGTTTGGATCGGACGTTAATCCAAACACGAGAAATGTGGGATGTTTCATACTCCAAGTGATGAAATGTGTCACATTCCTTGGTCGTCGTCCCCCATGATCATGCATGATAGGGTGGAGGCTCTTCGAGTCTTATTTCTGCATTCATCAACATTGTACAAGCTTGGTTTTTGGGCCATCATGCATTGAGATGCTTGGTTAGTGGCTCGAAAGCCAAGTGCCACACTCCTTTGAGCTTGAGACATGATAAGGAGGGAGGCAGTACACACATTTCCTTGCAAATACATTGCTGTGCCTCGGTTGTTCTCTGTTGCAGCAAAACCAGCAGCCTGGAAAATAAGTGGCCGACCGGCCACTCCAACTAGCCGACCGGCTAGTTAAAGTGGCTGGCAGCCACTTTTTGTGGCTGACTGGCCACCAGCCCAATTTTGTGCAAAAATGATTCTGTTTTGAGGCAGAGGCAGTTTGGAGGATTGGTTCAATGTTCGGAGGTCAAGGCGAGTGTAAACAGAGGCAACTTTTGGCAAAGCGATGGATTTCCAAGCGGACGCCAACCGAGCATGCATGTCTTCCTTGTCCCTCGAGGCCATTTTAGTGTTTTAATTAGCTGAGCATAGTTGATTATTCAATTTCGCCTGAACTATTTAATTAGCTTAGTGTTAGCTAGTTATTCAATTCGGTTTTGTATTAATTAATTAGCGTAGCATAGTTAATTAGTTGGTTTGTAATAATTAGTTTAATTAGCGTAGCTAGCTAGTTAGCTTATTTATTTGGACCCTCCTTCGAGAGGGCACAATGTTGTAATAAGTGTGAGTGCGTGTGTGAATGTCTTCCAACTCCACGTCTTTTTCCCTTTTGTTTGCCCGCTTTCGGTGGTTAGATTAGGGTATATTTCAATTAGCATACCTTATGATTGCTTATTTGCATCATTCATTTGTCTTGCATGCACCAGGCTCGGCGCATCATTCAAACTACATTGTATTTCAATACCTATTTGAATACATGTATCAATTGTTGCATTCATATGCCATTTTAGGTAGCCGAGCCTGTTTAGTTGCATTATTGCATGCGTTGCATTAGGCATCTTGTATAGTTAGGATCATACATTGTTTCTAACTAGTTCTTGTTTTGGCTTGGAGTACACTGTAAGTGTTTTCGCTTTAGCATCCTTGCATGAGTGTGGGTGTTGCCATGATAGCATGCTTGCCATGAGGCTATTTGCTTAATTGATTAACTGCATGAATGCCTGTGGATGAAGGCTTTATTGTTTGAATTGGGACAATTCATCAAATGTGAGTTTTAAGCCCACTTTGCGAAGTGGCAAAATAATCATGTTTTAAGCCCACTTGAGGGTGGCAAATCCGCATTTTAGGCCACTTGCGAGTGGCAAATTCAAACCATTTTCAAAAACAAACATGAGATGTTTTGTTCCAATTTGAGTGATTTAGTCTATACTTGTATGCTGCGCGCATCACATAGTAATGCTAGATTAATAACCGGAATAAGAGTACATGTGTCTATAAAACAACATATCATAGTAGTAGAGGCCGATCCTTTGATCGGGCGAGCGAGGGTGCTCATTTCATGACCTTCTCCCCTCGTACCCAAGTTCCCGAGCTGAGGTAACTTTGGTGATGACAGACACGTGGCCTTTGGCACGAGTCAAGGTTTCCTAAATTTCCCAAAAATAAAATATTTAGGTGGCGACTCTGTAATCTGGCAAAGCAGTCCAGTTTGGCATAATTTGATTTAAAATCTGATTTTCCAAAACGATTTGCCGAATTGGACTCTTTGGTGATTTATTAGTCTTACATTGCACTTTGTGAGATTAAATTCAGAACCGTGACAGGAGTCCGAACTGTAGTAGCTAGAACCTAAGTTGCGCCCTCTCCGAAAGGGGGGCGCGCGGAGGAAGTTCGGGCTGTCTCCAGTTTTTGGCGACTCTGGGGACTTAGAGAACTTGACTCAAACTCATGATATGTTGTTTTATCTACATTTATGTGTTTCTTTGCATTGCATTTGAATAGGTGCGCCAAAGTCACAGTGTTTGTCATCTGCTATTCCGGAACGGTTTGCCAGAGGCTTGCTTGGAAAAGCGTGCCATAAGGCTAACCGGTTACGGGCTCTGCCACGATGGAAAAACAAACCTCGGATCAGAATCACCGCCGAGGCACCCTTTTTGACCAACCGACCTAGTTTCATATCGAAAGCCATAGAGACCATTCCAAACTAGGATAGGTTGCTAACCCAAATATAGGTTGTTTGAAACCGTGTGCTTGCGTAGCGAACCCCTAGTTCCTGATGAAATTAGGGCAGGGAAACCCTACCCCACCATATGGGTGTTTTGGCTCTCACTTGCTCGATACGTGCTTTTAGAGTGTGTCTCTACAGAGAATGTATGTATCAGCTGCAAGTCTGGGTATCAGTCTGAGAACATCAGTATTTGGGGGTATCAGTTGGAGGCAGAAATCAGTGTTTGAGTGCAGATTTTATAGCTTATGATTACAACTGTGTGTTGTCACCATCTAAGCCGAAATGCTGTCCGTTTCTTGATTGATGTTTTCTTTCTTTTTGCTTTATTTTCTTTTTGCAAGGTAGTATATCACAATTGCTTCCGAACAGGCAGATACCCTCCGAGCACTCTGGACTAGAGGAAGGAGACTTTCCCGATCTAAGGATCTAATTGGTGGACAACCAGTGTTCATTTCACTACCCTCGGCTACTAGACGGAGGTCAGTCAGGCACAGGTCATCAATTCAACAATCTTCGATTTAGCGATCACTATCTACCTCACCTGTGCGCAGTAGGGTTCAGTTTCCTATTTCAGAAAGAGAGCATTCACCAGATCCGATAGACCAGCCCCTTTAGTCAGTATGAGTATGGAAGACATGATGCGTAAGCTCCAACAGACTATGGAGGCCATGCAGCGGGATACTGCCCGCCAAGCAGAAGTTATCGCCTGCCAGACCGAGGTTGTGGCCTAGCAGGCCGAACTCATTGCCAGGCTACAACAACAGCAACAAACACAACAGGGGGCAGCTTCTGCATCTCATCTACCTCCAGTAGAAATTCCTACACCAAGGGCTCCTGTCCCTATAGCCAATGCCCATGAGAATACAGATGTCCCAGTGGATCCCATTCCACCTCAGACATCCAAAGCACAGGCCTACCCAATTGAGGCGCCTTTCGAGTTCGAATTGGATCCAACTGCATTAAAAGTGAGCAAGCTAGAAAAGCTGTTCGAAAAGGCTCAGGGCGTTAATTGCATTCCAGACATAGAGGATGGTTACACAGATTCGGCAGTAACATTGCCGGACCGGTTCAAGATGCCACATATAGACCATTTTGACATTTCTGGAGATCCTATGGTACATCTGCAGTTGTTCTCGGATATCTTACGGCCAATGGGCCTCTCTAGACTGCAAAAGCTTTCCCTTTTTGGTCGGACCCTGTCGGGTATCGCAGCCATCTGGTATGCCAAGTTGGAGGATTCAGTGAAAAGAAGTTGGGAAGAGATGGCTGAGACTTTCGTCGCCCAATATTCGTACAACACTCAAATCGAGGTCACAACTCGTGATCTCGAGGTAACTAGACAAGAGCCGAAGGAGGGCTTCTCTGACTTTGTAACCCGTTGGAGAGCCAAGGCTTCTATGATGACTACCAGGCCGGCTGAGAAGACCAGATAAGATTGGTCGTCAGGAATCTGCAACCGAAGTTGATGCGGAAGATAATTGTCTTACCCCTCCCCACCTTTGCTGACCTCCATAATATTGGGGTACAGATAGAAGACACTATGAAACAAGGTCTGATTGACCACAGAAGGGAGTAGCCCAAGAGGGCCTTCACCCACAGTTCGAATGTAGCTACCAGTAGTAGTGCAGCTGTGAGGACCTCTGATGTGGGCATGGTCGCCACCACTCCAAAAATAGCCGCACCCTTTACAGGAACCTCCGCACCCACCTCACAACCTACAAAATACCCACTTCGGGGCCAGAGGGTGTTTACTCTGCTTTACATGTCTCTCTCCGTGGCCCTGAGGGTCCTGGTTAGAAAAGGACATCTGAAGCCCCTAGAACCACACTCATTACCGAATCCCCTCTCCCCCACACATAATCCAGCCAAGTATTGTGCCTTCTATCAGCAGCATGGTCACGACACCGACCAGTGCTTCAGGCTCCGTCATGAGATTCAAGATCTCATTGACAACAAGGTAATAACACCCCTTGAGAAACCAAAGGTCACTATAAATTCCCTTCCACCATACAATTAACCCCCACCTCCACCCAGGCAAGTGAACCTGATCCAAACCACGACTATCCCATATGACCCCAGTATATACATCACTCCCTTCCACCTATCCAAGCTGGCACTTTTCATTCCGGAGAACATAGATCTTTGCATGATGAGCGTCTCCGTACCCCAACTTGAACCCGTGGTGGCGGCCATGGTAGAAGAAGGCACGCCTGAGGGCTTTGCAAGCTTAACTGAGGAGGCATATAACCCTTGCCGCCTTATTATGCCAACTGATCAGGCCAAGTTGAGGGTGGAATTGCCGATAGGGATTGAGGTAAATGTCGTCCACGAGGATGGGCCGAGCCAAGGGTTGGATGATTTAGCAGAACTTGAGGCGGACATTGCTAATCTGTAATTTTTTGACAAACATGATCCAGGGGATGTGCACATCAACTGGTTTGATATGAATGGATCAAGGGACAACGCAGGGTGGCTTAGTGATCAGCCAGATATTGACGAGGGTTTTCAACTACAGCAGGGACAGTCAGAAACAGGAACATCTATGGTCGATAACAAGAGAGAATTGCCAGAGAGCACCGGTACAAAGAATTTTGCTCGGGACTTGGGCAGTTTGTGTAAAGCAGACACTGAATAGGAGGCCACATTCAAGCGGATTGAACAAGAGAAAATTCAGAATAATGACAGGGCTAGAAAAGCCAAGGCACCTAAGGGGGTAGAATGTGTCGAGAACACGGGAGCAGCTACAGCAGGACCGGACAGCTGTCTGTCAGTTGCTGAT
This sequence comes from Camellia japonica, assembly GCA_030407325.1. Taxonomy (NCBI): domain Eukaryota; kingdom Viridiplantae; phylum Streptophyta; class Magnoliopsida; order Ericales; family Theaceae; genus Camellia; species Camellia japonica. Next base: position 4,804,288 of record JAPPVO010000059.1, read on the forward strand.
GGGATGTAGTGGGAACGCGATGACTTACGTCTTGCCCATATTGACGAAGACTAGGGTCAGAATCAACCAGATGACACTTGGTACATTGAGGAGGTCGACCATATGACTCAGAGTGGGCGATACTTCAAGCCCCCACATCTGGACCAGCCGGAGGCATCAGGGAAAGACAAAGAAGCAGAAAAGCAAAAAGACAGACTGCTAAAGGAGGAAGCTATGCTGAAGCAGCGAAAGAAACTTCAGGCATACATCTCCATCTAGGCACTGCTCATGGCCTCAAGAGTTCATAGACAAGCTGTCCTTTCAGCCATGGACAAGGCTAAGCTTTCGATCGATACAACTCCGGAGCAGTTGGTGGGATTGGTGTTCCTGGGTGGCGCTTCACGGACTCTAACATTCACAGATAAAGAACTACCGCCTGAGGGCTCTGAACATAACAAGCTGTTGTACATCTCTGTGGAGCATAGGTAAAAATGGATACCAGTTGTCCTGGTTGATATGGGATCTACAATCAATGTATGTCCGTTGTGAACAGCGTATGCTATTGGGTTGAAGCCCGCAGATTTCACACCAAAAGCCTAGGTAATCCGGGCCTATGATAACACTAGTCGGGAGGTGATGGGGACCGTACGAATCAAAACTCAGGTGGGTCCAGGACAGCAGGCCATCGAGTTTCATGTCTTAGATGTTCTAGCCACCTTCAATCTACTCCTTGGGCGACCGTGGTACACCAGGTGAGAGCTGTCTCTTCCACCTTACACCAGATGTTGAAGTACCCCCACGGAAGGGATGGCAATTGTTTTTGGGAACCCTTCCGTACACCCACCGCCAGAGGTTTCTACACTAGTTTTGGAAATTGAACATGGCATAGAGGATGCGTTTTTGTCAGGATTTACATTGGCTGAGGCTCGAGTGATACAGGATATGCTGGCTATTGATGAGGGGCTATATGTCAGTGCGCAGTCTGTTTACCTCATGAACAAGCTTCAACATATGCCCAGAATGGGATTGGGACGGAGTGGTCGGAAGGGTGTCGCTACATTAGCCGAAGTGCCACATAACCCCTATACCTTTGGTTTAGGTTACTCGCCTACCAAAGAGGATTGGGCAAGGAAAGGAAGGGAAATGGACGGAAGAGCCAAGGCTAAGCAAGCCGAGAAGCACTACGAGTTGGTTCACAGACCTATCCAAGGAACCCTGAACGGACGCTTTGTCCGGGAGGGGGAAGATTTCCCGTTTTGCGGCTTTCTAGAGCAATGGTTGAATTCAGAGAAGCGGCATTTGCCTGACTTCAAGATCTTTTTTGACTTACAGTTGTCAGGGGATGAAGTTGCGGAAGAGCAGACAGACCCACCAGCTGAGACTGAGCAATGCAAGAGGGATTAGTTCGAGGGCACAGAAATTGAGATGGGGGTAGCGCTGGCTTGTCTCTTTTTAGATCCTCAGATCACACCGGAGTGCTTGGGGGATGATTTCTCTGTCTCCATGATTGGGGATCAAATGGCTGTAGGCCCTTCTTTTGGCATTCTGGATGTATCCATCGCACCCTCCCTCGTCTGGCAATACGAAGAAGGCTTCTTATCAAGTAGTTCAGAGTTGGGTAGCGAGCCAGAATCTGATTCCACAGAGTCTGTGGAGTCGAAATCAGATTCTAGTTCGTTTGAGTCAGAGTCTAGTATTCCTGGGGTTGATAACCCGAATGCCATTGTTAAGTCCAGGTCGTCTTTTTTGTTTTCCTTTGAGTCTATTTTAACCGAAGAATTAGACGAACTGGATGTTGTTAACGAGAATGGTACAGTTGTGGCTTCTGAGTACTTTTCTATGCCTTTAGTTTATTGCATTAATCAGGACTTTCAAAACTTTGATGAAAACGACGAGGAAGAAATTCCTCCGGTTTTGAAACATTTGCTTGACCAAGAGCGAGAGAGGTTTGTAAAACATTTGGTTGATGAAATCACCTCAATCAATGTTGGTACTGAGAAGGATCTATGGCTGGTCCAGATCGGGTCCACGTTGTCTTCTGAGGAACGCGAGCGTTTAGTCGCTTTATTAAAAGATTTCAAAGATGTTTTCGCGTGGTCCTACGAAGACATGCCTGGAATCGATCCTGAGATTGTACAGCACCGGATCTCTCTTGACCCAGAGGCCCGACCTGTTAAACAGAAACTCCGAAGGATCCGCTCGGACTGGGCTTTGAAGATCAAAGAAGAGGTCACAAGCAGATTGGTAGGGTTCCTGTTAGTATCTGATACCCTACTTGGTTGGCCAACATAGTTCCAGTACCAAAGGAGGATGGCAAATTCGAGTGTGCGTGGATTTCAGGGATATGAATAAAGCCAGTCCAAAGGATGACTTTCCATTACCGCACATTGACGAATTGGTGGACTTCACTGCTAGGCATGCGTTGCTCTCATTCATGGATGGGTTTTTCGGGTATAGCCAGATCCTGATAGCACCCAAGGACAGGGAGAAGACTGCTTTCACCACCCCGTAGGGAACCTATTGCTACAGGGTAATGTCATTCGGTTTGAAGAATGCTGGGGCTACTTATTAGTGGGTTGCAACCACGATCTTGCATGATATGATCCACAAAGAGGTCGAGATGTACGTGGACGACATGATTGTCAAGTCCAAGGAAAGAGAGGGCCACTACACCGCCTTGAAGAAAATTTTCCAACGGATCAGAGAGTATCGGTTGTGGCTGAATCCTCAGAAATGTACTTTCGTGTTACAAGAAGGAAAATGTTGGGGTTCTTGATCACACAGAGGGGTATTGAGGTCGATCCTTCCAAAATGAAGGCCATCTTAGAAATGCCACCACCAAGGACTGAAAAGGAGGTGCGAGGCTTTCTGGGTAAAGTGCAATTCATAAGACGGTTTATTACAAAATCAACCTTGACTTGTGAACCACTATTTGGTCTCCTAAAGAAAGGAAAGAAATTCCAATGGGATGACCGATGCCAAGTTGCTTTTGAGCAGATCAAGAGTATCTATAGAACCCACCCGTGTTGTCACTGCCAGAATTGGGGAAACAGTTGATTTTGTATCTGTCAGTAAACGAGATGACGATGGGCTGCATACTTGCACAGGAATCTGAAGATAGAGTGGAGAAGGCCATCTATTACCTGAGCAAGAAGATGCTGGAATATGAGACCCGTTACACTCCGCTAGAGAAGGCTTGCTTAGCCTTGGCATGGGCCACCAGGAAGTTAAGGCACTAACTATTAGCTCACTCCATAATACTGGTTTTGAGATTAGATCCCATCAAATATCTCTTCGAGAAACCGGTGCTTAAGAGTAGGCTAGCTCGTTGGTTGCTTCTTCTCTCCGAATTCGATTTGAAGTATGTGATGCGCAAGTTTGTGAAAGGGAGAGTGGTAGTGGAGTTCCTAGCCAATCACCCAGTGGAGGGAGATGAAGTAGTAGAGTATCTGTATCCAGATGAGGCCATTCTACATGTTGAAGAAGAAACTTGGATTATGTACTTTGACGGAGCGTCAAACCAGTACGGGTATGGGATAGAGGTGTTGCTGATAGCACCCGACAATTCCCGCATACCTTAGTCTTCAAACTCCGATTCAAAGTATCAAACAACGAAGCAGAGTACGAAGCATGTATCGTTGGACTAGAAGCTGCCCTGGAACTAGGGCCAAAGCGGTTGGATGTCATCGGAGATTCGAACCTGGTTGTATCTCAAGCAAAAGGAGATTGGAAAGTTAAAGAAGAAAGAATGAAAATCTATCACCAGACCTTAGGCGTTCTGATTCCTCAGTTTGAAAAGCTGAACTTCGCCCATCTGTTAAGAGAGAACAATAGGTTCGCTGATTCTTTAGCAACTCTATCTTCCATGATAGACATCCCTTTTGGAGTCCGGATGCGTCCGATAATTATTGAACAGAAGTTTGCGCCGACCTACGAGTTGATTGCTGCGATTGATGAGGTACAAGATCAGAACCCCTGGTATCACGATATCTAGAACTTCTTGGAAAAGGAGACTTATCCACTAGGGGCAAATGCCAAAGACAAGAGGGTGATACGAAGAATAGCTGCACAGTTCATCATCTACGGGGGTAAATTGTACAAGCGGGATCATCTGGGAATGCACAAGCTGTGTGTTGATGAAGAAGAGTCGAAGCGCCTAATGGAGGCCATCCATGGAGGAGAGTTCGGATCACACATAAACGGAGTGATGCTAGCTCAGAAGATTCTCAGACAGGGTTACTACTGGTCAACCATGGAGGAGGATTGTATCGATTTTGTTCAGCGATGCCACAAGTGTCAGATCCATGCACACCGCATGAATATTCTGCTGTCGATGCTATACAACATGACTTCTGTGTGGCCTTTTTCAGTCTGGGGAATTGATGTTATTGGGACAGTTACTCCAAAGGGGTCGAACGGGATGAGTACATCTTGGTGGCGATAGAATACTTTACAAAGTGGGTTGAGGCCCAATCCTACGCAATGCTGAAGGCGTCGCATGTAGCCAAGTTCATCAGGAACAACATTATCTGTCGCTATGGGGTCCCCGAATGAGATCATCTCGGACAATGGTTCCCACTTCAAGAAGGAAGTGATCGACTTGTTGGAGAAGTACAACGTGGCTTTTCATAAGTCATCCACATATTGGCCACAAACCAATGGGGCTATTGAGGCCGCCAACAAGAATATCAAGCACATTCTACAGAAGAAGGTGGAAACCTATAGGGATTGGCTAGATAAGCTGCCATTTGCTCTTTGGAGCTACCGGACGTCAATTCGAACTTCTACTGGGGCAACTTTGTATTCGTTGGTTTATGGGATGGAGGCTGTTCTACCGATCGAAGTTGAGGTTCTGTCATTGCGAGTCATGGCTGAGTGCCAAATAGCAGAAGTAGATTGACAGCAGAGCAGGTTCGAAGAACTCATGCTATTCGTTGAGAGAAGGCTGAAAGCACTGTATCATGTCCAAGGTTATCAACACATAATTGCCAGGGCTTTCAACAAGAAAGTTAAGTCCAGGAATCTGAAAGAAGGGATCTAGTGCTCAAAGACAACCGAGCTCCTATCCACGACCCTAGGGGCAAGTTCAGACCCAATTGGACTGGTCCTTACATCATCAAGTCAATCTGGTCGGGTGGAGCTGTAATTCTTATGGACTTGGATGGCCTTGAATTCTCCCAACCAATCAACATGGACAAGTTGAAGAAATACTATCCTGGAGAGGCTTGCTAGGCCGAAAACCCGAAGGGCGACCTAGGCAAAAGTTAGAGCACAAAAAATTGGAAAAAAGAAAAACTGAGTTTGCAAGGTTGAAAACCCAGAGAGGGCGGCCTTGGCAAAAGTTAGAGCGCAAAAGGAGAGTGTTAAAACCCGAGTGAACCCGAACCAAACTACGTAAGGCTTGATTCCCATCTTTCGGATACGTAGACAACTTTATTTTGAAGTCCAGTCATAAACACTTCCAGATCAACTGTGTCCATGTGATCGTTTTGGTCATCTTTGTCTTCTCTGTAACTGAGAGTTCGGTTGTGATCATCACTATGAGGACTGATTACAGTGCGCTGTGGTACTATTCAGACAAGGGGCAACTTTCCATTGCTGTACAGCGCTATTCAGACAAGGGGCAACTTTCCAGTTGCTGGATCCGGGGTTGTACATCTCAGTGATAGATTTCGGGCGTGTCCAGTTGCGATCCATATAGAAAATGGTTTTGAAAAGTTTTAATAAAAGTTGATTTTCTCCAAATTAATCTTTTTACAACTTAGACCATTTTTGGAGCAAACGGAAAATTTTTAGTACCCACAACCTTCAATTTCATTGATTTCAAATACAGAGTTCTCCAGCACTTGATACAAATTGAAGTTGCTTTTATTACATTAAAAAAGAAAACTTGAAAGTACAGATTAAAGCAATAAACTTGGGGCATAGTCAAGTCAGGTGTTCCTGCGCCCCCTCCCCAAGCTCATGGAAGCTTCGGATGCCAAAGTAGGCCCGGTTTGCGCCTCCCCATCAAGCCAAGCTATGCACTCGTCAGAAAGGGCGTAACTGAAAGTGGGAGTGGGGGCCAGAAGCTCTCTCGTCCTCTATGCAGCAGGGTACCAAGCTAGATGTGAACCTTTGATCTGATATGAAGCCGGGTATTCCACTCTCTCTTCTAGGCAGGTCTGGTCGTGCCTAAACTGGCGTCAGAACCAGAATGGGAAGTAAAAGACACAATGTGTCAGGCCAATCAGCTGAATGCTAAGCTGCCGAGATATGCTATAACTCATCGCTGGTAGATTAAGCCAGGGGCAATGCCAAGCAATGTTACCAGCAAATCGGCTGTACATACATTCGAGCCACCACCCCTCATCGGGGCATCAACTAGCCGTTGACGGAAAAAATAGATGCGTGCTGAATATGCTGGGCATGAGTCCACTACTTTCAACTTATCCATCCCCATATCTGGGGAGGGATGAGAAAAATAAGAGAGATTAAAGAATAGAGAGGTGTACGTGGAGAGAAAAGTGAGAATGGGTTTTGAGAGAAAAACAGATCTTGAGGGCCGAGTGATGTGAGAAATGCACATGTGAAAAGGGTGGGAAACATTACCTGCAGTAGTAATGGACTTCCTGCGAATCTGGTCGTCTCCAGGCGACGGAAAGCATCCAAACCCATCAGAGTCTCAGCTAGTGTCATGCCAATGCAGCTCTTGCCCTCTTTCATGCTATGGGCAACCTCAATCAAATGGACGCTAGGCCCTCCAAAGCCAGGGGCAAGCAAGAAATGAGACAACATGCACAAACAGAGGGCACGTTGCCGAAAACTCTGCCAAAGATGGTCGTCGCGGTCACCAGCGTCAGAAAACCGATGAATCAAGCTCGTAATATCCAACTCCCTGTCACGGATCAACGATCGAGCATCATGCATAGTAAGCCCACACGTCCGTCCCAAAGCTTGGATGTGGCCAAAATGGAATTGGGGCAAGATTTCCTCGTCGCGCCGGGATTCCATCAAGGCTTGGAAATCTTCAAAAAGCGGGGCATATCTCTTGACCCCCAAAGCTAAAAACATGAGTTAGCGGATTCCAAAACCTAGCCACGGCATGGAGGAATGGAAAACGCAGTGGGGTGCTGCTCAGCGTAAATAGTGCATTTATTCTGAAACCCCAAAAATTTAACTCTTTCGAGCCATCCAAAGTTGCAAGCCAATCGGAGAGTTTGTGGGCAACAAATGGTTCCATTTGGGGCAAAATTTGAGCTAAAATAAAGGAGTCACGAAGCTGGGACTTTTATAGAAGATAAGGCATTGAGTGGAAGGCAGGTGGCAGCAATCTGGAGGCTCCCACCATAACTAGCCGACCGACCACATTTTGTGGCCGACCAGCCACTTAAGTGGCTGACACCCACTACCAAGTGGCTGGCAATTGCCAAAAGTGGCTGACAGCCTTTGTTTGTCTCCAGGAACATGCCTTTGGTCTTCCTGTGTGTTGAGGGTGCCTAAAACCTGTGTTTGGTTCCACTCTGGATGCACTCTGCTGTGGTTTTATTGAGTCATTCTCAAGTTTGTTTATCGAGTTATTGCAATTTCTTTATCGAGTTGTCGTAATTTCTTTATAGAGTTGTTGCAATTTGCTTGTCGAGTTGTACTTGTCTCATTTATTGAGTTGTTGTTTTGTCCATTGAGTTGTCTTATTTTGTTTGTTTTGTTTAGTTAGTTCACTACCTGACTAAGCAATTGTCAAGGCAATATACAATGATCAATTTTTCCATCAAAATCCCATTTTTGTGTAAAATGGTGCGATGCGATGCTTAGAATATAAAATGCAACACTTTTGGATCAAAAAAACTGTTTTCATTCCATCATGGTTTCTTTTTTTACAAAAGTACAAGTTTTAAAGAAAATAAAACTGCCTAGGGCTGTACAATGTCCTAACTCTACTAGCAAAAAGAAAACAAAGCAAAAATATCTAAATCGGCGCCAGCCACCTCAGGACTCAGAGGCCCTCTTCATCCTCTTCCTCGGCTTAGCAGACCCTGAGCCATCGCCATCAGCTCCACCGCTTGAATCGGTGCCACCGCCTGAATCTTAGCCAGAGCTTGAACCAAAGCTATTTTCGCTCTCGTCCTCGGAGCCCTCCTCAGCATCATCACCACCCTCAGAACCTGAGCCGGTGCCATCGCCTCTATCCTCAGATGCCTCATCTTCACTGGACTCATCGTCATCATCACGCCTGGCAGGCTCCTCACGTCTCCCTTGGCTGCACGCAGGAACTCCCTCCCCGCTGCTGGAGAAGGCTCTGCTGGTCTTATCTGAAGAGGTGTGACCTGAAAAGGCAGTTTGAATGTGTTTGCTACAGTATATGTATCAGATGCAAGTATGGTGTGCAGAGTGAGTACATACAGAAGTCAGATATAGTATAAGATGCAGTGTGTTAGATGCGATCTATGCATGCAATGCATCAATGCAGTATGGGAAATGTTCAGTTGAGATGTCAGTTTTAGTATATCAGCAGAAATATGATAACCGAAATGCAGGAAAAATAAAAAATTACCTAAATACCGTGGGAGAGCAGCATCATCTCCCTCTGCAAGACCATACCCTCAAGTGCGACATTGCCTCGAGCAACCCCTCGACATATCCTAAGGAGGGCTGCAGATGCAACTTGAAACAGTCAGTGAATGAATAATGAGAATCTGAGTGCAACTGAAATGCATGAAAGCTGTAAAGCATACTAGTGGTGAGTCAGGTGTCCTACCTAACAGATCTGTGATCTGGCAACAGAGGCTCAAGTGGAATCTGCTAAGGTACCTTACCATACCGCTAACCTGTCAGCTCAGTCGGGGGATCCGGCCACCCAACGCACTGCCTACTAGAAGGCATCCCTCTAGTCTCACCCCTCGGTGCCCGAGCCCTGCTCGTCGAGGGGGTATCTGCTGCCCGAGCCCTTCTCGTCGAAAGAGCATCTACAGCCCGAGCCTTGCTCGTCGAAGGAGCATCTGCAGCCTAAGTCCTGCTCGACGAAGCGATATTAGCTATCCTCCCCGTGGGAGCACGAATACCTGCCAATGGAGGCATGAGGTATGCCTGGATGTAAGTCGCGTAGTCTCCTGGTCCGATGTACCTATCTGCATCTATGCCTCGTATGACGTCAGTGAGCTCCTGAGAGAAGAGACTCTCTGTGGCCCGCATAGACGGCGGAGGAGGTAGAGGAACTGACTGTAGTGGCAAGCCCAATGTTTGGCACATGAAGCGCTCACCTAAGAACCAGGCTCTGCCTAGGGGTCCCTCGAGCACAAGCCGATATCGGGAGGCGCCCCGAGCTATGGCAAAAGGAAATCGGGCAAACTCTGGTATCACCGCCCAGGGCTGCCATGTGATTTGCAGACAACAAGTGCATAGACTGATAAGTTGCCATTAGATATGCAAAGTGAATCAAAGATGAAAGCAGAAAAAACTGTGAGTGTTGAATTACCTCTGTCGTCCTCGCAGTATCGAAGTACTGGTGCAGGTATGGGAGGGTTTCCTGGGCCCTTGACTGGCACCGGCCGTCGTATTGACGCGAGTAGGGTACCTCGTAGGGTGTCTCAACCTCTGGCTCAAGAGCGAGCACTGGGAAATAAGCGTATACCCATAGCTGTGAAAAGCAAGAGGGTGGCAATGAGAATACAGATAAACACAGATAATGTAGAAAGCAGGGTATGTGTGTGCAATGTCCAGAGAATATAGAATACGGAAAGTGCAGAAAGCAAAGTGCGGTATAGTGTATAGACAGTACAAGTGCAGAGCAGAAATGAGACCGTGTGTGCGGTGTGCAGCGTGCAGTGTACAGTATACAGAAAATGCAAGGCATAAAGCATGGCAGGAAATGTAAAGCTGAAAAGTAAAGCATACCTCCCAGGCTCTCCAGTAGCCTCCCAATATGTTCCCTCTCCTGCGGGAGGTCGAGCTCATATAGCAGTAGAGGGTAGCAAGGCCAGCGCCTCCCCCATCACAGTGCTGAACCTGGGATCATGAATGGCAACGGGGTGGGGTGGGGCGGGGCGGGGCCGGGGATCACCCTCCCCGTCCCTGATCCTTGATGGTGGAAACTCCCTCGTCCCCGGCCCCGATGCCCGACGGGGAAGCCACTACCGCCCCCACCACCGCCCCCTAAACGGGGATCGGGTTTCCCTAACCCCAAAAATCCCCGGCAAAAAAAAAAAAAAAAAAAAAAAACAGTTCCAACCATCAACATCTTCATCTTCATCTCCACCATTTTCCAGATCTGAAGAACAAAAGCAAAAAACAAGAGAGAGAGAGAGAGAGAGAGAGACGGAGATACCGTGAGAGGGAGATGAATCGGCGATGAGAAGCTGCCAGTGAGAACCATAGAAAGAGCCGTGAGGGACCAGAGAAGCTGCGTTGTGTTGTCAGAGAGAGAGGAGAGATAGAGAGAGAGAAGAGAGCGAGAGGGGCAGATGATGGGGGGCTTTCCCCAGATGATGCGTGCCAACTCACACACCACACTCATATATACGATATAATATTTATGTGTTATGATTGTTATACCAAACAGACACACCACACACACACACACACACATATATATATATATAAACACACGACACATATATTTATACATATACAAACAGAATCGGGGGGCTGAACAAGGCCGGGGCCGGGGTGCCGGGGTGCAAAATGTATCCCCGTCCCCGGCCCGAACATCATCGGGATTTATTTTTAAATACCATCCCCGGCCCGTCGGGGTTATTTTTCGGGAAAAAACCTCTCACTTTGGGGTCGGGGGATCGGGTCCCCGTCGAATCGGGTTCAAATTGCCATTCCTATCTGGGATAGGTCCACTAGAGCGCTCAAAAAGTACAGCAGCATTCCCCCTGTCGGCGAACAAAGTAGTGCCGAAGAGGAACATGAGGAAGCCTCGAGCATACTGCTCTGTCTCCTCGATCGTTGTAGGCACTTCCCCTCTGAAATGGTCGGTGAACCAAGTGCACCGGACTAAGCCTGATCCTTGAAAAGTGGGCGGATGTGCTCCTAGTAGGTAAGTCCAAGCAGCCTCTGTAGACACCCCATTTTTGACTGTCCTCAAGACTTGGACGTCATCGTTTGAACACTCGATGATCATCCATGCTCGTGTTCGTTTTGAGTTCTTGAACGTCTCAACTGTGCGCCTTGCCTTGGAGTCTCTCAACTTGTCTGTTTTGTGCTTGGTTGTGGACCAAAGCTTGTGGCTTTGTTTTTGAGGGAAGGGGGTGGCCTGCTGGCCAGCCCTACAACCCATCGGCCAGGCCCTGTGCCTATCGGCCATGCCCTCTTTCCATTGGCCATCAGTGTTGGCCAGTCAGCCTCACTGATGGCCGATCGACTCCTTTAATGGCCGGTCGGCCATATCTTTTGGCCGACGCCTTTTTCTTTGCTTTTGCAGATATTTTATTGCCAGCTGTGCCAGCTGGTGAGCATAGAATGCATCTTCCATACACGTGTATGGAGGGATTGTAACAAGCTTCTAGCTTGTTTAAGAAGCTTGAGACTCGTGATTCTATATAAGGAGAGGCTCCTCTCCCCTTTTACAGGTTTAGAAAAATTGGCTAAGGGCTATACATATCCTTCTATCTTTATATTTCTCCCTCTCTCTCTAAAGCCCCGAGTGAAACACCTTAAAGTGGTTTGTGCCTTAAAGTGGTTTTTCTTCACACTTTTGCACTAAAGCCCCTAGTGAAACACCTTCACTATTGGGCTGAGGTTCTTGGAGGTTTGTTTGAAGTTCAAAAGTTTGGTTTTTGCCTCAGAAGTTGCTGCTTTGAAGTTGTTCCTCAAGGCTGAGTTTATAGCCTCTTTAAAGCTTTGTTGTAGTTGCTTATTTAGCCATCTTTGCATGCTTCTTTTTGGCTTAGCTTTAAACTGCAAAAAGCTTCATTTTCAAGTGCTTAAAGTGTTTGTTTGAGGCCTCTTTGGTGTTGGAGGTGGTCTACCCCCTTTTGTGCCTTATTTTGCTTTGATTTGTGCCATCTCTTTAGGCCTTTGAGATCACCTTCTCTTGGCCTCTTCACCACTGCATTCCAGAGGAATTTTAGTGGTGGAAAGTGTGTTTTGAGGCCCTAAATAGGAGGGGGTCATCCCCTCTCATTGTGTCTTGGTTTCTTGCCTTGTTGGCCTCATGTTTGAGCTTGTTTTTCTAGTAAGTGTTGTCTTGTTCTCAGCCTATTTTCGGCCCTATTTCAGCATGGCATAACTCTGTTTTGGCTTGGTTTGGTTACCTCGTGCATGCTTTCTACACTTATAGTGTAATCTTGCCATTTAGACTTGTATGCTCAATGCTTTGATCCATCATGCTAGCCTATTTTGGTCCTATCTCAGCATGTTTTTGGTGTTATTTTAGCATGCCTTGGCTCTGTTTTGGGTTGGTTTGATCACCTTCTGCATGCTTCATACCCTCGTAGTGCAATCCTCCTTATAGCCTTCACATGCATCATGCTTTGGACCACCATTTTAGCATGTTTTTGGCTTCATTCCAGCAAGCTTTTACTCATGTTTTGCCATGCTTAAGCTCTATTTTAAGTGTTTTGGGTCATGCATGCCTTGCTTTGTATAGCCATAGTGCAATCTTGCTCACTAGCCTTGAGTTTCAAAGTCTCTAGCATGCTTTACTTGAGTTGTTTGCATGCTTTGGCCTCATTTCTACCATGATTTTAGTATGTGTAGTGTGGTCATGCTCTCTCAAGTTTCACTCTTTCAATGCTTTTGGAGAGTCATGGTTTATGCCTTAATCATGGCCTAACTTGTATGCATGCATGCCTAAGCTTTTGGGCTACGATCTTAGTGTATTTTTGGTCTTATTTTGCTTTGATACAACTCTGTTTTTGATTGGTTATAGCATCCCTCATTTGCTTCTTACACTTGTAGTGTAATCCCACTTATTGGCCTTGCATGCTTCATGCTTCATGCGTCTCATTCTAGCATGTGTTGGCTACACTCCATCATGTTTCTAGCATTTTTTTGACCTGCCTTGGGACTGTTTTGAGTCACCTTGGCCCTTTGGGGCTTGCTTGATATAGCTATGGTACAAGTGCTTTTACTAGCCTTAAGCTTTGAGCCTCTTAGCATGCCTCATTTGTCATATGTGCATGATATGACATCATTTGGAATGTAATTTCAGAGCTTATGTCTTTGCTATACTCCCATGTTTATCACTCTTTCATTGCCCTTGAGGGTTATGCATTATGCCTTGTTCGTGAGCCAATGAATGAACATGCTTTCCTTCCCTTTTGAGCCTACGTTTTAGCATGCTTTCAGCCTTGATTTAGCATGCCTGAAATATGTTTTGAGTAGTTTGGGTCATATGGGATTTGTTATGCATGGTTGTAGTGCAATAGCATTGACTAGCCTAATGATTCAAGGTCCTTAGGATGCTATGCTTGTGTTGTTTAGATGATTTGGCATCATTTCACACATGATTTCAGTGCATATAGTGTAGCTACACTCTCACATTTATCACTTCCTCATTGTGCTTGAGAGTTGTGTTTAATGTATGACTTGCTAAACAATGCATGAACATGTTGTTGTAGTTTTTGGTGCCTTATTTCTAGCATGATTCTACCATTGTTTGGGCATACATGAGGTCTGTCCATAGATGGTTTGACCATTTGAGCATCGTAGTACATGCTTCATGTGTGATACACTTCACTTGCCTTGATGCCTTAACTCCTAAACATGCCATGCATGCATTGTTTGCATGTTAAGAGTCTTATGCATACGACCTTAACATGTCAAGATTAGCATGTGGTTTGCATAGCATGTTGTTTGCATGTGTGTTGCATTGCATTGTGTTTGGATCGGATGTTGATACAAACATGAGGAACGAGGGACGTTTCATACTCAAAGTGATGAAAAGCGCCTCGTTCCTTAGCTCACCGACACCTTTGATCATGTATGATAAGGTGGAGGTTCATCGAGTCGTATGTGTTATTTGGGCATTCATCAACATTGTGCAAGCTTGACTCTTTGGCCATTATGCATCAAGATGCGTGATTGGTGGCTCGAGAACCGAGCACTACACTCCTTTGAGCTTAAGACATGATAAGGAGTGTGGTTGCACACACATTTCCTTGCAAATACAATGCCACGCCTCTGTTTGTGCTCTGCTTCAGCAATAGAAGAAATTGCAGGAAGCAGTGGCCGACCGGCCATCAAAGCTGCCGACCGACCACCAAGGCTGCCGATCGGCTATCAGAAGTGGCCGATGGCCATCAACTCAGGTCGATGGCCACCATTTTTGGCCAATCACCCCTTAGCATGTTCCTGAGGTGGGTCAACAACAATGTGGAAGTTGGCACAAGTTTCATAAGTCCAAAAGAGTGCAAATAGAGGCATCATGAGGCATGATAGTGGATTTCCGGGAGGAAGCCGACCGAGCATGCATGTCCCTTATCCTTGAGGCCATTTAATCGCTTTTGTTAACTTAGAACAAGTTAGCTATTTTATTCATGCAAGTATTGTAATACTTAGTAATTGATTTGCTAGTTATTCAATTTGGTTGTGTAATAATTAGTCTAATTAGATTATTAGATTAGTTAAGTAGCTTAGCTTAGAATAGCTTAGCTTCCATTCGGACCGTCCGTCGAGAGGGCAAATGTTGTAATAAGTGTGCGTGTGTATGTGAATGTTTTCCAACCCCACGTCTTTCTCCCTTTTACTTATCCGCTTTTGATGGTTAATTTTAGGGCATGTTTCAATTAGCATACTTATGCTTTGCATGTGTGCATCATTCATTCGTATTGCATGCACTGGGCTCGGCGCATCATTCAAACTGCATTGTATTTCAATACTTACTTGAATACGTGTTTAACAGCATGTTATCAAGTGTTGCATTCATATGCCATCTTAGATAGCCGAGCCTACTTAGTTGCATTTTACATGTGTTGCATTAGGCATTTCAAACATAGCTGGGATCATGCATTGATTTCTAACATAGCCTCTGTTTTGGCTCGGAGTACACTGTGAGTGTTTATGCTTTAGCATCCTTGCATATGTGTAAGTGACTGCCATGATAGCATGCTTGCCATGAGGCTAACTGCTTAAGTGTTTAACTGTATGAATGGCTGTGGATGAAGGCTTCATTGCTTGAATTGGAACAATTCATCAAAATGTGCGTTTTAAGCCTACTTGAGGCTGGCAAAATCATGTTGTTTCAAGCTCACCTTGTTTAGTGGCAAATCCGCGTTTTAGCCTACTTGCGAGTCGCATCTTCAAACCATTTTCGAAAAACAAACATGAGATGTTTTGTTCCAAATTGATCGATTTAGTCTATACCTGTGTGCTGTGCGCATCACATAGTAAGTTAGCTAATAATCTGAATAAGAACACATGTGTTTTCAAAAACAACATATCATGTTAGTAGAGGCCGATCTTTGATCGGGCGAGCGAGGGCGCTCATATCATGACCTTCCCTCCTCGTACCCAAGTTCCCGAGCCGAAGCAACTTTGGTGATGACGAACACGTGGCCTTAGGCACGAGTTACGGTTTCCTAAATTTCCCAAAATAAAATATTTAGGTGGCGACTCTGAAATCTGGCAAAGCAGTCCATGTTTGGCACTTCTTAATTAAAATCAATTTTCCAAAACAATTTGCCAGATTTGGACTCTTTGGTGATTTATCAGTCTTACATTGTACTTTGTGAGATTAGATTCAGAACCATGACAGGAGTCTGAACTGTAGTAGCTAAGAACACCATCTGCGCCCTCTCCGAAAGGGGGGCGCGCAGAGCGAGTTTCGGGCGGTCTACAATTTCTGGCAACTCTGCTGGGGATTTAGAGAACTTGACTCGAGCTCACGATATGTTGTTTTGATTACACTTATGTGTTTCTTTGCATTGCATTTGCATTGGTGCGCCTAGGACACCGTGTTTGCCATTTGCTATTCTTGAACGGTTTGCCAGAGGCTTGCTTGGAAAAGCATGCCATAAGGCTGACCGGTTACGAGCTCTGCCACGATGGGAACACAAACCTCGGTTGTTACCGAGGCACCCTTTTTGACCATTCGACCTAGTTGCATATCGGAAGCCATAGTGACCATTCCAAACTAGGACAGGTTACTTACCCGATTGTAGGTTGTTTGAAACTGCTGCGTGCGTAGTGAAACCCTAGCTCCTGACAAGATAGGACAAGGAAACCCTACCCTTCCATAGGGGTATTTTGGCTCTTACTTGCTTGATATGTGCTGTCAGAGTGTGTCTCTATAGGTTGTATGTATCAGTTGCGAGTTTGGGTATCAGTCGGCGGACGTCAGTATTTAGCAATATCAGATTTGGGGCAGTGATTTGGGAACAGTGATCAGTGTTGAGAACAGTGTATTTAGCTTACAAATACCAATTGTGTGTTGTCTTTATTTTAAGCCGAAGTGCTGCCTGTTTTTCTGCTTATTGTTTCCTTATTATGCTTTATTTATCTTTTTGCAAGGTAGTTTAGCATCATGGCTTCCAACCAGGCAGATATTCCCCAAGCACTTTGGATCAGAGGCCGAAGACTTCATCGATCCAAGGATCTAGTTGATGGACAAGCAGTGTTCTGTTCATTACCGCTAGTTACTAGACGGAAGTCAGTTAGGCACAGTTCATCAGTACAACGGTTACCAGATCAGCGGTCCTTATCCACCCCACCAGTGTGTAGACAGGCTGAGGTTTCCGTTTCTACTGCAGAGAGAGATACACCTGTTGTTCAGTTAGATCAGCACCTTATGGCAAGTATGCAGGACATGATGCATCAGTTCCAAGAGACTATGCAAGCCATGCAGCGGGATGTTGCCTACCAGGCAAAGTTCGCCGTGTGTCAGGCAGAGGTTGTGGCTCAACAGACAGAGCTGATCGCCAGACTTCAGCAACAGCAGCAACCACAACAAGCCAGAGCATCTGCTTCGCATCCGCCCCACCCCACCTAGAGTTCCACACACTCGATGAGATTGCAACGTCCAGGAAAATACGGACGTCCCAACGAGGCCAATTCCACCCCCAATCTTACCTCAGCTGTCCAAAGCACCGGCTAATCTAGTGGATACACCGTTTTGAATTTGAGTGGGATCCAACAGCGATGAAAGTGAGCAGTTAGAAAAGCTGTTCAAAAAAGTCTCAAGGCGTTAATTCCATTCCGGACATAGAGAATGGATAACACCGATTCGGCGGTGACTTTGCCGTACCGGTTCAAGATGCCACATGTAGACCGTTTTGACGGTTCTGGGGATCCCATGGTACACCTACAGTTGTTCTCAGATATCTTAAGGCTAATGGGCCTCTCCAGACTACAAAAGCTTTCCCTCTTCGGCCGGACCCTGTTGGGTCTCGCGGCCATCTGGTATGCGAAGTTGGAAGATTCTATCAAGAGAAGTTGGGAAGAAATGGCTGAGGCCTTTATAGCTCAATACTCTTACAACACGCAGATCGAGATCACAACCCGTGATCTCGAGACAATGAAGCAGGAGCCGAAAGAGGGCTTCTCTGACTTTGTAACCCGTTGGAGGGCCAAAGCTTCTATGATGACCACCAGGCCGGTCGAGAAAGATCAAATACGGATGGTTGTGCACAACCTCCAACCCAAGCTGATGCAAAAGATGATCGTCTTACCCCTCCCCACCTTTGCTGATTTACACGAGATTGGGGTACAGATTGAGGACGCCATGAAGCAGGGTCTGATTGACGACGAGAGAGAGCAGCCCAAGAGGGCATTTACCCGCAGTTCGAATTCAGGCACGAGTAACGCTACAGCCGTCAGAACTTCCGATGTAGGCATGGTCACCACCACCACTCCAAAAACACTTACAGCTACACACTTCACCAGTGCGTCCGGAACCAGCTCACAAACAGCTAGATATCCACCCCGACGCCAGAGAACCTTCACTCCACTGTACATGTCTCTATCAACGGCCTGAGGCTCCTGATCAAAAGGGGCATCTGAAGCCCTTACAGCCGCGACCCGTTACCAGACAAACTCCTTCCTCCCACAACCCGGCTAAATACTGTACCTTTCACAACAGCATAGTCATGACACCGATCAGTGCTATAGACTGTGTCATGAGATTCAGGATCTTATTGACAATAAGGTGATTGCGTCTCCAGAGAAGCCAAATGTCATCACCAACCCACTCCCACCACATAACCAAGCTCCACCACCCAAACACATCAACCTAATCCAAACCACGGCCATTCCATATGACCCAAGCATATAATATCATGCCGTCATACCTACCCAAACCTGAGGTGTTCATCCTAGACAGCACGGACTTGTGCATGTTGAGCATCTCGCAAACCCAACCCGAACCGATGGTGATTGTCGAAGACAGAACCAGGATGACTTTGGTGGCAGATGGGAATGCTGATTCAGAGCCTAAGGGGTCTGCGAGCTTTGCATACACCCGAGTGGTTACATGACATCAACAGACTAAGCTAAGCTGAGGTAGAGTTGTCGGTTGGGGCAAGAGATCAGTGTGGTTTAGGAAGATGGACCGAGTCAGGGGCTAGATGACCTAGCAGAGCTGGAAGAGGACATTGCAAATCTGCAGTTCTTTGAAAAGCAGGACTTAGGGGATGTGAACATCAACTGGTTCGACTTGAATGGATCGACAAAGAATACGGGGTGGCTTAGTGACCAGCCAGATGTTGTTAAAGAATCTCCGCCAGAATAGGGACCGTCAAGAATGAGAATATCAGCAGTGGCCGGAATGGCCGAGGAACAGGGAGCATCGCCGGAAGAGCACCGGTGCTAAAAATTTTGCTCGGGATCCGGGCAGTTTGAGTACATCAGATACTGAACAAGAGGCTGCATTGAAGCGTCTTGAGCAAGAAAAGATCGAGGATCTTGAGAGGGCTAGGAAGGCCAAAGCCCCTGCGGGGACAGAATGTGCTGTGAGCACAGAAACAGTTGCAACGGAACCAGACAGCTGTCTATCAGTTGTCGACGGGATGTGGTGGGAAGATGACGACTTACGTCTTGCCCACACTGAGGAAGATTGGGGGCAGAACCAACCAGATGACACCTGGTACATTGAGGAGGTTGACCATATGACCAGGAGTGGGCGGTATTTCAAACCCCCACACTTGGACCAACCGGAGGCGTCCAGGAAGGACAAAGAAGCAGAAAGGCAGAAAGAAAAATTGCTCGAGGAGGAGGCTGTACTAAAACAGCTTAAGAAAATTCAAGCAGACATCTCCATCTGGGGACTGCTTATGGCCTCAAGAGTTCATAGACAAGCTATCCTTTCTGCAATGGATAGGGCCAAGCTTTCAATCGATACAACACCTGAGTAATTGGTAGGGCTGGTTTTCCCGGGAGGAGCTTCCCCGACCTTAACCTTCACTGACAAGGAACTGCCGCCTGAGGGCTCAGATCATAACAAACCGCTCTATATCTCTGTCGAGTGTAGAGAGAAATGGATACCGGTGGTCCTTGTTGACACAGGATCTGCTATCAATGTGTGTTCGTCGAGAACGACATATGCTATTGGGTTGAAGCTTGCGGATTTCATGCCTATTGCCCAGGTGATACGGGCCTATGATAATACCAGCCGAGAGGTGATGTAGACCGTATGGATTAAGACTCTGGTTGGTCCGGGGCAACAGGACATTGAGTTTCATGTCTTGGATGTCCCACACCTTCAATCTACTCCTTGGGAGGCCGTGGCTGCACCAGGTGAAAGCTGTCTCTTCCACCTTACACCAAATGGAAGTACCCCACGGGAAGGGGTGGCAATCGTTTTTGGGAATTCTTCGATACATCGCCGCCAGAGGTTTCTACACCAGTTCTGGAGATTGAGCATGGCGCGGAGGATGTATTTCGTCAGGATTCACCCTAGCCAAGGCCCGGTTGTACAAAATGTGCTAGATGTTGATGAAGGGCTATACGTTAGTGCACAGTCTGTCTACCTTATGAACAAGCTTCAGCACATGCCCGGAATGGGATTGGGACGAAGTGGCCAGAAGGGCGTCGCAGCATCGGCCGAAGTGCCGCATAACCCATATACCTTTGGCTTAGGTTATCTGCCTACCAAAGAAGATTGGGCGAGGAAAGGAAGAGAGATGGCCAGGAGAGCCGGGCAAAGCAAGCCGGGAAGCATTATGAGTTGGTGCACTAACCTATCCAGGGGACCTTGAACGGACGCTTCGTCCGGGAAGGGGAAGATTTTCCATTCTGCAGCTTTTCGGAGCCATGGTTAAATACAGAGAGGTGGCACTTGCCAGGGTTTAAGATTTTCTTTGACTTGCAGTTGTCCGGGGATGAAGTTGCCGAAGAGCAGATAGACCCACCAACTGAGGCTGAGCAGTGCAAGAAGGAGGATTCCGAGAGCACAGAAATTGAGATGGGGGTATCACTGGCTTGTCTACTCTCAGATCCTCAGATCGTACCAGAGTGCTTAGGAGATAACTTCTCTGTTTCCATGATCGGGGATGAAGCGGCTGTGGGCCCATCTTCAGGCATTCTGATGCATCCATCGCACCCTCCCTCGTCTGGCAATACGAGGAGGGCTTTTTATCGAGCAGTTCCGGTCAGGTAGTGGTAGACCGGAATCTGATTCCACTGAGTCTGTGGAGTCGGAATCAGGTTCCAGCTTCTGAGTCTGAGTCCGGTATTCTTGGGGGTGATAACCCGGATGCCACTGTCCTGTCCAGGTCGTCTTTTTCTTTTTCCTTTGAGTCTGTTGTAACAGAGGAATCAGGCGGACTGGATGTTATTAATGAGAATGGTACGGCTGTGGCTTCCGAGTACTTTTCTGTGCCTTTAATTTATTGCATTAATCAAGACTTTCAAAATTTTGATGAAAACGACGAGGAAGAAATTCCTCCGGTTTTACAATTTGATTGATCAAGAGCAGAGAGGAGAGGTTTGTAAAACCTTTGGTTGATGAAATCACCACAATTAATGTTGGTACTGAGAAGGACCCGCGGCTGGTCCAGATCGGGTCCACGTTGTCTTCGGAGGAGCGAGCGCTTAGTCGCTTTATTAAAAGATTTCAAAGATGTTTTCGCGTGGTCCTACGAAGACATGCCTGGAATCGATCCTGAGATTGTACAGCACCGGATCCCTCTTGACCCAGAGGCCCGACCTGTTAAGCAGAAGCTCCGAAGGATCCGCCCGAACTGGGCTCTGAAAATCAAAGAAGAGGTCACCAAGCAGATCGACGCAGGGTTCCTGTTGGTATCTGAATACCCTACTTGGTTGGCCAATATAGTTCTGGTGCCGAAGAAGGACAGCAGAATTCGGGTATGTGTGGACTTCAGGGATTTGAACAAATCCAGTCCGAAGGACGACTTTCCTCTGCCGCATATCGACGAATTAGTGGATTTCACTGCTGGGCATGCGTTGCTCTTGTTCATGGATGGGTTTTCAGGCTACAATCAGATTTTGATGGCACCCGAAGACACGGAGAAGACTGCTTTCACTACCCTGTGGGGAACCTATTGTTATAGGGTGATGCCATTTGGGCTAAAGAACACTGGGGCTACGTATCAACGGGCTGCGACCACGATTTTGCATGATATGATCCATAAAGAGGTTGAGGTGTACGTGGATGACATGATTGTCAAGTCCAAGGAAAGAGAGGGCCACTACACCGCCTTGCAGAAATTCTTCCAACGGATCAGAGAGTATCGGTTGCGGCTGAATCCTCAGAAATGTACATTTGGTGTTACAGCAGGGAAAATGCTGGGGTTCTTGATCACACAAAGGGGTATCGAGGTCGATCCTTCCAAAATCAAGGCCATCTTAGAAATGCCACCACCGAGGACTGAAAAGGAGGTGCGAGGCTTTCTGGGTAAAGTGCAATTCATAAGACGGTTTATTGCAAAATTAACCTTGACTTGTGAACCACTGTTTGGTCTCCTGAAGAAAGGAAAGAAGTTCCAATGGGACGACCGATGCCAAGTTGCTTTCGAGCAGATCAAGCAATATTTACAGAACCCACCTGTGTTGTCACCGCCTGAGCCGGGGAAACCGTTGATTCTGTACCTATCAGTGACGAAACGACAATGGGCTGCATGCTTGCACAGGAGTCTGAGGACAAAGTGGAGAAGGCTATCTACTACCTGAGCAAGAAAATGCTGGATTACGAGACCCGCTACACTCCGCTGGAGAAGGCTTGTCTGGCCTTGGTATGGGCTACCAGGAAGTTGAGGCACTACCTGTTAGCTCACTCTGTAATACTGGTTTCGAGATTAGATCCCATCAAATATCTCTTCGAGAAACCGGCACTTACGGGTAGGCTAGCCTGTTGGTTGCTTCTGCTTTCTGAATTTGATCTGAAGTACATGACGCGCAAGTCAGCGAAAGGGAGAGCGGTAGCAGAGTTCCTAGCCGACCACCCAGTTGAAGGGAATGAAGCAGTAGAATATCTGCTCCCAGACGAGGCCATTTTGCTTGTTGAAGAAGAGACTTGGACGATGTACTTTGACGGAGCGTCAAACCAATACGGGTATGGGATAGGGGTGTTGCTGATAGCACCCGACAATTCCCGCATACCTTAGCATTCAAACTCCGGTTCAAAGTGTCGAACAATGAGGCAGAATATGAGGCATGTATTGCTGGACTAGAAGGCCCTGGAACTAGGGGCAAAACGGTTGGATGTCATCGGGGACTCGAACCTTGTTGTATCTCAAGCTAAAGGAGATTGGAAAGTTAAAGAAGAAAAGATGAGAATCTATCACCAGACCTTGGACGTTCTGATTCCTCGGTTTGAGAAACTGAACTTCGCTCATCTGTTAAGAGAGAACAACAGGTTCGCTGATTCATTAGCAACTCTATCTTCTATGATAGACATCCCTTTGGAGTCCGGATGCGTCCGATCATCATTGAACAGAAATTCGTGCCGGCCTACGAGCTGATTGCTGCCATAGATGAGGTACAAGATAGAATCCCTGGTATTACGATCTGGAACTTCTTGGAAAAGGAAGCTTATCCACCAGGGGCAAATGCCAAAGATAAGAGGGCAATTCGAAGAATGGCTGCTCAGTTCATCGTCTACGGGGTAAACTGTACAAGAGGGGTCATCTCGGGATGCATAAGCTGTGCGTTGATGCAGAAGAGTCCAAGCGCCTGATGGAGGCCATCCATGGAGGAGAGTGCGGAGCGCACATGAGCGGGGTGATGCTAGCCCGGAAAATCCTTAGACAGGGTTATTACTGGTCAACCATGAAGGAGGATTGTATTGGCTTTGTGGCGATGCCACAAATGTCAGATCCATGCAAACCGCATGAACATTCGCCGTCGAAGCTGTACAACATGACTTCGCCATGGCCGTTTTCAGTCTGGGGGATTGATGTGATTGGGGCTGTCACTCCGAAGGGGTCCAACGGGCATGAGTACATTCTGGTAGCGATAGACTACTTCACGAAGTGGGTTGAGGCCCAATCTTACGCGTGTTGAAGGCATCGCATGTGCTAAGTTCATCAGGAACAACATATCTGTCGCTACGGGGTCCCGAATGAGATTACGGATAATGGTTCCCACTTCAAGAAGGAGGTGATCGACTTGTTGGAGAAGTACAACGTGGCTTTTCATAAGTCATCTACATATCGGCCGCAAACCAACGGAGCAGTTGAGGCCGCCAACAAGAACATCAAGCACATTCTGCAGAAGATGGTGGAAACCTACAGGGACTGGCCAGATAAGCTGCCATTTGCTCTTTGGGGCTACCGGACTTCAATTCGAACTTCTACTGGGGCAACTCCGTATTCCTTGGTTTATGGGATGGAGGCTGTTCTGCCTATCGAAGTTGAGGTTCCGTCATTACGGGTATTGGCTGAGTGTCAGATAGCTGAGGCAGATTGGCAGCAAAGCAGGTTCGAAGAACTCATGCTCTTTGATGAAAGAAGGCTGAAAGCACTGTATCACGTCCAGGGTTATCAACGAAGAATTGCCAGGGCTTTCAACAAGAAGGTTAAGTCCAGGAATTTGAAAGAAGGGGATCTAGTGCTCAAAGACAACCAAGCTCCCATCCACGACCCTAGGGGCAAGTTCAGACCCAATTGGACTGGTCCCTACATCATCAAGTCTATCTGGTCGGGTGGAGCTGTCATTCTGATGGATTTAGATGGCCTTGAGTTCTCCCAGCCGATCAACATGGACAAGTTGAAGAAATACTATCCCTGAGTGGCTCGCTAGGCCGAAAACCCGAAAGGGCGACCTAGGCAAAAGTTAGAGCATGAAAAATTTGAAATAATAAAAACTGAGCTCGCAAGGTTGAAAACCCAGAAAGGGCGGCCTTGGCAAAAGTTAGAGCGCAAAAGGAGAGTGTTAATACACGAGTGAACCTGAACCGAACTACGTAAGGCTTGATTCCCATTTGGGATACGTAGGCAACTTCATTCTGAAGTCCAGCCATAAACACTTCCAAATCAACTTTGTCCATGTGATCATGTTGGTCATCTTTGTCTATTCTGCATTCAAGAGCTCGGTTGTGATCTCCAGTGCAGTGCTATTCAGACTAGGGGCAACTTTCCAGTTGGATCGGGGTTGTACATCTCAGTGATAGATCTCGGGGTGTCCAGTTGTGATCCATATCGAAAATGGTTTTGAAAAGTTTTAATAAAAGTTGATTTTGCTCAAATTAATCTTTTTACGACTTAGACCATTTTTGGACCAAACGGAAAATTTTCAGTACCCACAACCTTCAATTACATTGATTTCAGTACAGAGTTCTCCTACTCTTGAATACAAATTGAAGTTGCTTTTTATTACATTCATAAAGAAAACTTGAAAGTACTGATTAAAGCAAATAAATTCGGGGCATAGTCAGGTGTTCCTGCGCCCCCTCCCAGAGCTTGTGGAAGCCTCTGATGTCAAAGTAGGCCCAACCTGCGCCTCTTCATTAAGCCAAACTATGCACTCATCAAAGAGGGTGCAACGGAAAGTGGGAGCAGGGGCCAGAAGCTCTCTCGTCCTCCATGCTGTGGCATACCGAGCTAGCTGTGCACATTGGACTGGAAATGCGGCAGGGTACTCTACCCCATCTTTTGAGCAAATCTGATCATGTCCAAATTGGCGCCGGATTCAAAATGGGAAGTAAAAGACACAGTGTGTCAGGCCGATCAACTGAATCCCAGGCTGGCGAGACATGCTGTAACTCATTGTCGGTAAATTGAGCCAAGGGCAGCGCCAAGCAATGTTGACAGCGGACAAACTGCACATCCATTCGCACCACCATCCCTCATCAGGGGCATCGACTAGACGTCGCCGGAAGAAATAGCCGCGAGCTGAATATGCTGGGCATGAGTCCACAACCTTCAACTTATCCATCAACCATATCTGGGGAGGGATGAAAAATGAGAGATTAAAGAATAGAGAGGTGTACGTGGAGAGAAAAGTGAGAAAAGGGTTTTGAGAGAAAAACCGAGCCTGAGGGCCGAGTGATGTGAGAAATATATGTGAGATAGGGTGGGAAACATTACCTGCAGCAGTAGTGGACTCCCCGCGAATCTAGTCGTCTCTCGGCAATGGAAAGCATCCAAACCCATCAATGTCTCAGCTAGTGTCATGGCAATGTAGCTCTTGCCCTCTTTTAAGCCTTGAGCAACCTCAATCAAACGGACGCTAGACCTACCGGAGCCTGGGGCAAGCAAGAAATGAGACAACATGCACAAGCAAAGCGCATGTCACCGAAAACCCTGCCAGTGATGATCGCCGCGGTCACCGGCATCAAAAAACCGATGAATCAAGCTGGGGATATCCAATTCTCCATCGCAAATCAAAGACCGAGCGTCATGCAAAGTGAGCCCGCACATCTGTCCTAAGGCTTGGATATGGCCAAAACGAAATTGGGGCAAGATCTCTTTCTCACGCTCGGACTCCATCAAAGCTTGGAAGTCTTCGAAAGTGGGACATATCTCTTGTCCGCCAAAGTTAAAAACATGAGTTACCGGATTCCAACACCTTGCCGCGGCATGGAGGAACGGAAAACGCAGCGGGGTGCGGCTCAGCGTGAATAGTGCATTTATTACGAAGCCCCAGAAATTCAGCTTTTCCGAGCCATCTAAGTTAGCAATCTAATTTGTGAGATTTTGGACAAGAAATGCCTCCATTTGATTCAAAAACTGAGTTGAAACGGAGAAACTACAAAGCTGGGGCTTTTGTAGAAGATAAGGTGTTGAGTGGAAGACAGGTGTCAACAATCTGGGCACTTTCTGCATTGATGGCTGATCGGCCGAGTCTGATGGCCGACCAACTATCTTTTTAGCCGATCGGCTAGTTCTTGTGGCCGATAGATCTTAATGGTGGCCGGTGACCTCCCACCTTGGCCGATGGCCCCTCCTTTGTTCTCTGAAGCTGTCCATGTGTTGGAAGTGTTGAGAACTTGAGTCTTGTTCCACTTCGAATGCCTTTTGCGACGATTTTGTGAAGTCATGCCTGTGTTACTTTAATTTGTTTATCGAGTTGCTGTATTTTTGTTTATCGAGTTGTATTTTGCGTTGATTGTTAAGTTCTTGTCTTGCTTATCGAGTTGTATTCATATTTGGTTAGCATGTCAAGTCCTGCTATTGCTTATCGAGTTGTTTTGTTCTTTCAGTTGTCAGTTGGTTCACTACCTGATTAAGACAATGCAATTTGAGTGTGTAGTTTTCAAGCAAAGTTCAATCTCATTTACATGTTGTGTGATGTGATGCGATGTGATGCTTAGAATGTAAAATGTAACACTTTTTCAATCAAAAAGCTGTTTCATTCCATCATGTTTTCTTTTGCAAAAGAGTACAAGTTTTAAGAAAATAAAACTGCTTAAGGTTGTACAATGTGCAAAAACTACAGGTAAAAAGAGAAATAAAGCAAAAACAAAACATATGAATTGGCGCCAGTCACCTCAAGAGCGGGAAGCCCTCCGCGTCCTCTTCCTCGACGAAGGCCCAAAACTACCGCCGTCAGCTCCGTTACCTGAGTTTGAACCCGAGCCATCTCCAGCCTTATCTCCATCCTGAGACGACTTTGACTGCGGACTCACTGCCTCCTCGTTAGACTCATCATCATCTGGGGTAGGCTCCCGCGAACTACTCCCGGTGTGAGCACGCCTAGCTCTGCTGCAGCTGTGCACTGGAGTCCCTCGTCCTGCTCTCCCTGCTGCTCGGGGAGGCATTGAAGGTCCCGTTGAGGCGTTCGCTATGGCTGGTATCTGGAATGGGGCATGAAAAGAACAATTTGGCAAATGCATCAGTTATGCTATGCGAAGCTGAGTATGGTATCAAATGCAGTATATGATTACAGTGTACGAATGCTGTGAGCAATATATGAACGCCGTGAGCGGTGCATGATTGCAATGTATGGGGGTCGTGGCCAGTATATGAGATGCAGTGTATCGGTGCCGTGAGTGGATATTAGTGTGGTGTATCAAATGCAGTATTGGTAATGTAATGCATCAGATCAATATGGAGCAGATTATAGAGGGTTTTGGGATGGAGGTTGAAAGAACTCACTAGGATATCGTAAATACCGAACAGGTCCATGCTCCTCTGCAGCATCCCCATCACCGAAGCTGACAGCTCTAGAGCCTGCCCAGTGTACTCTATGGAAGCCTGCAAAAGTGTTGAGGTAATTAGTAATCTGCGGGATATCAATTGAAACGAAATGAATGTACAGAATGTAAAGTATAGCATATACCGGGGTCGAGCCTCGAACTCCGACGAGCTCATGATCAGCCGGGGGAGGAGCGATGGGAATCTGATAAGTCTCTCTAGCCTATCCTCGGCATGTCATAGTAGTGGGCAGGTCTGGCCACTCCGCCCTCTGTTCCCTCCGGGAACCCCTCCTACCATAGGCCTGGGTCACCCTGGATCCTCGCACTTCTCCTGCTATGGCTATAGGTCTCTCTCTCTCACCGGCAAACACTGGCTAGAGGCTGCATGAGAGATATGTCTGGATGAAGACGGTGTAGTCGCCGTCGAGCCTGAAGAAGTCGACGTCCCAACCTATCGTGAAATCGGTCATCTCCTGCGGGGTGTACCTCTCTGTATGCCTCATGTGTGAAGGAGGCAGCATCGGAACCACCGGCCCGAGTAAACCAAGGCTCTGTCGTAGGAAGCGCTCACCCAAGTACCGCATTCGACTGACCGGACCCTCAAGCAAAACCCAAAATCGGGAAGTCTCCCGAGCGCCCATAAACTGGTCTCTAATTGCGTCAGGCAATACTGCCCAGGGCTGCCTGGTGATCTGCAAATGATGGATGTACAGGTTGTTATCTGCTATTGAAAGTGCAATATAAAGCAAAGCTCAGATGAACTGTAAGGTTTGAAATACCTCCGCTGCGGCTACAGTGTCAAAATATCGGCGGAAGAATAAGAAAGACTCTCGCGGCCTCCGCTCGCATCTCACATCGTACCTATGTGAATATAGAACCATGGGGGGCATCTCTACCTTCAACTCTGGGGCAAGCCTCGGGAAGTAGGCATATACCCACAACTACAGAATGTAAAAGGGCAATAATTAGTATGTTTATCAGTAAAGTAGTATACAGATAAAGCAGAAGTCAGAGAATGATGTGCAGTGTATTGTGCAGTGTGTGTAGTATACAACTAGTGTAAAGCAGATTGCGTGTTATATAGTGTGTGTGGTGTACAGATGATGTAAAGCAGGACTGTAAAGCCGAAGGGAAAGATGTACCTCTCAGGCTCTCCAGTAGCCTCCTAGCAGGTGCCCGCTCCGGCGAGATGAGGAACTCATGTATCCATACAATGTGGCCAAGCCTGCGCCGCCCCAGTCATAGCACCGGATGCGAGACACGTCTACCAGTGCACTCAAGAGGTAGAGGCCAACGGTGTTCGCCTGGTTGGCGAATAGAGTAGTGCCAAGCAAGAACATAAAGAACCCTTGGGCGTAGTGCTCGACCTCCTCGCGGGTCGTCGGCGTCACCCCCCTGAACTGATCGACGAACCACGAATATCGCACCATCCCTGGTCAGGAGAGAGGTGGGCGAATCCCCAGCAAAAAGATCTGAGCAGCATCCCACTCGCCCATATCAGTGTCGAAAGGGATCGGATCACCCCCTACTCCGATGTCGGTGAGCATGGAGAAGTCGAAGGGAGTCATCGTCATCTCCCCAGCTGTAGAAAGGTGGAAGGAATCGGTGGTATCCCACCACCTCTCCACTAAAGCGCCTAGAAGAGGCCGACTCGCAGTGAGGCGCAAGAGTCCCATGCAGAATACACCAAAATCGGCCTCATCAACGATGTGGCGAACGTCATCGGGTAGGTCCAGGTACCAGTCTCGTGCAATGGTGTTCCCATAACCCCGGAAGGCATGAGAATCTCCCAGTGTCCAAGACAAACTGATGCGAAGCAGTGTCAGGAATACAGTGTATGCATGTGTTCAGAATTGATAGAAATGCAGTGTGTACATATGTTCGGGTTGACACAAGTATCATGCGTGAATGTACTCAGAATGAACTAGGCATTTGATGTACAAGTGTGTTTGGATTAATCAGATGAAGAGTAATATTGGCTATCCAAGACATATGACCTACATTGCAGAAAGTAAAGAGGAAGAGTATACCTCAGCGGCGCCATAGGATAAGTGTGACTCTGGCTCGCGTAGCAGGAGGTCCTCCGGAGCACCTCGCGCAAAGCTCCTGAACTGGTGAATACCGTCAGGAGGCAACACGTGTACGTCAGGATCGTACGTCATCGGGTCGAAAGGCCGAATGTCGAGCGGCAAAGGCTCAAACTCAGGATCCATCTCCATCCCTGAAGGAGCCCCATCATGTGGAATGTCATCCGCCATCTGAAGAAGAATGAGAAAATGGTCAAAGATCTGGAAAAGGGGTGATAATGCCAAAAGTCAACCAAAAGTCAACTCCGAGGGGTGAAAAATTGAAGAAAAGGTCAAAGCTCGGAAGAGGGCACGAAAATCAAGGGTAACTCGGGGGAAACAAACCTCAAGTGATGGAAATCAAGAATGAGGCACCAAAAACACTTTTCAATTGGTTCAAAGTGTTTCAAATCTCAAGTGTTTCGCGAATCGAATGTTTGTGGGACGCCCGAAAATGTGTATAGAGTGCGGATCGAAGGGGGAAATGGTCAAGAATGGGAGGAGAAATGATTTTCGGCTTGAGCAAGTGAAAGAATAGGGTTTGGAACCCTATACTTAAAGACCCATGGCAAAATGTCAAAACTGCCCTGAATCTGCCATGTTTGGCCGATTGGCCAAATTGTTGGCCGGCCGGCCACATTGTTGGCCGATGGAGTTTTCTTGTGGCCGATGGGTAGCCGATAGCTCCCTCTTGCAGCCGATGTGCCTCCAATGCCCTTGTTTGGGGTTTTTCTGTTTGTTTGTACCCTCATCTCTCAAGAAAGTGCAAGAAAGTGTACCTTTTGAAGCTTGAGCAGCCTCCGTGGTGACCTCGAACCATGTTTTCTGTGTGTAGCACTCGATATGCACAAAATGTATCCTTTTTTGTATCCTTTTGCATATTTTGCTAGATTCGAAAATTATCTTTGAATGCATGGCTTTACGGTGTTCTTATCACATTCACGAGATTTGCATTTGTTATATGCTTTTCTCACTTTTGCATCGGGCATGCATCATCACGTTTACATAGCATATGCACGTTGTGTCAAATATGTATTCATGTTTACATTGCATAGAGTATGCACACTGCATGAAGCACATTTTAACCTTGCTTGCATAGAATGTGCACTTCTCACCCTTGCACGAAATGCGCATCTTAATGTTGCATGGAACATACATTTCTCGCGCTTGCATTGCTATGTACGTTCTCTTTGCATTGTTATGCACCTTTTCACTTGCATTGTTATGCACCGTTCTCTTTGCATTGTTATGCACTGTTCTAGTTGCATTGTCATGTACGTTCCAGTTGCATTGTTATGCACTATTCTACTTGCATTGTTACGCACCGTTCCACCTGCATTGTTATGCACATTCTACTTGCATTGTTATGCACGTTACTTGCATTGTTATGCACCGTTCTCTTTGCATTGTTATGGATTGTTCTCTTTGCATTGTTATGCACTCTCTCCACTTGCATTGTTATGCACGGTTCTCTTTGCGTTGTTATGCATACTCCACCCGCATTGTTTTGCACATTCCAGTTGCATTGTTATGCACCGTTCCACTTGCATTGTTATGCACTATTCTACTTGCATTGTTATGCACCGTTCCACCTGCATTGTTATGCACATTCTACTTGCATTTTTATGCACCGTTCCACCTGCATTGTTATGCACATTCTACTTGCATTTTTATGCACGTTACTTGCATTTTTATGCACCCGTTCTATTCCACTTGCATTGTTATGCACCGTTCTCTTTGCATTGTTATGCACTGTTCTCTTTGCATTGTTATGCACTCTCTCCACTTGCATTGTTATGCACCGTTCTCTTTGCATTGTTATGCACACTCCACCCGCATTGTTTTGCACATTCCAGTTGCATTGTTATGCATCGTTCCACCTGCATTGTTATGTACCGTTTCACTTGCGTTGTTATGCACATCTTCCATGCATTGTTATGCACCTTTCCATTGGCATCATATGTGCAAGCGTTTATCTTGTATTGACATTGTATCTTGATATAGCGTTGATCATGTGTTCCTATTACATTGTACTTGTCAAAATCTCTCTTTTGTGCAGGCACGATATTGTATGTACGGTTCATTTGAAGTTGGTGAAACCAAATGTATTGTATGTATGGTTCATTCAAGAGAAGTTCCGGTTCAGTTTGACATGCGTTTGGATGTACCTTTCTCCTCTCGCGTTTGACATGCGTTTGGATGACTGCGCTTTCTTGTGTAGTCCCTCTCTTTTTGTGTTTGATACACTAGGAGGTGTTTCGTTTGAGACTTTGGGTGTTCCCGACAGTCGCTTTTAGTCTTTTATGCGTGAGCGTAGTGAATATTGCTTAATGTTCTTACATCCTTTCTGCACGAATTATAGTTCGGCCTATAATTCCCGCACGTGGCGTGTTCACTTACTTGCTTATGTACGATTTTGTTGTAGTGTTTATTTGCATAACAATTGCGTGGTATTTCTTTACAGCCGTCTTTGCATAATCACAAGTTATGTTCTGCATTGTGCATGTCATTTGTATTTTTGCCTTAGCCAACAGGCGCATCTTTGTATCGTTATTTTGTGTATTTGTCTAAGTCTTCGGCCTTGTCAAAAATGGGTCGTCTCTGGGCTTTGACATTCACTCCCGTCATCTCATGACTTTCGAGTTCTGTCAAAGAGGGGCAACTGTAGACACCCCATTTTTGATTGTCCTCAAGACTTGGACGTCATCGTTTGAACACTCGATGATCATCCATGCTCGTGTTCGTTTTGAGTTCTTGAAGGTCTTGACTGTGCGCCTTGCCTTGGAGTCTCTCAACTTGTCTGTTTTGTGCTTGGTTGTGGACCAAAGCTTGTGGCTTTGTTTTTGAGGGAAGGGGGTGGCCTGCTGGCCAGCCCTACAACCCATCGGCCAGGCCCTGTGCCTATCGGCCATGCCCTCTTTCTATTGGCCATCAGTGTTGGCCGGTCGGCTTCACTAATGGCCGGTCGGCCATATCTTTTGGCCGAGGCCTTTTTCTTTGCTTTTGCAGATATTTTATTGCCAGTTGTGCCAGCTAGTGAGCATAGAATGCATCCTCCATACACGTGTATGGAGGGATTGTAACAAGCTTCTAGCTTGTTCAAGAAGCTTGAGACTTGTGATTCTATATAAGGAGAGGCTCTTCTCCCCTTTTAGAGGTTTAGAAAAATTGGCTGAGGGCTATACATATCCTTCTATCTCTATATTTCTCCCTCTCTCTCTCTCTCTCTCTCTCTCTCTCTCTCTATATTTGCACTAGTTTGTGCCTTAAAGTGGTTTTTCTTCACACTTTTGCACTACAGCACCTAGTGAAACACCTTCACTATTGGGTGGAGGTTCTTGGAGGTTTGTTTGAAGTTCAAAAGTTTGGTTTTTGCCTCAGAAGTTGCTGCTTTGAAGTTGTTCCTCAAGGGTGAGTTTACAGCCTCTTTAAAGCTTTGTTGTAGTTGCTTATTTAGCCATCTTTGCATGCTTCTTTTTGGCTTAGCTTTAAACTGCAAAAAGCTTCATTTTCAAGTGCTTAAAGTGTTTGTTTTAGGCCTCTTTGGTGTTGGAGGTGGTCTACCCCCTTTTGTGCCTTATTTTGCTTTGATTTGTGCCATCTCTTTAGGCCTTTGAGATCACCTTCTCTTGGACTCTTCACCACTGAATTGCAGAGGAATTTCAGCTGTGGAAAGTGTGTTTTGAGGCCCTAAATAGGAGGGGGTCATCCCTCTCCTTGTGTCTTGGCTGCTTGCCTTGTTAGCCTCATGTTTGAGCTTGTTTGTCTAGTAAGTGTTGTCTTGTTCTCAGCCTATTTTTGGCCCTATTTCACCATGGCATAACTCTGTTTTGGCTTGGTTTGCTTACCTCATGCATGCTTTCTACACTTGTAGTGTAATCTTGCCATTTAGCCTTGTATGCTCAATACTTTGATCCATCATGCTAGCCTATTTTCGTCCTATCTCAGCATGTTTTTGGTGTTATTTTAGCGTGCCTTGGCTTTGTTTTGGGTTGGTTTGATCACCTCCTACATGCTTCATACCCTCGTAATGCAATCCTCCCTATAGCCTTGACATGCATCATGCTTTGGATCACCATTTTAGCATGTTTTTGGCTCCATTCCAACAAGCTTTTACTCATGTTTTTCCATGCTTAAGCTCTATTTTAAGTGTTTTGGGTCATGCATGCCTTGCTTTGTATAGCCATAGTGCAATCTTGCTCACTAGCCTTGAGTTTCAAAGTCTCTAGCATGCTTTACTTGAGTTGTTTGCATGCTTTGGCCTCATTTCTACCATGATTTTAGTATGTGTAGTGTGGTCATGCTCTCTCATGTTTCACTCTTTCAATGCTTTCGGAGAGTCACGCTTTATGCCTTAATCATGGCCTAACTTGTATGCATGCATGCCTAAGCTTTTGGGCTACGATCTTAGTGTATTTTGGTCTTATTTTGCTTTGATACAACTCTGTTTTTGATTGGTTATAGCATCCCTCATTTGCTTCTTACACTTGTAGTGTAATCCCACTTATTGGCCTTGCATGCTTCATGCTTCATGCGTCTCATTCTAGCATGTGTTGGCTACACTCCATCATGTTTCTAGCATTTTTTTGACCTGCCTTGGGACTGTTTTGAGTCACCTTGGCCCTTTGGGGCTTGCTTGATATAGCTATGGTAAAAGTGCCTTTGCTAGCCTTAAGCTTTGAGCCTCTTAGCATGCCTCATTTGTCATATGTGCATGATATGGCATCGTCTGGAATGCAATTTCAGAGCTTATGTCTTTGCTATATTCCCATGTTTATCACTATTTCATTGCCCTTGAGGGTTATGCATTATGCCTTGTTCGTGAGCCAATGAATGAACATGCTTTCCTTCCCTTTTGAGCCTATGTTTTAGCATGCTTTCGGCCTTGATTTAGCATGCCTCAACTCTGTTTTTAGTAGTTTGGGACATGTGGGATTTGTTATGCATGGTTGTAGTGCAATAGCTTTGACTAGCCTAATGATTCAAGGTCCTTAGGATGCTATGTTTGTGTTGTTTGGATGATTTGGCATCATTTCACACATGATTTCAATGCATATAGTGTAGCTACACTCTCACATTTATCACTTCTTCATTGTGCTTGAGAGTTGTGTTTAATGTATGACTTGCTAAACAATGCATGAACATGTTGTTGTAGTTTTTGGTGCCTCATTTCTAGCATGATTCTACCATTGTTTCGGCATACATGAGGTCTGTGCATAGATGGTTTGACCATTTGAGCATCATAGTACATGCTTCATGTGTGATACGCTTCACTTGCCTTGATGCCTTAACTCCTAAACATGCCATGCATGCATTGTTTGCATGTTAAGAGTCTTATGCATACGACCTTAACATGTCAAGATTAGCATGTGGTTTGCATAGCATGTTGTTTGCATAGCATGTTGTTTGCATGTGTGTTGCATTGCATTGTGTTTGGATCGGATGTTGATCCAAACACGAGGAACGAGGGACGTTTCATACTCAAAGTGATGAAACGCGCCTCATTCCTTAGGTTATCAACACCTTTGATCATGTATGATAAGGTGGAGGTTCATCGAGTCCTGTGTGTTATTTGTGCATTCATCAACATTGTGCAAGCTTGACTCTTTGGCCATTATGTATCGAGATGCGTGATTGGTGGCTTGAGAGCTGAGCACTACACTCCTTTGAGCTTGAGACATGATAAGGAGTGTGGTTGCACAACATTTCCTTGCAAATACAATGCCACGCCTTTGTTTGTGCACTGCTGCAGCAAAAGGAGAAATTGCAGGAAGTAGTGGCCGACCAGCCATCAAAGCTGCCAACCGACCACCAATGTTGCCGATCGGCTATCAGAAGTGGTCGATGGCCATCAACTCTGGTCGATGGCCACCATTTTTGGCCGATCACCCCTCAGCATGTTCCTGAGGTGGGTCAACAACAATCTGGAAGTTGGCACAAGTTTCAAAAGTCCAAAAGAGTGCAAATAGAGGCATCATGAGGCACGATAGTGGATTTCCAGAAGGAAGCCGACCGAGTATGCATGTCCCTCATCCTTGAGGCCATTTAATCACTTTTGTTAACTTAGAACAAGTTAGCTTTTTTATTCATGTAAGTATTGTAATAATTAGTAATTGATTTGCTAGCTATTCGATTTGGTTGTGTAATAATTAGTCTAATTAGATTATTAGATTAGTTAAGTAGCTTAGCTTAGAATAGCTTAGCTTTCATTCGGACCCTCCGTCGAGAGGGCAAATGTTGTAATAAGTGCGCGTGTGTGTGTGAATGTTTTCCAACCCAACGTCTTTCTCCCTTTTACTTATTCGCTTTTGATGGTTAGTTTTAGGGCATGTTTCAATTAGTGTACTTATGCTTTGCATGCGTGCATCATTCATTCGTATTGCATGCACCGGGCTCGGCGCATCATTCAAACTGCATTGTATTTCAATACTTACTTGAATACGGTTTAACAGCATGTTATCAAGTGTTGCATTCATATGCCATCTTAGAGATAGCCAAGCCTACTTAGTTGCAATTTGCATGTGTTGCATTAGGCATTTCAAACATAGCTAGATATGCATTGATTTCTAACATAGCTTGTTTTGGCTCGGAGGACACTGTGAGTGTTTATGCTTTAGCATCCTTGCATATGTGTAAGAGACTGCCATGATAGCATGCTTGCCATGAGGCTAACTGCTTAAGTGTTTAACTGCATGAATGCCTGTGGATGAAGGCTTCATTGGTTGAATTGGAACAATTCATCAAAATGTGCGTTTTAAGCCCACTTGAGGGTGGCAAAATCATGTTGTTTCAAGCTCACCTTGTTTGGTGGCAAATCCGCGTTTTAGCCTACTTGCGAGTCGCATCTTCAAACCATTTTCGAAAAACAAACATGAGATGTTTTGTTCCAAATCAAGCAATTTAGTCTGTACTTGTGTGCTGTACGCATCACATAGTAAGTTACCTAATAATCTGAATAAGAACACATGTGTTT
The DNA here is from genome assembly GCA_030407325.1 of Camellia japonica. NCBI lineage: Eukaryota > Viridiplantae > Streptophyta > Magnoliopsida > Ericales > Theaceae > Camellia > Camellia japonica. The sequence continues at coordinate 4,840,760 of JAPPVO010000059.1, forward strand.
CAAAAACATCATATCATGTTAGTAGAGCCTGATCTTTGATCGGGCGAGCGGGGGTGCTCATTTCATGATCTTCCCCCCTCGTACCCAAGTTCCCAAGCCGAAGCAACTTTGGTGATGACGGACACGTGGCCTTAGGCACGAGTCAGGGTTTCCTAAATTTCCCAAAATAAAATATTTAGGTGGCGACTCTGAAATCTGGCAAAGCAGTCCATGTTTGGCACTTCTTGATTAAAATCAATTTCCAAAACGATTTGCCGGATTTGGACTCTTTGGTGATTTATTAGTCTTACATTGCACTTTGTGAGATTAGATTCAGAACCGTGACAGGAGTCCGAACTGTAGTAGCTAAGAACACCATCTACGCCCTCTCCGAAAGGGGGGCGTGCGGAGCGAGTTTCAGGCAGTCTACAGCCTCTCACTCACCCATGTCAGAATCATATGGGATCGGTTGGCCTCCTACCTCAAGGCCTGTCAGCATAGCGAAGTCGTACGGGGTCATGGTCATATCCCCCGTGGTAGAGAAATAAAAGGAGTTGGTGGTGTCCCACCATCTCTCTACCAATGCGCCTAAGACCGTCCTTCTCGCAAAGAGACACGAGAGCCCCGTGCAGAATAGGCCAAACCCCGCCTCGTCAATAATCTACTGGACGCTGTCAGGGAGCTCCAAGTACCACTCCCTCGCCGCGGTGGACCCGTACCCACGGGTGAAACGGGAGTCAACCTGTGTAAATTGGTAGAAATATAGTGTGCAAGTGTTTGGAATGAGAAGGAATATAGTGTGCAAGTGTTAAGAATGAGCAGAAATACAGTGTATGAGTGTGTTCAGAATGAGCAGATGAAATACAGTGCAAAAACTGCGAGCTATGCAAGAAATGTAAAGTACATCGCAGAAAATGTAAAAGTGCAGTGTGTACCTCTGGGGCGTCATGGGACAAATGAGACTCGGGCTCCCGTAATAGAAGATCTATGGGCGTGCGTCGTGCAAATCCAGTGAAGTGGCGGACTATACTAGGTGGTAGTACATGTACCTCTGGATGATACGTTGCGGGGTTGAATGGCCAAACTCTGGGCGGTAGCGGAATGTGCTCAGGCTCCCCCTCCATCGTCGGAGAACCTCCGTCGTGTGCCGCATCGTTTGCCATCTGGAAAGAAGGTGAAAAATGAGGCAAAAACGAGCAAAATGGGCAAAAAAATAGAAAAGTCAACAAAAGTCAACTCTTGGGAAGAAAAAAAGTAAAAAAAGTCAAAGCCCGGGAAAAGGGCGCCAAACTCAAGACAAAGTTCAGGGAAACAAACCTAAAAAGGTGAAAGTGGAGAAAGAAGCTCTGAAAATGAGTTTTGATCGGTTCAAAACAAAGAGAACCAAAGAGTTTAGCGAATCAACTTTGCGAGGGGTGTTGGAAAACTCATGTGGAGCACAGATCTGAGAAGAAAGAAGAAAAAGGGTCTAGAGACAAGGGAGAAAGGATTTCGGCACTATGGGTGTGAGAAAAAGTGTGATTAGGAGTTGTGTTTTTAAAGTTCCCATGTAAAAGGACAAAGCTGCCTCGAATTCCTAAACTTGCCGACCGGCCAGTTTTTGTGGCCGACCGGCCACTTAGGTGGTGACAGCTTGATCAACTAGCGGCAAGCTTCTGGGGTGCTGGCAGGTGTCCAGGACCCCACCTGTGTGTTTTCAAGCTGTTTTGAGTCCTTGGTTCTCAAGAAAGTGCAAGCGAAGTCCACTTTTCAGCTCAAAGTTTTTCTGTAGAAGTTTCAACTCATGTTTTCGATGTGTGACTCATCGTCAGCCGGCATGAACGAGGTGTATCCTTTTTGAAATACATTGTGACTCCTCCGAGAGGTAACTCGGAAGTTGCAACTACATCTGTCTCTTGATTTGAAGTTTCGCATTGAACATGCTATCGATGTTGCATTGCATGTGTATTGTTGTCATTTAGCACAAAATACGTATGATGCATTGCATTGCATTACCCATGTTTTTATGCTACATAGAGTATGCATGTCATGTTGTAGTGCATTTTGTATGCTTTCACCTTGTTACCTATTGCATTTGCATGCATTCGGTGTGGATAGAATATGTCACATGTTTTGTTGCATAAAATATGCTTTGTCTCGTTCCTCGTATGATGTGCATGAAACATGCCTCACTAAGCATGTGGTCACCCCATTTTTGACCGACCTTAAGATCAGACGTCATCGTTTGTGCGCGCGATGATTGTGACTTGTTTGGCTCGTTTGAGTGCCCGAGGTTCTCGGCTGAGTACGTTGTTTGAGCCTTTAAAACCCTGTGTTTGGCTTTGTTTTTGGGCCAGACCTTGGTGCCTCTTAGCTGGAGGGAGAAGGGCCCTGCCGGCCACTTTTTGGCATTGTCAGCCACTTGAAGTGGCCGGTACTAGTTAAAGTGGCGACCAGCCAGTTGAAGTGGCCGGCGCCAATTCTCTCTTTTTCAGATATTTTCAGATCTTTTGAGCCAGCTGTTGCACACTGAGTGTATCCTCCATACACGTGTATGGATGGATTCAAACAAGCTTCTAGCTTGTCAAGGAAGCTTTGGCTTGCATGTTCTATATAAGGGGAGGCCTCTCCCCCATTTTTAGGGTTACAAAAATTTCAAGAGCTGAAAATTGCACTCTCTCTCTAGAATTTTCTCCCTGTCTCTCTCTATATTGTGCTTGAAAGTGAGTGTTCTTCACATATTTTGCCTACAACCCTTAGCCAAACATCTTGACCTTGGAGCTGAGATTCCTTAAGGCTTGTTTGGACTTCTCTAAAGCGTTTTGGCTCAGAAAACTGTTGTCTTGCTGCTGTCCTTTAAGGGTGAGCATATTCCCCTTTTAAGCTTTTTTTTTTTTTTGTACACCATCTTGCCATCTTTGCATGCTTTGGGCATAGTTGTCAACTGAAAAACCTCTATTTTTAAGTGTTTAAAATGGTGGTTTAATGCCCTTTTGGAGTTAGGGGTAGTCTACCCTCTTTGGTGGCTTATTTGCTAAGAGTTTTGCTACCTTTTAAAGCTTTTCAAACAACTTCTTTTTGGCCTTTTAACCACTAAAATCCAGGGGAATTTCAGTGGTAGAAACTTGGTTTTGAGGTCCAAAATGGGAGGGGTGGTCTCCCCTCCTTGTGTTTTCTTTGCAAGTGTTGATGGCCTAACCTTTGAGCATGTGTTTCTACCATTTCATGGCTTGATCTCAGCATGTTTTTGGCTATATTTTAACATGCTGTAGCTCTGTTTTTGGTTGGTTTAGTCACTGGTTGTTTGTATCTTGCACTTGTAGTGCAATTTTGCTCACTAGCCTAGCATGCCTAATGAGTTAGTCATCATTCTAGCATGTGTTAGCTTGTCTAGCACATTTTTACTCATGTTTTAGCATGCTTTAACTCTGATTTGGATGGTCTCGGTCATATATGTTTGCTTTGTATAGTTGTAGTGTAAATGGCCTTGACTAGCTTTGAGTTTTGAGGCCTTTAACATGTTGTGTATGTGATGATTATGTGTTTTGGCATCATTTAGTATGTAATTTTAGTGCATATACCTTGTTATATCTCACATATATCATCTTTAATTGCTTTTGAGAGTGATGCCTTATGCCTTGCTTGCGAGCCAACATGTGCGCATGATTTCCTACTCTTTTGTCCTAAGTTTCAGCATGATTAGGCCACTGTTTTGACATGGTGTAGCTCTCTTTTGGGTTGGTTTGGTCATTTGAGCATTGTATCGCATGCCTCTGGTGTTGTGTCCTTTGCTAGTTTAATGTTTTGGCTCTTAACATGTTGTACATGAGTTGTTTGTATGTTATAGTCTAATTTGTCAAGCCATTTCAGCACTAAAAAAAAAATCTGCAACCTTCCCATTTCTTCATTTTTCAATTTGTTTTGAGGATCGTTTGGCCTTAAGTTTGTGTTTAAGCATGAAGTAGTTTTATGCTCAAATGGCTTTAACCCTCTTTTGAGGGTTCCTCCTAGTCAAAGGCATAATCCCTCTCATGTCCTAAATCACTCTTTTGGTTGACCTCCTCTCCTTAGAGGACTTGCACATTTGACTTACCAATTAAAGAATGGTTTGGTAATGTAAAATGTGCAAACAAAATTGAGTAAAGTAAAACTTGTGCAAGATAAGCATATTGTTTGCATTGCATGTGTTTAGATCGGACAGTAATCCAATCATGAGAAATGTGGGATGTTTCATACTCCAAGTGATGAAATTGTCACATTCCTTGGTCGTCCCCCTTGATCATTCATGATATGATGAGTCTTATTTGTGCATTCATCAACATTGTACAAGCTTGGTTTTGGGCCATCATGCATTGAGATGCTTGGTTGGTGGCTCGAAAGCCAAGTGCCGCACTCCTTTGAGCTTGAGACATGATAAGGAGGGTGGCAGTACACACATTTCCTTGCAAATACATTGTTATGCCTCTATTGTTCTCTGTTGCAGCAAAACCAGTAGCCTGGAAAATAAGTGGCCGACCGGCCACTCCAACTTGATCGGCCAGTTAAAGTGGCTGGCAGCCACTTTTTGTGGCTGACTGGCCACCACCCAATTTTGTGCAAAAATGATTCTGTTTTGAGGAAAGGCAGTCTAGAGGATTGGTTCAATGTTAGGAGGTCAAGGCAAGTGTAAAAGAGCGGCAACCTTTGGCAAAGCGATGGATTTTCGAGCGGACACCAACAAGCATGCATGTCTCCCTCTCCCTCGAGGCCATTTTATTGTTTTAATTAGCTTAGCATAGTTGATTATTCAATTTGGCCTGTACTATTTAATTAGCTTAGTGTTAGCTAGTTATTCAATTCGGTTTGTAATAATTAATTAGTTTAGCATAGTTAATTAGTTGGTTTGTAAATAGTTTAATTAGCGTAGCTAGTTAGCTTATTTATTCGGACCCTCCTTCGAGAGGGCACAATGTTGTAATAAGTGTGCGTGCTGTGTGAATGTCTTCAACCCCACGTCTTTTTTCCTTTTATTTACCGCTTTGGTGGTTAGATTAGGGCATATTTCAATTAGTATACCTTATGCTTGCTATTTGCATCATTCATTTGTCTTGCATGCATCGAGCTCGGCGCATCATTCAAACTGCATTGTATTTCAATACTATTTGAATACATGTATCAATTGTTGCATTCATATGCCATTTTAGGTAGCCAGCCTTTAGTTGCATTATTGCATGCGTTGCACTAGGCATCTTGTATAGTTAGGATCATGCATGGTTTCTAACTAGTTCTTGTTTTGGCTCAGAGTACACTGTAAGTGTTTTCGCTTTAGTATTTGCATGAGTGTGAGTGTTGCCATGATAGCATGCTTGCCATGAGGCTATTTGCTTAATTGATTAACTGCATGAATACCTGTGGATGAAGGCTTTATTGTTTGAATTGGGACAATTCATCAAATGTGATTTTTAACCCAGTTTGCGAAATGGAAAATAATCATGTTTTAAGTCACTTGAGGGTGGCAAATCCGCATTTTAGCCCACTTGCTAGTGGCAAATTCAAACCATTTTCAAAAACAAACATGAGATTTTGTTCCAATTTGAGTGATTTAGTCTATACTTGTATGCTGTGCGCATCACATAGTAATGCTAGATTAATAACCGGAATAGAGAGCATGTGTCTATAAAACAACATATCATAGTAGTAGAGGCCGATCCTTTGATCGGGCGAGCGGGGTGCTCATTTCATGACCTTCCCCTCGTACCCAAGTTCCGAGCTGAGGTAACTTGGTGATGACGACACGTGGCCTTTGGCATGAGTCAGGGTTTCCTAAATTTCCAAAAAATAAAATATTTAAGTGGCGACTCTGTAATCTGTCAAAGTAGTCCAGTTTGGCATACATTAATTTAATCTGATTTTCCAAAACGATTTGCCGATTGGACTCTTTGGTGATTTATCAGTCTTACATTGCACTTTGTGAGATTAGATTCAAAACCGTGATAGGAGTCCGAACTGTAGTAGCTAGAACCTAATTTGCGCCCTCTCCGAAAAGGGGGCGAGCGGAGGAAGTTCGAGCGGTCTGCAGGGGTTGCAAGGCAGAGCTGATTGGTAACACAATGGTGGAAGAGGTTCAAAGAGTCTTGTTCGGAGAATTGATTCGAGGTTGTGCAGTTTCAAGGGCTAATTTCAAGTAGGTTAAGTAGTGGTTGTTTCCGAAGATGTGTTTTGTTTTGTTTTAACAAAATTAACTATTTTCTCAAATATTGTTTTGCAAAATGAACTCTTCATCAGGCCTGAGAGGAAACTTTACAATACCCACAATCTTTCTTAGATATTTTCAAAACAAAGTGGAACAAACATGTTTTAGCCAACTCCTATATTAATTAAAGTATTTTTACATCATAAAAGCTAAGGTCAAAGCAATAAACCATGGGCATAGTCGATTCAAGTCTGTGACCCTCTTCCTCCATTGGCATCAAAAGATTTTGCCACCATGAAGGCGCCTACGTGTGCTTTCTCATCTAGCCAAACCATGCACTCACAGAAAAGGGCATAATTGAAGTCATCAGCAAAAGACAAGAGCTCTTCATCCTCCAGACAGTCGCATATGAGGAAGTTGTCTAGCTCAGCGAGGGAAATAGCTTGATATTTAGTCTCATCTGCAGGGTTGGTCTAATCATGTCCAAACTGTGCTGGAATCAGAAAGGAAAGTAAAAGACGTAGTGTGTCAGGCCGATCAATTGCACACCCTATTGGTGAAACATACTGTATGTCATTGGAGGCAAGTCCAGGTAGGGGCACATTCAGTCGTACCACAAGCTCTCTGAAGGAAAAACTCACTGTCCAAGCTTGGAAAAAGTATTTCTTAGGTGAGTACTGAGCACAGGGGTCCACTACTTTCAATTTATCCATCAACCATACCTGGGGAGGGATAAAAACAAGAGATTAAAAATAGAAAGATGTACATCAAGCGAAAAAAGTGAGTAAGGGGTTTTGAGAGAAAAATTGTGTAAAGAGGGCTAGAGTGATGAAAGAAATATAAAGTAAGAAATGGTGGGAAACAGTACCTGAAGAAGTAGTGGACTCCCTGCAAACTAAAAAGTCTCTTGTCTATGGAATGCGCCCAAACCTATCAAAGTCTCAGCTAATACTAAACCCATGCAACTCTGACTCTCTAGCAGTTGTTGAGCCACCTTGATAACTTTGATGCTTGTCTTATTGCCACTAGGGGTAAACAAGAAGTGTGAGAGTAGACACATGCAAAGTGCATATTGATGGCGTCCCCACCAAATAGGATCACTCTTATCTCCAACAATGGAAAATAGGTGAATCAACTGAAACACCTCCAAACACTCATTATAAGCCAGAGATTGACCACACATCCGAACTGAGGTGTGACCATGGCCGAAATTAGGCTGACACAGATTTCTTCATCCTGGGAAAACTCCATCAATGCCTGAAAGTCCTCAAGAGTTAGGTAGACCTCCTGCATGCCAAAGTGGAATATATGGGTAATTGGATTATAGCAATGAACCACTGCCTGAAGGAAGGGAAGATGGAGTGGAGTGCAACTCAGAGAAAAAAGGGCATTTAGGCCGAATCCCGCGAAATTTACTTTATCGGTGCCATCCAAAGACGCTATCCAATTTTGGAGCCTAGCCATGGTTGAGACCACCATTTTATAGAAGAAACTCTTAGTTTTCCAACATCGGGTGATGAAGCAGTCGCGAGCCATTTATTAAAAATATAAGGTTGCATGAGTGCTTGATAGCTGTATTCTACTCTAGTAAGAACCTTCGACCAGCTGGCCAGAATTGGTTCACGGGGCCAAATTTGTGACTGGCCAACCTCCAGAATTGTAAAAATAATGTAGATTTGCAGTTTAGCTTATAGATTTTGATCTAGGTTTTGTTTTGAGTCTTTTTATCCCAATAGGTGTAAATAGGTATTTGTAGGTTGTTTTTGCTGTTTTATGCGTTTATCAAGTTGTGTTTTGTGTTTTGGTCAGCTGTGGGCTAAATATTAGATTCAGAACACACCGAAGTACAACCGTTCTCAATTTCAAAATCAAAATAAAACTCTTATGTGCTCGAGTGCAGTGCCATGCATGTTGAAACATCAGAGATGGTCTATAAACAAAATTTGTTTTCTTTTATTGCTTCCTAGTCAAAAGATTTTACAAAGCCTATCTGAAGCTATACATGATGTTCTAAACTACAGAGTAAAATAAATGTACAGAAGAGAAAGAAATTCAAGAAGAAAAATAAAGGTTGGCTTGCCCTCTTCGTCCTCTTCGCCGGCGGAGCCCCAACATCATCCTCATCAACACCACTATCCTCAGTCACAACGTCTATCTCACTCTCAGCCTCGGTAATAGCCTCATCTCTGTCATCTCCATCAGAGCTGCCACCACTCTCACTATCACTGATATCGTCTTCGGAGCCATCACTAAAGCCACTACTACTCCCGCTGCCCTCCTCATCCTCATCTTCATTACCAACATCGTTGCCCTCTGAGTGCTCAATATCCATACTTGCGTCTCCCTCGCTATCCTTAGAGGTATCGTCAGTGGCAAGGTCCTCCTTTCGAGAAGTAGTGAGAGGCCTCTTGAAAGAGGAAGAGCTTGGTCGCCTCTGCCTCTACCTCTGCCAGGGGCACCCTTGCCATGACCTATGTCTGAACCTCTCTCGACTACTGGAGGAGGCATTACTAGTACTGCAGCAAGCTAAAATGAAGAATTGACAAAAAATAGAATGTCATATAAGAAGGATGCGAAGATAAAAATAGTCTATCAGAGTGTATTAGAGTAGAAGTATGAAGACAGGCAGTGTAAAATAAGTCAGAATGAGATACTTGAATACTAACTGCAGTAAGAGCATGCTCCCTTACCGAACCATGTGAACCAGAGACTCGATCACCTCTAGACATCGCTCAGTGTAGGCTGCGGGAGGCTACAAGCAGAAAAAGGAGGGCCATGATTAAAGCAGGGTAAAAATGTGGAGCAGAGTAAAGAAGAATGAAACAGAATAGGGGCACCTGAGAAAGCTATGGAAAAAACAAGATATACCTATCTTATCTCTGGAGCAAGGGTGAGCATCCAATCCTCAGGAAGCTCTAGAGGGACCTCTCTAAGAGTGCCACTCGACCTCATGTATGTAACTGAGAAAGGAAGTGCTAGAAAGCCAGTGAGAGGATCAATAGGAGAAGAATAACAGCACCTCCGGGGGTAAGACCGTCAACAGGAATAGGGCCAACAACTATACCATCTCCTAGTACTCGGGTTGTATCAGGAGTAATGGGTGGCATGTTATGGGACTGAAAGCAAGTGGTATAATCACCGGGCATATGAAACATGTCGGTATCTTGCCCATCCAACATGGCCTCAAGCTCTACTATGTTCGAAGTCAGGTCAGCAATCCTCATGTGAGTAGATGAAAGAGATAGGATATTCAGTACAGCATGCTCTAGGGTATGGGGAGAAAAGTGCTCCCCTAAGTACCAAGCCCGACTGAAAGGTCCCTCAAGCAGTATCCTTGATCTAGAGACTCCCCATGATGCAACGTATCGCTTCTTCTAAACTTGGGGCATGGCTACCCAGGGATGCTAGTATACCTACATGTTTGAATGGGTGAGTTGCAATTAGAATCACAGATAAATAAAGTCAAGGATGAAACAAATCAGTATGGGTTCTGAGTTCCAAGTGTTTACCCGGGCTGGAGTCATGGTGTTGAAGAAATGTCGAAAATGGGTAAAGCTGGGAGACTGACGATCGCGCAACCTGAAGGGCCTCATCAAAGTATAGAGACGAGGAACCGCCCGTCTATCTCCTACACAGAATTAGAACGAGCTAGTGAAGTAGGATTATGCCTATTTGCATCATCAGAAAAGAGGGGTAGTATCAGATAACAAGCAGAAATAAAGTCACAAATGTACAAAGCAGAAAATGTAGTAAAGAAAACTGGAAGAGGATCGAAGCAACCTTCCCGTAGACACCCCATTTTGACTGCCCTTAAGACTTAGGTGCTTCATTCCGAACACTCGATGATGAAAAGTTACACTGTGTAATCTTTCGACTCTTCAGCAAAAGAATTCAGTTTGAGCTTCAAACCCAAACCTTGCACCCCATTTGGACCAAAACTTGTTTTTCTAGCTTGATCACTCAAAAAGTAGCAAGACCAAAAAATGATCGATAGGCCACATTCTTTTAGCCTGCCGGCCAGCCAATGTTCAGTGCAGTTGATATTTGTGGCAGCAAGTTGTTCCCATGCATGGGATTTGGTCAGCTGCTCTCTTCTGAAGATATTTACGTTGAAAGGAGGTTGAAAATCTATAAAAGGACCACCTCACCTCAGATTTTAGGGTTGGAACAATTTCCCAAAGGCTTAGACAATTGCCCAAAGCTTTCCTCCACCTTCTTGAGTATAGATACACTATAGATACACCATTGAAGCTCAAACTTGAAGCTTTTTGCTGAAATTTTGAACATAATTTCAGATACTTCAGAGTGTAGATTGAGGTTTGTGAACTAAGAAGATCCTCCTCTCTTTTAAAAGGTGGACTTTGAACCTTTTTCACCACCTTTTCTCTCTCTTTTTCTTGTCTTTACATACTATTTTTCATAGTATTTTGGGCTTGAAATATGTGATTTAAAGTTACAAAAAGTGGAGGGGCTAGCCACCCTTCCTTAGGCTTGTTTGCTAGATGAAACCTCTTGGTTTTCTTCCACTTTTGCTCACTTTTTCCACCTCCTAAAACTGATTTTCAGCACTGTTTTTGTGTCGTTTGTGTGCTATTTAATGTTTAATTTATGCTTTGAATATCATATTTATATTGTTGTAAGTCCTCATGGATTTGGCGTGTTTAGGATATAGCGGCCAATCCGTTTGAGTTGATCATTTTATTTTGTCTTATAACTTTCCTTATGTATCTTGGAACCTTACGGTCATCGGAGGATTAAAGCTTCGGCTTAGCCACCCCGCCACAAGTTTGCTTAACTAGCTATAAATCTCTTGCTTTCATACTATTGTTGTCCACATTGAAGCTAGGTAGTAGCTTTCATGTTCAAAGTGTTGAAAAACTCTCTTATCAATCATTTTCAAAACACGGAAATAGATGTCTCATTTTGTTCCATAAATAAAAGAGTTGTCAACAACTTTGGCGAGTTATGTGTTTAAGCTTTGATAGATAGCTTGCTTCATGATTCTTTCCCTTACTTGTTTTGCTACTCATAGAGAGCTCTTTATTGAGAAGTGTTGAAAACTCTCTCCTAGTTCCACTTTGAATCATGGAAGTGGATGTTTCATCCTTATTCCATGAGTAGGGAGAGGAGTTGACAACAATTTTTGAGTTATTATTTTTCATTTTAGTTGCTCTATAATCATCACATACTATCTTGTGATGTTTGATGATTTGTGAAGCATGTCTACCTTTTCTTGGAATAAATTCATGATAGGAAGGAGGTAAGGAGAATAGCCTTTTTTGTGTTTAGCTAAGTCTTCTCCTATTGCTTTTAAGATCATCATGCAACAAACTTACGATGGTTGATGATTTGGGAAGCAAATCTATTCCCTCATAGAAGATCTTTATGATAGGAGGGAACATGAAGGATGAACATTTTTTGGAAACACTATGTCTTGCTCTGTCCCAGATCTATTGCAGTAGGGTTTCCGTAGAAACAGTGGCTGACCGACCATTATTCTGAACGGTCGACCACCAGATTAGGCTGACCGACCAAGAATGTTGTACGATAGTGTTGATTTTCTAGCAAAGCAGAGCATATCTTGACGTCAAGGTAGTACCGAGGACATACAACATGCGCACTAATACCCCCGAGTAGTTTCGCCTTCCAGTAGGAGGAGGAGCTCGCATAGCTGTATAATGTGGTGAGGTTGGCACCTCCCCAATCGTAATCCCTCATCCACAGGATGTTCACCATTGTGCTCAGAAAGTTTAATCCAACGGTATTCTCCCTATTTGCAAACAAGGTAGTACCAAGGACATACAGAAGAAATTTGTGGGCGTACTGAGCTGTGGCCTCAGGAGTGTCAAGGTCCATGCCATAGAACCTTTGGTGCAACCAGCTGTAAAAGATGATCCTTGGCCTATCCTTTGAGGGTATGACCCTAAGTAGATAAAACTGGGTGGCATCCTAGGATCTCTTATCTGAGTCAAAAGGGATCAGATTACGCCCTATTGAAAGGCCAGTAATCATGGAGAAGTCATAGGGGGTCATCTTTATCTTTCTAGTGGAAGGAATTGGTGGTATGCCACAATCTCACCATAAGGGCCGCAACAGTTGACTGGGTGGCTGCATCTGTGTGATCCGAGAACAAAAGGTACCAAAGTCGGCCTACTTCACCAAGGCCCAGACACCAGGAGGAGGAGAACCTGGTACCATCGGCGAGGGAATATAACTGTCCCATAGCCTTTCGTTTGGCTGTCGTCATCTTGTTGCAAGAAAGTTTGATTAGTATAGTGCAGATGTGACCAATGCAAATAAAAGTGGGTTTGGAATCAAAGCTTACCAGGAAGGCACCAAGGGACAAATGCAACTATCGCTCCCGATTAAGCACGTCCGGAGCAACCCTTGGCCTGAACTTTGTGAAGGTGAGCATGCTACAATGAATAATCCCGTAAATACCAGGCTAGTAGGTAGCCGCATTGAATGGACTGAGAAGCAGAGGTAGGAGCTCTGGACCAAATACGGGAGGAGGAATACCCTCTGTTGCCATGTCTGGATCATCCTCTTGGATGCCCATGTCCTTAGCAAACATGTGTTTGTCGCCCTTAGAGGCTTGAGAAGGCACATCGATCTCTAGAAAGATGGGAGGAACGTGAGCCGAAAATGAGGAAAAGGGAGGAAGAAAACTAAAAGACTACCCAAGAGAGCCCAAAAATTCAAAAAATAAAGAGAAATGTGAGAAACCAAAATGAGTGAGTGAAGGACTAAGCCAAAAGGACTAAGCCAGAGGGTTAAGCCAGCTAGCAGTGAGAAACCCACATCATTTGTCATATCCTTGCCTTTGAAGAGAGAGAAGCTCTAGGAAGAGGAAGAGAAGTTCTTAGAGTAAGAGAGCAAGATTCCAAGCTTGATCCTTAGAGTTTGAACCGTTAGATTTGCATCTTGAGGTTAGAATCTTGATCTACTCTTGTCGTTCTTTATATTGATCCGATCACATTGCATGATCTAGCATGATACATGAGCCATGCATTGATTTAAAGTTTGGTTTTAGAAAGAGAAAATGATTTTCTTGTGTTCTTGTGTTCTTGAAGGAAAACCATGTTTTGATTTGAAAGTTTGTATCAAGATCCATGTTTTTGTGTTTGTTTTCATGGAATCTCCGGGTACTCAGGTCCATATTTTTGAACTCATATCACGAAATCTCAGATTTTGAATAAAGAAGTTACGATTTTAGCATTCAAGTTCTTCATGCTCATGTTCTTCATGTTCTTCAAGAGGAAACCCAGATTTCCAGACTTCATTTGCCTAAGTGTGGTCGTCGAGACCCACTCTTGCCTATATCTCACATTTAGGCCAAGCATCTTATCTCAGCTTGGCCTAGCTTGCATGATCACTTGCACCCTAGTCTATCTTGCATGTACACCTAGGCTTAGGAGACCACACCTCGGCCAAGACTTGGTTGGTACCCAGCATGCTTTCCCGAGATGAAAAATAGTGTTTTAACTCCCAGCACATGTTTTGCTTGGTCTTGACCTAGTTTTGAAAGAAATGCCGGGATCATTTACGTTGATGTAGATCTTGTTTTAAGGATGCATTGCACAACCCTTTTTGAGCATTACTTCTTGTCTTCTTGAAATGCATTCAGTGGACTTTGCCATGTATTTGTAGGTCTTGGATTCTTGCCTTAAGCCCTACACCCGAAGAGCTATGTGAGTGGTATTTTTAATAAAGCTATGTTATAATGTTTTGATAAAAACTTGGCTTGTTTCGTTTTGGAAAAGTGTTTGTTCAAGTATGAATGATTATTCCTAGTTTTGTATCAAGTATTATCGTGTTTTGATGGCATTCTTGGAAAGTCCTTAGTGCTAGGGGACTATAATGCAACTAGTACCCTTGTTTGAGATATCTCCCTTGCCACCGACAGTCTTGTACGGGTGGGTTTGTCTAATCGATTCCGGGTCGATTATTCCCTTGTTTTGTCAGGAATGTCTTCCCTTGTATTATATTGATGCTAGTAAGCATCCCTTGAAGCTTTGAAAGACTTGATAGATGAACTTGGTTTATCCCTTGATTTTGTACAAGATATGCTATGTATTATTTTGATAAAGATCTCGAATATCATTCATTCAAACCTTTATTACTAATATCATTCACTGAGTATCCAAGCTCATCCTCCCCTTTATATATATGTAGGTGACGAGTAAGAAGGCGGTGATGCCTAGATGTTATTTGCAAGTTGTTTTGGATTCATGTTTTGCTAGCATCTTGAAGATTATGCGTCTTAGCTTCGTAATTCATTTCTCTTGTATATGTCGGCTTGAGAAGCCTTTTGATCAAGATGTAACATGTACTTATTTTATTTGTATCCAGGTTGTACACCATGTTAAAATGTATGTCATTTCATTTGACTTATGCACAGCTCTTGTGGACTACTTAGATTTAAATTTATTGCTTCCGCACATGTAAGCCCCATATGTATACTCTGATTGTGTGTGAATTTTCCTAAGTTGGCCTTTGGTAATCGCGAGTTACTAGCCATCACAGCACCATTCTACTAGGGGAGGAATGGGGTCGTGACATGTGGAGTCTTTGGAAATGAAAAAAGATGTACAAGGCCACATAAACAACAAACTTCAGGTGGCTGAGAGGTGTTTGTAGCAAATGTACCACTTTATTGCACACTTTTAGAAGTGGAAAAGTCAGGAGCTACTTGGGGAGAGCCCGAATGAGCCGGCTGACTTCACTTTAGGCCGACCGACCATGGTATTGACAAGTAGGTTTTGGAGAAATTGGTTTAGAGGGGTTGATGAATTTTAGAGTGCCAAAATAGGGGCAGGAATGTATCTACAAGGCTTGGGAAAGAATAAGGTATCCAGGTACGTGTATAATTATTCAAAAGTAAAGTAAAGAAAGTCAGGCGTAAAGTCAGAAGTCATTCACAAACAAAACATATTTGTTATATATATGGGCCACGAAGGGTGCAAGTTGGTTACAAAAGTGGTTACAAAACAACCTTGACAGTTGAGGATGTTACATTCAAAGTTCTTACAAGTTATACAAAGAAAAAGAATGAAAGAGAAAAAGCAAGGAAAAGTGGAGTATAAACTGAGGCAAAGCTAGGTAGTTGGAGCTATCATCCTAGTGGGCAATGGAGAACCCACACCATCGAGGGCATCATCATCGCCCCTAGCCCCACTCCCAAACACACTACTGTCTGTATAGGAATAATCAAGGGGTCCATAAACTATGTCATCATCATCATCATCATCACTACTAAGGACGATCACCTCGGGCAAAGTAGCTCCATCTTGAGACAAAGAAGAAGAGTTAGTCAGAGAAAAGTGGAAAGTATTGCATAAGAACCATTCAAGAAGAAATAATCAGCTTTTGAAGTAACCAAACCTTGGAATGGATGTCTGGAATATGCGGGGCAACTAAAACTCGGCCGTGTCCACGTCCTCGTCAACCTCAGAGGCCCAAGCCATGTTGCTTGTGAGTATCTTGTCCAAGACCATAGTAATGTCCTTGTCCATGAGCCTGAGTCTACGCAAGCTCATTAACAACTGCTGCTTGCCGACTACTACTAGCACCCCCGCAAGGGTGTCTTAGTCTGTGCCTCCTCGCATGGGTGATGATGTAAGCAAGCTTTGGATCAAGGCCATCAGTCATGGTCGTAACGAGAGCCTCTACCACCGTATTTCTAGAAGAGGTATCACTGCTTGATGGTGTGTTCAGTTTGTTAAAACCAATGGAAGAGTTGGGTGGAAAAGTGAGGAGATCATCGTCAACCATGGGTAATGTTTGGAAATGAGTTCAGGGAGTTGGGGAAGCATTTTTGGATGGAAGTAGAGGAAGTTGGATGGTCACGCCTTTTTTATAAACTTTCAAAGTTATGAAATGACTATTCTGACCCTATAAAACCCAATAGGGCCGGCTGATCAATCATTTATTCAGCCAACCAAGTTTTCAGTCGGCCAAGTGAACCTCAACAGCATATTGGAAGAAGAGTGTTCAGAAGTGTGTAGTGGTAACCCAGTGGTATATGGTTGAAATCCCTGTCGTGCTCTAAGGTGGGATTATCCAGCAAAACCCATGGAAAGGAAGGTTTGTCCCTGTCTTTGTTCTATTTTTCCAGCATTTGCCTTCCCGGCATAATGCTTCTATTGTTGCAATCACCTCTGCACGTGCGAAGTGGATAAGGTTTACCTCCGGTTAATACCGCCCTCTACGAGGTTGGCAGTTAAAACCACCTTTAGTTAATACCGTCTCCTACAAAGTTGGTTGTTAACACCACCTCTGGTTAATATTGCTCCCTATGGGGTTGGTGGTTAACACCACCTCCGGTTAATAGCGTTACTTGTAGGGTTGGCAGTTAACACCACCTCCGATTAATACCATTCCTTGTGCGAGTTAGCGGCTAACACCACCTCCGATTAATACCACCTCCTGCGTGGGTTGGCGATTAACACCACCTCTAATTAATACCGCCCCCTACAAGATTGGCAGTTAACACTACCTCCGGTTAATACCGTCTCCTACGTAGATTGGCAGTTAACACCACCCTTAGTTAATACCACCCCCTACACGGGTTGGCAGTTAACACCACCTTAAGTTAATACCTCTCCCTACACAGGTTGGCAGTTAACAACATCTTTTCCTTCTCCATGTTGCGATATGTTGGGAGTGTGTTGTGGAGTCTCTTGTTGTTGTGACTACTGGTCACATGCAGTTTTGGTTGGCCGTCCTTTTCTCTTTCCCTCTCGTGTCGTGGCACGAGTGGGTGTTGCATTCCTTTCATACATTGCATGCTTGTTGTGTTGCGTATTGTTCTTTACATTTTTTGCATGTTGTTAGCTTGCTTTGCATGTCATTTGCATGAGGCCTCCTCTTCTTTCCATCTCTGTAACTTTATCTATTTGTTCCACCCTGTCACCTTTCGTGGCATTTGCATCATCAAGTGTTTCAAAACTTTGACAATGTAATACACGTAAGCCCAATTATGAAATCATGGCAGTGCATGCCACATAAGCCCATCTTTTCAAAATGTATTTCGAGCATAACAGTTGTATTCTGCCCTTGAACTACACTGGTTTGATTCTTTGAAAAGGGATACGTAGACAACCCTTGGGTTCAACCAAGTTTTATCTGCATTTTGTTTGTTTGCCCATGTCTTATGGCCTTTTCAAAAAAGGTCATCTTCGGACGTTGACATTCACTCACGTCATGAAATGACGCACCGAGCTCTGTCAAAGAGGGACAACGGTAGACACCTCATTTTTTACTAGCCTTGAGACATGGGCACTCCCTTTTGAGTTCTCGATGATGAAAACGAAAAGAATTAATCTTCACGAGTTCCACAATAGGAGTTCTAAGGATCAAGCTTTAAACCCTCCAACAACCTATTTTGGACAAAATGTGTTTTGACCAAAATGAAATCGCTTTCAAAATGAGTTTTAGTGGTGCAACTCCAGATGTTACCATAATGTTTTGAGGCTCATATTTTTAAAATCCTAACATAGTATTCTTTTAAACAAACTGAGCAAAGAATATAGTGGAAGTGAATGGAAAGCATGAAATTCTCTGAAATACCTGTTTCTTCCTTCAATTTCGGCTAACCTGCTCTTGATGATCTGACGATGTGTCCACTGATTGGCCGGGACACTAAATGATGGCCGGCCACAAAAGCAGCCGGTTGATCACCAGGAAACTCGGCCGGCTGAATTTTTTAGGTACTAAGCATTTTCGGGAATTTCAACTTGTTTGGCCTACCTACCACAAATATCTTAGATATTTGTGACCCAAGCTCTATATATAGAGCTCGACAACTTATTTCAGAGGGTTGAAACTTTTGCCCAAGTCTCCTAAGAGCTTCTTGACTCCTTCTTCTCTCAAGTACACTTCCTACCTACTACCCTATTGACTTTGGACACCAACACTTCATGGAAGCTTGATCCTAAGCACCTTGCTCAGACTCTTGGACATTAAACAATCTATCCAAAGTGAATTAACGGAATTAACAAAGGAGTTTGTGATCATAGAAAGGGTTGATGTCGTCCTTGTTCTGTGACTAGATGAGGAGTTCTTAACGAGTTTGATGAATCCCTTGTTTTAATAAGCAAAGGTTCCGCCAAAAAAAGATTTACATTAATCTACGCTCTCCACTTAATAGCATGGATTTTGATATTAACTTGCCCTCATTCACAAAGAGAAGATGTAGGTTCCTATCTATTTCTTGGGCTTGAATTTGTTTTGATTTTGATCCATTTATTTATTTATTTTTTTTTTTTTTTGAGAAAATATATGTTGTATTATCTGTTCATTGTTGTTGAGGGCTTTGACCCATCCATCTTCTCTCCAAGTGATCCCTACCAACAAAGGAAGTGAAAGGTGTGGGAACTACCCAGAAAGCCTTCCTTTGGCCATTGTCCTGAGATCCTGCACTGACTTAATCCCTAGGGCTGAATTTGGTCGGCTCATTTTTACTTCGGTCGGCTTATCTAGTGTCTAGCCGGTCATTTTTCTCAAGAATAGAACGGACAATTTTTGGAGAATGCTCCCTTGATCAATGCTAGAGCTCCTGGATTGTTTCTTTTCGTTATTTAGTATGATTTGTTAGATTCAGCAATAACTAGGCTGAAAGAATTCATTATTGTAATAATTTCTCTCTCCCTATTTTCTTCTTCAAATTGTTGTAATAATCTTCTAACCCCACATCTTTCTAACCCTTTTATTTATTTGTTTTCGGTATTGCATCATGTTTTCTTTATCATGCCTATATACTACATCCATTTTTCCATACATTTGGATCTAGATCACCTGCCTTAATATGATGTGCTATCTTCAAAGATGAATACGTACATAAATCCATGAATTATGGAGGAACTCATGCTATATCTTAGCAATTTGAACTTCTAGGAACATGGTTTGTATGTATTACATTAGGAACTTGCATATAGGATCATGCATATTTGTATATATCTATATATATCTTGTGGGCTCACCTTGGAGTACTACGTAAGCATTTTGAGTTTTAGCATATTGCATATCTGTATCCTTACCATATTTGTTGCTATAACGTGAGGCTAAGTGCTTAAGTGAAATTTCTGTTTGAATGTAAGTGGATAGAGGTTGTGTTATTTCTTTGGGAGTGTAAGTGATTCTTATGTTGCGGATTTCACCCAAGAAAACTCTTTTCAAAAAATGTATGAAGTCAGACCATAACCAAAATTTACGATACAATCTATATTTGAATGCCTCAGATAGTAATGGTAGCATTATTAATGTCACACCTCAAACCCGCCCCTAAAAGTTTGGGCATGACCGCTTCAGAAACGGACATTTAACTTGATATATATATGAGATATGGGGCCTGAACGGAAGCATTTAATATTTTAAAATAACAAAAAACCATATCCATTGAGCTATAACTACTATGCCAACGGAATATAAGGCAGATAAACATACAGTGACGTGCATCTGAGAATTTAGCTATATGCATATACACATACATATACCGACCCAGTCCTCAAGATTGGGCGTATAACAAGAACTTTGAAAGGTAAGAGGATTATATATACTTCCTCTTTAGATAGACAATCAGGGTACAAAATCAAAAACTTAGCAAAACTCCATAAAATGAGCTGCCTTCATTTAAGTGTCTGGACACCCTGAGGTTGACATAAGAGGAACAGATGCCATGGGTTGAGACTGACCTCCAGGTGGAGTGCCTACAGAAAAAGACATAACGTAAAGTGAGTGAAGCTCAGTGAATAATAGTACGTAACAATTTAACAATTAACTTGAATTACAATGTACATGTATAAGGGCAGAGGACATAGAGTTAACTTTATCCTGTAATTATTTTTAGAATGGCCTTAGGCCTAAACTTAAACAGAATGGCAATCAGCCCTTAAACAGATCGGCATTAAGCCCTTTTCATTCATTTATGAACTCAAGATGTGGCTCGCACGGATTCTAGAGGTGACTTGCATGGCAGCACTTAGTTCCGTGCAGCACTTTGTTTCATACTAACAGATCATACAAAATGGCCATAAGCCCAGATGTCACAGATTGGCCATAGGCCTCACATTTGTCACAGAACGGCCATAAGCCTCATAACTTTCACAAAACGGCCATAGGCCTCATAACTTGCATAGAACGGCCATAGGCCTCATAACTTTCACAAAACGGCCATAGGCCTCATAACTTTCATAGAACGGCCATAGCCCTCAGTTCACATATGTATGGACTCAAGAGGTGGCTCGTACGGATTCTAGAGGTGGCTCGCTTTGTAGCACTTAGTTCCGTACAGCACTTTGTTCCATACCAGAAATCATTAGGTCTTAAAGACCGAACCATCCATATAGTGTCACGGCATAGCATAACTGGAACAGATAAACAAAAACAAATTCATACATATTCTTAATTATGCTTAAATCATAAACAGAAATCAGAGTTCATACTTGATTATACATGGTACCTCCAATAGCGCTAACAAATTAATATAGGGCATACTTGTTAGTTCCATAACGGAACCTCCGGTGCCGGGAACTTGTAACATACTTGAACCATGGTATTTTTACCCCCGGGCAAGGGCCATAAGACCACGGTATTATTACCCCCGGGTAAGGGCCTTGTGCTAAGGATGCCATGAATACTTATATATATATGGACAATCATTCATTAATTCAAAACGTAACATATCAGAAAATAGAGCATTTCTTGCCATATCATGTCATTGCAGCACGCTTAACAAAGACAAAACAATTTACATTCTATCGTGGGTTACATAATGATGTTAAACCTTTGCATTCATGTCGTAGATTCTAAACGACCTCGGGTCCATACGTAACACAACAGAATAATTTTGGATTCATACAGATACCATTGTTCAAGGATGAACATAAGTTCCATTTATTCTTTAACAAGTAACGTAGTATGCTGATAAATAACAGAGGGTTAATATTTGTGATTGAGAGAACAAGGGATTCCAAAGTCATACCGATGTGCGCAAATCTTCCAATGTTCATATAAGTTCACATTGATTTCCAATCGTCATAAATGTTTGTGTAACACTTACGAAGAACAGAGTGTTAGTGACAATAATTATCAACGGTAAATAAAATATACATTTCTGTACTGCTACTCACCGTGTGCAGGTGGAGCATTTGTTCCTCCCGAAGCGTGTCCTACGCACATACGAAGTCACACCTTAATTCTCTTTTCCTTATTAAATCGTTTCCTGATTCTCTTTACTTCGACTGAATTTACAGACATTAAAACAAA
The DNA here is from genome assembly GCA_030407325.1 of Camellia japonica. Classification (NCBI taxonomy): domain Eukaryota; kingdom Viridiplantae; phylum Streptophyta; class Magnoliopsida; order Ericales; family Theaceae; genus Camellia; species Camellia japonica. The sequence goes on from JAPPVO010000059.1 coordinate 4,862,157, forward strand.
TATTGAATACAGATTTCGACAATATTAGAGGGTCTCCAGCACGTAAAACGGAGCATGTCATATTTTTCAGCTTGGGCCGCACGTGCGGCTGTGAGCCCCACATGTGTGGCAATGATGCCCCGCAAGTGCTTTTTAAGCAGAACCCAAACTCAAAATTTCCCATTTTCCCGCACGTACGGCCATGACTCCCGCACGTGCGGCGATTGGTCCCGTACGTGCGGCCATGACTCCCGCACATGCGGCGATTCTGCACACTTTGGCAGTCCGAAATTTAACCTACCCTTCACTTAGCCAATTTAACTTGAAGCACAGTTTGAAAATAAAATTCATGCAATTTCATGGTTTAATCTTACAATAACATGATTTATATCACAAGAATTACAAGTTGCAATCCAATTGAATTACTTCTTCACATGAACACACCCATAAACATACTTAACTCTCTTTTGCATATAACATCACTTATATAAAATTAGGTAAGTTCTATATGAGAAATCAAACAATCAAAGATAGTCCTTTTATCTATGCATAACCAACTCAATTCTAATCATTGAAACAACAAAATATAAACCAAGCTAAGCCATGAGCATACACTAAATTCACTTTCATGTTCTAAGTTACACAATTGTGAAGGAACCCTACTCAAATTCAAGAGAGAAGTTATAGGAGATAAGTAAACTTACCTTTTAGCTTAAATCTCACAAATTCCCTCTAAATTATCCAACCCTTGATCTTGATAAAGCTTCCTTCTAGATCCTTTCTCTCTACTCTCACTATCCTCTCTCAGGAGATATTTCTTGAGCTAGGATCTTAAGTCAAATAGTTAAAGCAACACACATATATATATATAAGAAATGAATAGGACAAAAATCAATCGTTTAATCATCCCAAATTGAAATTTCACAGAAATGCTCATTATTACTTAAAAATTATGCTGATTTCAATTATAGAATCAATTTCGGATTATCAAGTCTCTAAGGCCCTCAATTTCTGATTCAAACACTAGAATTGTAACAGATAGTTCTCATATTAAACAGATACACATCTATAAGCATAAGATTCACTTCTTTAAACTTACTTTCACATGAAATTTCACAATAAGCATACAAATAAACAGAATAGGGGACTAAAAGCGTGCCAGAAAACATGTACGAGTGTCGGGTTATTACAATTAATAATCAGAATATGGATTTACATTGATTATAAAAAATCACATTATGACTTAGTAGAGGCCAATCTTTGATCGAGTGAGTGGGGTGCTCAATTAATGACCTTCTCCTCTCATACCTATGTTCCCGAGTTGAGACACTTTGGTTATGACGGGCGGTAGCCTATGGCACAAGTCACCGGTTTCCTAATTTCCCCAAAAGATTAGATGGAAACTCTAAAATTTGGTGGTGTAGTCCATTTCTAGAAACATTTTGCAATAAAATGGATTTTCTATAAAAGTTGTTGGATTTGGACTCTCATTTTTCAGTTTCACATTGCACTAGTGAGACTAGATTAAGAGATTTGGAGTTCGAACTGTTGGGCACGCTTAGTAACCCCGAGAAGCATTCCATATATAACCGGCTAGACAAGTCTCATCCGGCATAACCTGTTATGACATCTGTAGAGCAATCTTTTGATGATGTGTCCCAAAGATCTTAGAATAAGCCATCTAGATCCATGGAATCTAGAGGCATATTCCAAGCCACCAATGCATATAAAATACCCCCCCCTTTTGAGGCAGGAGGGTTCCGAAAATTGTAATCAAAATCCCTAATCCTACCTAATTAATCCCTCTAATATTTCATTAACTAAACTCTGTGTGTGTGTGTGTGTGTGAGAGAGAGAGAGAGAGAGTTTGGTAAGAATTTTAGACTACTTTCTATATTCCTTTGTTTGGATTACTTGGAGCTAGAAGACCTCTATTGATCAGAGGAAGCTTGGATTGGAGATTGCGATTAGCTTGGGCTCTATCTCTGCTAGTATAGAGGTAATCCCTACTTTTGCTCTTGTATTTCCTTTCTAAATATATCTCCACCTCTTTCTTTTGACTTTGTTTTTGGAGATTTTTGGGATTATTGATTGAATCATTAGTAAAATAGTTGGATTCTCTATTTCTCCCCCTTTCTATAGTTAGTGGAGGCCTGTATAGAGGCTCTGGCCAAGTCCAAAATGCTTTTATTTTGATTTTATAGGTTCAAAACCCATGCACAGTTTCCTCTATGAGAGGGTTTAGATTCTCTCTTTCCAAACCTATTTTACATGGATTTGGGTGTTTTGCGCTTCTTTTCATGAGTAGAAGGATGAGAATTTCTTGTCTAAGGTGATTGTACATAACTTTCTCATCTCAAATATTTTTGTTACGCCCAATCTTGGGGCTGGGACTGTATATCTATATGTTTATAACCGACGCTCAAGTGCATGTTTTGGTATAGTATTTATCTGTTATGATGTTTGTGATCCTGGCATGTCAATAGTAGCTCAATAGATATGTTTTGATGTTATTCTATGATAGTAAATGCTTCCGTTCAGGCCCCGTATATCATATATATCAGGTTAAATGTCTGTCTCTGCATAGGTCATGCCCAAACTTTTATGGGCGGGTTTGAGGTGTGACAATCTCCTTCCTCCCATTAGAGTTTTGCCCCATTTTACTATTTTAGTTAGTTTCGATGATGTAGAAGCCTGGACATGGCTTCCTCATCGAAGATAGACTGAATCTCCTATTTCGTCATTATATTTTATGAAGTTGGGTATTTTATACTCATTTTCATGTATTAGAAGGTGAGAATCTCTCTATCTTCATTGGAGTTTTCTATATTTCATTGCATTCCTAGATTGTATTCATTATAATATTCGTGTGTGTTGGGATGAGTTTCTATTCTTCCTACCCTCACTTTTTATCCTCCCTATTCTGTTACTTCTTGTCGATTTAGACTTAACTCTAGCATCATCATAATTATATGATTAGAGGCATGCATTTGGGCTTGGACTATTACTTTCAGATAAATTATATGGTGTGTACTTTGATTGTTTCATATGCCATATTGATAGCATCCAAAGCCCCTAGGACTCATTGTGTGCCGATGTTGCATTAGTTATCGCATCTAGGATCATGCACATTTCTCATAGGTTGCTTTCTTTTGTGCTTGGTTGGAGTACTTAGTGAGCATCTTTAACCCATTCCTTGCATATCATTTAGTCTAGCATCTAAGGTCATGCATTGTCTTCTAACCCTTTACGGTCTTGGTATGGTGTGGAGTAGTACTAGGTGAGCTTCTTTCATCTTTGCATCTCATCTATAATTGCTTCTTGTTATGTATAGCATGCTACCATAAGGCTATGTGCTTATTTACTATATCTCCATGATTGCTTGTTGTATGGAGGTCTCATTGCCTAAGTTAGAATAGTTTCAATCTCCTCACAAGACAGATATCATGATTTTTCATGAGATTAACATGATTAATAGTAATGAGATTAACAATCATGAGATTAGTGTAGGATTTAGTTATCCAGTCGGATTAGTGGAATAAATAATCTCCTCTTATTTACATTTGTTTTGCAATGAATATAGAAATATATAATTCTAATTATAGTCACTACAACAAAATTGAATTTTTACGACTTGCGATACATGCCGTAAAAACTCTTTCACGGCATGCACACAAATGCCGTTATATGACATGCCGTGGAAAGTTGACCATCATTTACGGCATACAGGTAAAGTTGTAAAAAGTAATAAATTAAACATTAATGACATACTTTGTATGTTGTATATAACTTTTTACGACATTTTTATCATGCCATAAATCATCATACTTTCCGTGACATAATTTTGTATGCCGTAAAAGGTCATTTTAAAAAAATTAATGACATACTTTGTATGCCATATATAATATTTTACGGCATTTTCTTGCATGCCATAAATCATCACATTTTTCATGACATAATTTTGTATGCCGTAGAAGGTTATTTTTAATATATTTATGACATACTTTGTATGCCGTCTATAATATTTTACGACATTTTCTTGTATGTCATAAATCATCACACTTTTCACGACATAATTTTGCATGTCGTAGAATGTCATTTTTAATAATAAATCAACAAACATATGAACTCTCGGTTCCCTGTGCTGGAAAAAGAAAAGCACCAAAAAAAGAGTAAATCAGCTTAACTATACGACAATTAGATATTAAATTATTGCTAAACTAGGTAATGTTCTTCCAAGGTTACAGAAATACTACATTAAGCTGTGCTGACCTTGACCCAATTCAGTGTCGTAAACCTTTTCCTCAAAAGAATTGATATTTTTTGAGCTCATATTGATATACTGCAAAACATAGCAAGATTAAAATTGGATTTATTACCAATTTTAGATGTAAAATAGTTACAATGAATAGTGAAAACATTCCAAGTTCCATCTTGTTGGATAAACAAGTCAACTCAGAGCAACAATAATCTCAGTTAGTAGCTCAAATAAACCCAAAAAGTAAGTGCCCAACAACATTTCAAAAAACCAAAATAAAAACTACATTCTACATGTACTGGGACTCCAAATAAAGCCAAATCAACATCAAGTAGTTTCTTTTGTTAATGCTAGGTGCCTCGACCAGAATTCTAGCTCATTCCAACCCAACTTGCTCTCCAGTTGATCACCAGTGCCTATATGCCAATCAAATACAGTGAAAAAGGAATCCATTTTGCAATACCTATGTAAAGCTCTGCTATTTTTAATAAACAAAATAATAATAGTTTGAATAGCAAACTAAGCTGCGTGTCCCATTCAAGTGGGGTTCGCTATATGAATTCTTTTTCACTGTTCTGCTCTATCAAGGGCTATATGCTCAACTATAGTGTGAATAGATACAGTATATTATACAATCATAAATGGTTAGGACAGAAAAAGAGAACATAATATGCCTAAAAGGATCACATTCTCTGATTTCCTCCTGATTTGGTTTCAAATGGTGCAGGTAGAGACAGATGAAAATGATGGAGTAAAAAATTCCAGCATGTCAATGCATTATATCCCAAATTGACCACTTTTAAGTGCAGATTGAAAAGGATTGAGAAACGCAATGAGCCAACAGCTGGGAGCGCTGAAGAAAACAAGTTTCACGAAAACCAGAAGAGCCATGTTGATTGCTTGATACTCAAAATTTGAGAGAAATATAGGTTTCATTAACCATAATAAGATTAATAGCATATGTGTTGGTGCAGAAGATCTAATTGTGGGCTGAATTGTAGAAACTAAAACCATGATCTAGTAAAAAATTCTAAGTAAGATGCTTCACGTGAAGGGAACATGCATCTCAAATAATTTTGGGATTTAGCCTAATAAGCATAGAATGGTCAGAACTAATTTTATTCATCATAAACAACTTCAGAACAAATTGGCTATAGCACATGTTTAGTAACCGCAATGCAGATTATAAATTTGAGAACTTCATAAATTCAGGATGTGTCAAACATACAAGGTGCAAAAACTTTTCACCAGCTGACAGAAATATGCGACAAATTTCTGCAGGAACAAAAGCAAGTCCATATTCATAGCCTCGAACACCACCACCAGAAACAGATGCAGCTAGTTCCTGACAATTTGAAAATGAAAATTCAAAGTAGGCTCCTAAAATTGTGAAAAGCACAATAATTATGGTACATAAGGCTTAAAAAACAATAGGATTGTGTAATATTGAAGATCTACTAGCCTCAGTGATTCTTGGAATGGCATTTTGTTCGATGAAAACAGAAAGTTGAGTCATCACAAGAATAAACCCAGAAAAAACTTTGACTTTCTATGTTTCCTCTGTCAAACCTCGATCTTGACTAGTCAAGTTAGTCTTTCCAGGAAGCAAGAGGAAGCGATCATCAAGTTTTCTGAAGAAGTCTTGAAATCCTTCTTGTACCCAGTCAATGATTGATTCTCTCAACTTTACCAAATGTCCAAGGTCGTTATCAAGAAGTTGACGGAAGTCCTGTGATACAGATAGCATAATCAGAGATCAAAAAGGTAAAATGAAGTAGCATGACAATGACTAACTTCAACTTGTAATGCAATGCTTGTTTATCATGATAAAATCTTTTTAACAAAAAAAGTACAAGGACTATAATAGCAAAGGAAATCGACATGAAAAATTGAAATAGAAAAAATAGTTACTTAGAATGAGAATTATTGAACTACAAGGAACATAAAAAGGTAAGCATCACATCATTACAAGGCTCATTTAGAACAAGGTATACTTATCCACAAAAAAAAAAAAAAAAGAACATGGGAACATGGTATGGTAATTTCTTTAACAAAATGGTTTGGTTTCAGTCAGTAGGGTAATATTAATAATGCATAACTCCAGAATGCACAAGCTCCCTAAACACTTCCAAAAGATCATCTAATATGGTTTAATTCATTTTTTTTTATTAAAAAACCTTACAAAAAGAAAAATAAGGAAAGAAAATAGAAGTTCTTCGGATTGATAAAGCTGGAGCTTTGTAACTTATGTGTACCACATTGTGATATATATACATGAATAGTTGCAACTAATACCAACAAAAGATCATCTAATATGGCTTTCCTAAAGTCTCAACTCAACAATAGTTGCAAGGAAGAGCATATATGATTTGATGATCTAATATTTTCTTGTTCCTATTGGCTGCCAAAATGCAAAAACACAGGACAGCAAATTGGCAGTCCACCATGAACGTCAAACTAATTCTATTGCTAAACAATCAAAACGGGAGGAGTTCAAATGCCAATAAATCCTCATAATCTAATACCACAAAATGCCTACAAGTGATCCATTAGAGCATTATACAAGAGTCCATAGATTAATCATTCAAATTGCAAATCGAAACAATTTTCGTAATTTAAATGATCAATCAATTACCCGGAGGAGGAGAAAAGTGTGGAGAAAATGCGTCTTTCAAAGGGGCAAGAAGAGAGTCCCAGATCTCGTTGGGATGCGAAAACAAACCCTCGCACACAAGTTCAGTTCCATCCGATAAAAGCCTAATCAAATGCACCTGAAACACATCTCCATTTCAATTCGAATCATGATACTAAAAAAATAAATAAATAAAAATTGAGATCTATGAGAAGAAAATCACAAAACCTAGTTTTCTTCTTTGAGGTTGAGAGTGCCAGCGATGAAACTGGTGTGATCTTTATCAGCTTTCACATCTACAATGCATCTAGCCTGTAAAAAAGAAGATTACGAACCAGATGAGTGTTTCGTCAAGTGTAAAAGAGATGATGTTGAATTGAAGGGGGTTTGATTTTGAGAGTTGTTCGACCTAATCAATCTATAGTTGTGAAACATAAGTAGAGATTGAGATCAAAACAATGAAAAAAACACGGAATCAAGAGCGAAATTACCGAATAGAGAACTGAAATAGCAGTGCCAGAGAGAGTCTGAGATGAAAACACGATCGTCGATGAGCTTTGCCCCTCAGAAATTGAAGCCAAGTCCAAGTCGAAGCAGTCGAAGCAGATTACAAATTGATTCAATGGAAGCGTGATTGCTTTGTTGAGGAATGAAGCAAACTGCGTCAATGTGTCTAGATCTCCACTGATTCAATTGATTGAAGACCAAGGGTTTGAAGAACCCTTTCCACTTCACCTAGGTGTTTCTTCTTCCTCTCCTCTTAGAAACTCGGTGTTTTTTTTTTTTGTTGAACTGTATTAGTATGTTTGAATTTGATAATAAAAAATAAATTAAATATTTTTTTTTTGTGGGATAAGTGGCGCCATAATATTGGGTTTTGGCGCCTGAAATATTTTGGGCATACCATTCACGACATACATGGTATGCCGTAAAAAGTGACCTATTTTTAACGATTGATATACGGTAAGTCGTAAAAAGTGACCTATGTTTAACGACTGGCATACGGTAAGCTGCAAAAAGTAACTTATTTTTAACGACTGACATATGCGTGTCGTATATAACTGATGTATTAACGGCATGCCGTATGTATGTCATAGAAAGTTTTATTATTTACAACTAAAATTGCAAGCCGTAAAAAAATTATCATTTTATTAGCAAGGGACACAAGGTATTGATTTATGATAAAGAAGCTGCTCTACGAAATCGAAATCATAGAGTTGAAGTGAAGAGAGTGAGCCAGAGACTTGAGGGAGCCCAACATAGATTGTAACACATTTGGAGGCGTTTGTACTAGCTAAACGGTACCATTTTAATTAATACAAAATGCGACACTCATAAAACGTCGTTAAATATTATCAAAAGTTTAAAAAAACGTTGTTAAAACAAGCATTTCCTGCAGTGATATATAATTTTTTTCAAAATCCCACTGGGTGCAATTATCCCTTAAAAGAAGACACTAAATTATAAAACAATGTATAAATTATTTTTTACATTGTCCTCAGTTAGAAAAATTTAAGGTGAGAAGCTTGGTTGGAAATTGTTAGTTTTTTTAAATCATAAAAAAAAAATAAAATATTAGATTAAAATTTTTTTAAATAAAGTTTTCACAACATGCTAATGCATGCCGTGTAGAGTTATAAATTTTTATGACATGAAATGTATGTCGTCTTAAGTATAAATATTTTATGACATATTTTTGTATGTCGTGAAAATATACATTTTTTACGGCATGCTTTTGAATGCCATAAAAAAATTTCGAATTGAATATATATATATATATATTTTTTTTTTGCAGAAGTTTTCATGACATGTTAATGCATACCGTGTAAAGTTATAATATTTTATAACATGAAATGTATGTCGTCTTAAGTGTAAATATTTTATGACAAATTTTTGTAAGTCATAAAAATATACATTTTTTACGACATACTTTTACATGCTATAAATATATGAATCAACGACTTACATAATATGTATGTTATTATTGATAAAACATTTACGGCTTGCAAAAAGAAAAATGCCGTAGAATGTACTAACTATGACATGCATTTAATGCATGTCGTAAACATGATGCCGTGAATAGTTAGTTTTGTTGTAGTGAGTAGTGCTACTCTAACCCAAGAGTTAGATTTACTTTTTAAACCGAATGATGTAACAGTCTATTAGAATATTTTGAGAAATTTTCTCATATCTTCTCTAATCATAGTCAATCATTTCTCTTACACATCTTTGAATCTAAAAAAATGGGCTTGTATATAATTTTTCTTCCAATTGTATATTTGTTTGAAAATATTACCAAAAATATATATATTCTAAAGTTTGACTCTTGTAACAAAATAAATTCTAAATTTTTAATTTTCTCAATATAAACCCTAATATTTTAATTTGTTTTTAATCTAAATGATCAGCCTATACTCGTTAAGTAAAAGAGTCAAGATTTTTAGTCATTAAAGTTTTGTTACAAGTGTCAAATATTGAGATTTTTTTATTTTTGTGTGTAATTTCCCATATTTGTTTTGCATTATTAGTCATAGGACCAAAATATTAGCCAAATTTGTTAGTAGAATATCCATCGAAATTTAATCCGGATAATAAAAATTACAATCAAATACTAAATTATAGCTCCAATGAATTAATAACTTCAATCTTATAGTATCATCCTGCTAATCAAACAGATATCTGAGACAACGGACCAGCATGCTTATTATCTTCCACGTGGTATGACTAGCCAGTTGATTATCTTCCTATTGATATTGACATCGTATGATTTTGTGTAGAAGAAAGAGACCAACACATGAAAATGAACCAGGAGTCTGTTTCTTTCATCTATTTCAGTGGTTCTGCGTGTTCTGCGTCTTTACCTCAAAACACGTGGTATGACTAGCCAGTTGATTATCTATTTCTCTAAACACGTGTTTAGAGAAAAATAATCCTTTGCTGCTTTACCACGTCAGCATTTTGAGAAAGAATGACGACTTGCATGACTACTTGATGATCAAATATATATGCCATTATGCAATGTTCAAAGAATTGATGGATTTGCTTGGACTTTGGAATTCCAAAGTCATTAATTTTCCACATCTAAAAAAAAAAAAAAAATGGTTATCAGTTTTGTCATGCATTGTAGAAAGTTCCAACCTTAGTAAAATAAACAATTACATTTTTTTAAAATAATATATCTACTAGTGTTGATTGTACTCCATACTTTCATCACAGTCTCTTCCACTTTCATGGTTAGTGCTCTTCTTATCCTTTAAATCATCACAGCCTCTCCCACTTTCATGGTTGGTGCTCTTCCTATAATTCAAATTTCATCTTATATATTTATATATATGGTTCATGTTACACACTCCTTTTAGACGTATACCATATGCCAGTATATTATTTGTAGTTTTTATTTATTTTTATTTTTTTAATTTTTTCGTGAAAGTTGGTTGTTAGATTATTTATGACATTTGCAGTTTTTTTAAGGGTAAATTACAAATACGTTCTTGAGATTTACTTAAAATACGAATTGTCCCATGTGATTTGAAAAATTACAAATACTTCCCTGTCAGAATTTTTTATTTAACAGAATTAATTGAAAAAGTAAAGTTTCTAACTGTTCACCCATACAATAATAAAATTATTTGAATTATTAATTGAAATAAAATTTTAACATTATTAAAAACTGTTAATTAACTTGATAATTTATTAATAAAAGGACCTATTTGTTATGAAATTAGAAACCTTATGGGGCATAATATAATTTCTAGAATCACAAGAGGTAATTTGTAATTTAAGTAAACCTCAGGAGGTGTGTTTGTAATTTACCCTTTTTTTAATTTTAATTTTAAATTTTTTTTTTTTTTGGAAAAATTCACTTTATCCCCTTTTAGCGAGTATATTATTTGTATTTTATTTTCATTTTTTTTTTTATATTTTTATCGTGAAAGTTGGTTGTTAGATTATTTATGACATTTGTAGATTTTTTAATTAAAATTTTTTTTTGGCAAAATTCACTTTATCTCCTTGTAGTTTAGTCTTAATGCACTTTATCCCTTTATAATTCAAATATAGGTAGAAAACTCCCTTATAACTTTAGACTAAAGTGTTATGATTAGTTTTTTTTGTTAAAGATAACAGAAGGTGTGCCACACTCTCTCAAATTGAGAGTGGACGATGTAAAAGTCCTAAGTCAAGTCAAAAATTGAATCAAATTTCAATAATGCCCTTATATTCATCTTATTCTCCAAATTAAGGCTTTGTTTGGCATGTGCTAAAATAACACATCCTATTTTAGCATATTATTCTATTTGGATCACAATCATCTTATATGGGTCGAATCACCTTTCTATTACATTATTTCAAACCCAACCCATATGTCACTTTTATTTTTTATTTTTTTTTATTTTTATATAAAAAGTAAAAAAGTATACTAATGTAGTACTTCACAAACAATTCCTAAATCTTAATCATAATCGAACCCTAACTCTAATTGTCATCTTTTATAAATAATAACTTAATTTAAAATGTTATTAAATGAGAAATTGGGTTTAAAATAAAATGGTTGATGAAGAAAATTTTATGATAATAAATTAGAAATGGTTTATTTAATATATATGTGTTTATATGTAAATGTTTAATTTAAAATGTTATTAATTTTATGGTAATAAATTAAGGTATTTACATCAATTTATGATTTAATTTATTAAATATATATTTATTTATTCGTTTAATTTAAAATATTATCAAATAAGGTAATTTTAATAATTTAGAATGTTTAGTTTAATTTATGATTTAATTATATATGTTTATTTTAAATATTTATTAAATAGGAAACTAGATTAAAAAAATAAAATTAGATTATAATCTAGTTTTATGATATTAAATTATGGTGTTTAGTTTAATCTTAAGGTTTAATTTATGGTACTTTTATGTTTAATTTAAAATGTTGTTAAATAAGAAATTAGGTTCAAAATTAAAAATTAAATTAAGATAATTTTATGGTAATAAATTAGGGTCTTTAGATTACAATGATTTATTTGTTAAATATGTTATTAAGATAGGAAATTATATGTATTAGAGAAAAGAGAAAGCATATACATCATAGAGGTTTTAGGTAATTTTGCCCTTACTGTTTACAAAGTTAACTCTGCACTTTGGTTCAAAACCATAAGTAGGTTCTTTGCCTATATTTGAACTATAAGCAAATAAAGTGCTCTGTCACGACCCGAACCCACCCCTGTAGGTTTAGCGTCATAATCGGTCAGTAATTCTTAGATTGCCAAAGGCCTCTTAACAGAATAACATATAATTAGGGGTTGCGGAAGCAATATATAAACATACATAGTCCTTTGAGCTGTGCTGACATATATGAGACAAAATATTCAAACAAACTTATATATATATATCACGTGTAACGTCATAAACACATTGGTCTCACGTCACGCATTTACACAAATAAGGTCGAAAGGAAACTTAGCCCAAGTACAGATAAACAGAATAAAAATAAAGCCTTGACATGGTCTTCTCAAAAGGAACCTCCTCGATTGGCAGACAAAACAGAATCTTAGGCTATTAACTCTAGGCCTGGTCACGTGTTTGATCACCTACATACATAATATAAATAGTGAGCGGGAGCCCAGTGAATAATAACAGAGTAAGGAATTTGATGAATGATATCCATTTCAGATTCAGAAAATCAAAATTTCAAATTTATATACATAATCTTGTTCTTGTTTAAGTCATATACAGAAATCAGATTTCATGCTTAATTATACGTGGTACATCCATTAGCGCTAACAGAACAGATACAGAACATATGGTGGTTATGAATACCCAGTTTCGTAAAGCAACCTCCGAATCCGGGTAACAGATGACAGATATGCTGAGCTCCATAATGGAGCCTCCGGTATGGGTAACAGATTGCATACATATTAAGTTCCATAATGGAACCTTCGATACCGGGTAATAGCTAACGAATATCACATGATGCTAAGGATGCCACGAATACATTGTCAAAAATCGGACGATCATTATTGTACAGAACATAACATTTCAGAAAATAGATCTTATTTCATCATACAAAAAATAAATAAAGTGGAGCATAGCTTTACTAAATTATTACTCAAAGATGACTTCGAGTGCAGACAGACAGAGCAGACCAATCAAACGGTCTACGGCACGTGACCAACATCAACACATAACAAATACACATTTGAAGTGCACGCTCGAAATATACTTACTCCTTACGTTACATTTTTAGTGTGTTTCTACGTTTACCCTCATTACAATGTCTTAATCTTGGCCTAGGAATGCCTATGATGCAATGAGGATGCTAAAATGCACTAGAAAACACTTAACAAAAATTGCTGAAAACAGGGGTCTCGCTCGAGCGCAGCTTTCTTCGCTCGAGTGGACATGCAAAATGCAAGTGGTCGCTCGTGCGCTCATTCATTCGCTCGAGTGGTCTATAAACTTTGCAAAAGTGCTGGTTACTTGATTTTTGCTTGATACTCGCTCGATGCTCGCTCGAACGTGAGACTCCTGCCCTCGCTCGAGCGCAACTTTTGTCGCTCGAGCGATCTGCAAAACACGCAAACTTCTGAGAGTATACATTTTACGCTCGAACGGACTTTTGGTCGCTCGAGTAGAGGTGCAAAAATAAAGGTAGTCACTCGAGCGTATGATTTGTTGCTTGAGTGTGGAAGCAGAATTCTGAAATTTCCAGAATTGCTTCCAAGCTTCAAACTCAACCCCAAAGCTGTAAAATATGCTTTCTTGGCCCAAAAAACTTAAGGAAACTCTTGTAAACTTGCAAAACATCATGAAGTAAGATTCATTACTCAAAATCAAGGCCCAATAACATGCAATTGTACAAAGTCAAGTTTGAAATGAGAAAACATAATATGAACATGACATGCATGAAATGATTTGAGCTCCAAGCTTCCGAATCATGATCAAATTAGATGTTTAGGTCTAAAGCATGTTGAATTCTTTTAACAAAACCAAGATACCAATATGCATGTGAGAATTCTCTCGAAAAGAACTTCAATTATGATCAAATGAACATGCATGCATGATTTGTTCTTCTCTTCTAGTTCATTAGCTTAATTCATGCATTGATTCACTTAATTCTCTTAGTTCCTTACTTAAGTGAGTCTAACATAAAGCTTAAGGGTTGATTCCTTACCTAGGGTCCACAATCCTTAAATTCTAGTGATCTCTTGCTTAATCTCACCAATTCCCTTCAATTCCTCTAGTAGTTGCTAGCTTGACTTCAATTCTCTTCAAGGTTGGCTCTAATCTCCCCGTTCACTCTTTCATGGTTGGTATCAACAAAATGATGATGAAAGGTGAGTTGGGATGCATATAGAAGCCTTATATAGGCTTGGTTAGTGGACTAATTAATTAGGCTTACCACTAATCAAATAAGCATTAATTATTCTAATTATTTCGTTCCGAATCGAATTTCAATTGAACATACCATAAAATTCTAAAAATTATAATTAACACATAAATCAAGTCAATTTCTAAATCAGATGCCGATAAGGCCTTCAATTCGCAAACCGAAACGAAAACATAAACAGATCTTTGTACATTAAACAAATATAAACACAAATATGGCAACATATGATGCAAAACTTCACTTTAATTTCTTATTAGGCATAATTAAGAATGTATTAATGTTAATCATGGGTCGGGGTTGTTACATGCTCCATGGCAAAAGCACAATGAGTATGGTGAATTCCCCCCTCCCTTTTTATACCATATGCAAGTTATGACATTTGTAATTTTTTATTATTCGACAAAAGTCAGTTATCAGTTGATAGATTAACACTTATGTATGAGAGCCTTCTTTTTCTTGCAAAGTATAAAATGTTTGTCTTCTAATTTAACCGATGACCTCTCCTTGGGACTAAAACCTTACGAGAGTGTAGACGTCCCCGAACGTCCCAGGAAAATCCCGTTTTGTTCATTGGGCTCACTACAGTTCGGACTCGATGTCACGGTTCTGAATCTAATCTCGCAAAGTGCAATGCAAGATCGATAAATCACCAAAGAGTCCAAATCTGGCAAATCGTTTTGAAAAACTGATTTTTAGAAAGAAGTGCCAAATATGGACTGCTTTGCCAGATACAGAGTCGCCACCTAAATATTTTATTTTGGGGGAATTTAGGAAACCCTGACTCGTGCCTAAGGCCACATGTCCGTCATCACCAAAGTTGCCTCGGCTCGGAACTTGGGTACGATTGGGGAAGGTCATGCAATAAGCACCCCTGCTCGCCCGATCAAAGATCGGCCACTACTAAACATGATATCGAGTTTTTGAAAACACATGCGTTCTTATTTCGATTTATTTGCCTAGAATTGCTACGTGATGCACACAACATACAAGTATAGACTGGATCGTCTAAGTTGGAACAAAACATTTCATGTTTGTTTATTTGAAAATGGTTTGATGGTGCTACTCGCAAGTAGGCTAAGACGTGTTTTTGCCACCCTCAAGTGGGCTTAGAAAACAGGGTGATTTGCCACTCTCAAGTGGGCTTAAAACTCGCAATCGATGAATTGTTCCAATTTAAATAATCCAACCTTCACCCACAACCATTCGGGCAGGTATATCACATAAGCAGTTAGCCTCATGGAAAGCATGCTATCATGGCAGTTACTCACACACATGCAAGGATGCTAAAGCATAAACACTCACCGAGTACTCCAAGCCAAAACAGAAACTAGTTAGTAATCAATGCATGATCCTAGTTCATGTTAAGATGGCTAATGCAACACATGCAAAATGCAACTAAGATAGGCTCGGCTATTTTAAAATGGCATATGAGGTGCTACAGATAACATGTATTCAACTCGGAATTGAAATACAATGCAGTTAGCATGGTGCGCCGAGCCCGGTACATGCAAGACAGATGAATGGATGCAAACATGCGAGCATAAGGATTCTAATTGAAACATGCCCTAAACTAACCATTATAAGCTAGTAAATAAAAAGGAGAAAGACGTAGGGTTGGAAGACATACAACACACACACGCACACTTATTACAACAGTTGGCCCTCTCTCGGAGGGTCCGAATAAATAATACACAACGAAATGAATAACTAACTACAACTAATTATTACATAATGCTAACTAATTAACAAATTTAACTAAGTAAGCAATAAAACTATTATGCAAGCTACATGAAATGAACTGCCTCAGCTCTGCCTTGGATGGCAATGAATGCATACATGCTTGAATCGCTTTGTCGGGAAATCCATCGCGATGCTCCAACTTGCCTTTCTTTGCAATTGACCTCAGAACGCTGCACAAGGCTCCAGAAGGCTGAAACCCCACCCTGGGAAGCTGTGGGAAGGCTGCCGACCAGCTATTGGCCTTGGAGACCACCTGCCGACCACCATTTGTGGGAGAAACCAAAAGGGGTGGTCGGCCTGCCAGAAAAGCTGGTCGGCTGACCAGTTTTTGCCTCTGGTTTCTGGTTTTCTGCAACACAAAGCAAGGGAGAGGCATGGCAAGGTATTTTCAATAAATGTGTGCACGACCACTCTCCTCATCATTGCACAAGCTCAAGGGAGTGTAGGTCTCGATCCTCGGGCCACCAATCACGCATCTCGATGCATGATGGCCGAGGAACCGAATTGCACAACTTGATATGGAATGAATACACATATGAACACGTAAATGCCTAAACTCCATCATGTGTAGTCAAGAGGGTCGGCGACCCGGAATCGAGGCATGTTTCATCACTTGGAGTATGAAACGTCCCTCGTTTCCCGTGTTTGGACTAACTGCTACTCCAAACACAATGCAACAAATATGGCATGCGCAATGCGACTCTAGCATGCAATCCTAATGCAATGCAACTTGGTCATGCAAATACATACATAATGAAATGAACAAGGCATGCGCAATGCAATGATCAATCTCGCGACAACATGGCATTCTCAATGCTATGAACTACGATGGCATACTCGATGCAAGATGGACTTAAACCAAAATGGATGGGCCTCGGCCACACCCAAATTAGTGGCCATAGATGATGAAAACAAGGCCCAGAACTCATGCAAACATGCACAATGCAAGGGCTCCAAGCCTAAGGCACAAGATGCAACTCTCCAAGAGCATGGCAAGGATGAAATATGGCATGCAATGACACATGTTCCAGCTCTGAAATGGCACATGAAATGACTCCAAAACATGCAACAACTCATGCAATGCATGTTGATAAGCTCAAGCACCAAAGACTAGTGAAGCACATTACACTATAGGCATACAAAGCGATGCTCAAATGACCAAACCAATCCCAAACAGTCCCTATGCAGACCCAAAACAGTGGCAAAATGTGTTGGGATGGTGGCTCAGAATGCATTGAAATGAAGGTCATGCAATGGCTCACAGACGAGGCATAATGATGCAACTCTCAAGGGCACTTAAAGCATGGAAAATATGGGAGTATGACACAAGTATAAGCTCTGAAATAGCATTCCCAGTGATGCCAACACATGCAAATAGTTCAAGTTAGGCATGCAAGAGTGCTCAAAACTAAAAGCTAGTCGAAGCTATTACACAACAAGTATGCATGGCAAGAATTTTTTGACCATGAGGCCTCAAAACAGAGCTAAGATAGCCCAAAATATGAATAAAATCAGTTTGGAGCATGGCCAACATGTGCTAGAATGGAGGGCCAAAACAACATGCATTGTAGGCTAGTAAGCATGAGTTACACTACAAGCATATGAAGCATGTGGAGGACTACCAAACCAAGCAAAAACAAAATCATGGTGTGCCAAATAATGGCCAAAAACCACTAAAACATAGTCAACACATGCTAGAATGAGGTGCTCCTTTGATAAGCCATGAAAGGGATTACTCTACACATGCAAGAAGCAAACAAAAGGGGACCAAACCAGCCATAGAGAGAGTCTAGGCAGGTCCCAAAAGTCACCAAAAATGGCCTGAACCAAGCTTTGAAAGTATGAAAATATATGCTCCTTTGATAGGCCAAAAATGCTAATAAACAAAACAACAAGAGAGAGGGTCACCCCTCTCTGATTTAGACCCTCAAAACAGCATGCCAACCACTAAAAATCCGCTGGATTTCAGTGGCTAAAAGGCCAAGCAAAGATTAAAACAAAGGCCTTATGGCATGGCACAAAACAAGGCCAAAACAAGCATGCAAGAGAGTAAATGACCTTCAACACCAAAATGATCTCAAACAAACATAAAAAACACTTAAATATGTAGCTTTTTTCAGTTGACAACAAAGCTCAAATATGCATGCAAGTATGGCTAAGAGAATGATCAAGATAATGCTTAAAAGAGGGAAAAGTGATTACCCTTGAAGCTCAGCAAAAACCAGCAACTTCTGGACCAAAACCCCAACTCTTTGAGCCTTCTCAAGACCTCTAAACCTTAGAACAATGGTGGAGGTGTGTGCTTAAGAGGTGGTGTGCAATAGGCCAAGAACAAGACCCTTTTGAACCCAAAATATAGAGATATAGAGAGATATAAGCTTGGAGCCTTAGACCAAAAATCTGAACCTGGTATAAGGAAGAGGAGGGCCTCGCTTATAGAGATCCAAGGCCAAAGCTTCTTCAAGAAGCTAAAAACCAAGGCTCAAGATCCTCCATACACGTGTATGGAGGATACAGTCTGTGCCTTCCAGCTGGCACAGCTGGCAACAACTCACAGAGACAAGACTGAGGGAGGCAGGCCGACCAGTTTAGGTGGTCGGCCGGCCACTTTCCCTGGTCAGCCGAGTAGTTCAAAAGGTTCAGGTGGTCGGCAGCCCCATGTAGTGGTCTCCCAATTGAATGCAAGCTAGTGGTATGGTGAGAGACCAGCAAATGTGGCTCAAAGACCAAGGCGACCAGCTTCCTGACAAGAAAACCGGCTGGCAGGAGAAAAGTGGTCTCCCACCCTTGTACCACCTCCCAAACAAAGAAAACAAGGTCCATACCAAAACTGAACCAAGACGGATGCAAAACGAGGGTTCGGGGGTCAAAACGCGCAGCCGGGTGCCCCGAAAACAGGCTGTTAAGCATCGGAAGTGGCGTCCGACCACAAAGGTGGTCTCCCGGGCCACAGTGTCCCTCTAGAGAGAGGAAGCAAGGTGTGTGCCAAAAGTCGTGCCAAACGGAGAAAGTTAAGCGGTCCCGAACCGAGGCGCACGGTCGACGGCTCCGAAAACCGGAAACTGGTCTCCAAACAGGAAAAGTGGCCTATGACCACGAAAAGTAGCCTACAGCCACTGAGAGATGGTCTACGAGACCTCTCCCTTCCCTCGGAAATAGAAAACAAGACCTAGTTCACAAACCGAGGCAAAGCACAAAAGGATCCCGAGGTTCGGGGGTAAGGCTCTCAGTCGAAACTCCAAAAACTCAGAATGAGCACAACATGCACCATCACCGAGCGCTCAATCGATGATGTCTGAGTCTTAAGGTCGGTCAAAAATGGGGTGTCTATAGTTGCCCCTCTTTGATAGAACTCGAAAGTCATAACAATGACGGGAGTGAATGTCAAAGCCCAGAGACGACCCATTTTTGACAAGGCCGAAGACTTAGACAAACAGGCGAGATAATCAAAGAGAAGTGCTCGCAGGCAGGGGCAAAATGCAGAACGATATGCACAAAGCCGAACATAACTCATGATTATGCAAAGCGAGCTGTAATGAAACAATTATGCAAAATAAATGCAACATTTTAAGCGAATGCTATGCAAGCAAGTAAACACAAACTGAACTACATCTCATGCAGAAAGGATGTAAGAAAATCATGAAATCTTAACTACGCACCACGTAGGAAAGACTAAGAGCGACCATTAGGGACACCCGAGGTCTCAAACAGGATTCCGACACGTTGCACGCGAAAGGAAAAAGAGTGGCACAAGCATTGGAACATGTTCCAAATGCTCTTAACCAAAGAGAAACATAGCTACATATCCCGGTGTTTCGGAAAGGTATAAGCATTGGAACGTATTCCAAATGCTCTTAACCAAAGAGGGAGAAACATAGGGACGTATCCCGGTGTTTCAGAAAAAGAAGAAGAAACATAGGGACGTATCCCAGTGTTTTGGAAAGGTATAAGCATTGGAACGTATTCCAAATGCTCTTAACTAAAGATAGAGAAACATAGGGACGTATCCCGATGTTTCGGAAAATGAGAAGAAACATAGGGACATATCCCGGTGTTTCGAAAAAGGGGAAGAAACATAGGGACGTATCCCGGTGTTTTGGAATGGCTCAAGCATTGGAACGTATTCCAAATGCTCTTAACCGAAAAGGAAGAAACATGGGGACGTATCCCGGTGTTTCAGAAAGAATGAGAAACATAGGGACGTATCCCGGTGTTTTGGAAAAGGAGCGTGCAAAACAATGCAAGTGGAAAGTGCGTGACAACGCAAGCGGAGGGATGCATGACAATGCAACCTGAGTGTGACGCATAACAATGCGGAAGGAATGCAAGACAATGCAACCTAAGAGTGACGTATAATAATGTGGAAGGGATGCAAAACAATGCAATGCACTAACAAGTGCAGATGAGGTGCGCAAGATAGCGCGAATGATGCAGTGCACAAAACAGCGCGATGCGCAAAATAGCGCGAATGATATGCAATATTAGAAAACAATGTAATAATATTCCATGTAACGAAACAATGCAAATGATATGCAATGTATGTGAGATGATCAAACCACAAACAGTACAAAACCACACAAATATCATAAAGGGATGGAGATGCAAAATCAAACTACTTTTAACACAGAAAAGGCAGTGGGCACGAGCCGAACGACGCCTAACACCAACTAAGTGTCTACATCCTAGTACTGGCCACAACTCAGCATGGATGCTTACACATAACAAAACCGTTTTTCAACGTGAAAGGGGTGCGAGCACATGCAAAAATATGTGTTTCGCAGAGAGACCACAAAGTACAAGTAATTAGGTGGCATGATATAAGTGGGGAATGATCTGCTGAGGAAAGATCGTGATCCTAAATGCTGAATGTAACAAACTAAAATACAATGAA
The DNA here is from genome assembly GCA_030407325.1 of Camellia japonica. Classification (NCBI taxonomy): domain Eukaryota; kingdom Viridiplantae; phylum Streptophyta; class Magnoliopsida; order Ericales; family Theaceae; genus Camellia; species Camellia japonica. The sequence continues at coordinate 4,883,047 of JAPPVO010000059.1, forward strand.
GCGGATGCAATGAATGAATTGAGTAAAGCGCGCGGCCAAACCATATTTTGCCTAGAAAAGGCACGGACACAAACAAACCACGTCTAACATAGAAATGGTGCCGTCACTGTAGACGTCCCCGAACGTCTCGGGCGGATGAATTCCCGTTTTGTTCATTTGTGCTCACTACAGTTCAGGACTCAAATGTCATGGTCCTGTATCTAATCTCGCAGAGTGCAATGCAAGACCGATGAATCATCAAAGAGTCCAAATCTGGCAAATCGTTTTTGAAAACAGATTTTTTGAAAGAAGTGCAAAATATGGCCTGCTTTGCCAGATACAGAGTCACCATCTAATATTTTTTATTTTGGGGAAATTTAGGAAACCCTGAGTCGTTCGCCTAAGGCCACGTGTCCGTCATCACCAAAGTTGCCTCGGCTCGGGAACTTCGGTACGATTGGGAAAGGTCAGTTATGAGCACCCCCGCTCGCCCGATCAAAGACCGGCCTCTACTAACCGTGATATCTTGTTTTGAAAACATATGCGTTCTTATTCCGGTTAATTAGCTAGAATTTACTATGTGATGCGCACAACACACAAGTATAGACTAGATCGCCTAATTTGGAACAAAGCATTGCATATCCGCTTGCTTGGAAAATAGTTTGAGGTTTGCTACTCGCAAGTAGGCTAAAACACGGATTTCAATGAGTTGTTCCAACTCAAACAATCCAACCTTCACCCACAGGCATTCAGGCAGTTTATATCACATAAGCATATAACCACATGGTAAGCATACTGTTATGTTAACATTCACACTCATGCGAGATGCTAAAGCATAAAAAGCTTACCGAGTACTCTGAGCCAAAACAAAGAACTTGTTAGCAATCAATGTATGATCCAAGTCCATGTTAAGTGGCTAATGCATCGCATACAAAATGTAACTAGAATAGGCTCGGCTAATCCTAGGATGGTATGTGAAATGCACAGATAGCATGTATTCATGTTAGATTTGAAATACTATGCAGTTAGCATGATGCGCCAAGCCCGGTGCATGCAATACAAATAAATGGATGCACGCATGCATAGCATAAGGATGCTAAATTAAACATTCCCTAATACTAACCATTAAAAGCAGGTAAGTAAAAGGGAGAAAGAAGTGGGGGTTGGAAGACATGCACACACGCACCCACACTTATTACAAATTCGCCCTCGCTTGGAGGGACCAAAAGAATAATACAATTTAATCAACTAACAAGCTAATTAAATAATTACAGACCACTTGACTCGTTAAGCAAATTAACTAAACTAATAAAGCGGTAAACAGCCTCGGGAAGAGGGTCCAATGCATGCGCGCTCGGTTGGCTTCGCTCGGAAATCCACCGCCATGCACAAGCTGCCTCTGTTTGCACTGTTTCTCTCCTCTGAAGACTGCACAAGTCCTCAGGAATGCTTTCTGAACACTGTGGAAGGTCACCGGCCATGAGGAATGGTCACCGGCCAAAGGGAAGTGGTCATCGACCATATATTGAACTCTCGGCCACCAATTCATGGCCGGCCGGCACTGAATGTAGTCGGTCGGCCACCTATGCCTGCAGAATCCTGTTTTGACAACAGCAGAGGGCAAAACATGGCATGGCAATGCATTTCAAGCAATGTTTGCACCAACCACACTCCTTATCGCATTCATGACTCAAAGGAGTTTGGTACTCGGCCCTTGGACCACCAATCGCGCATTCCAATGCGTGACGGCCAGAGAGGCCAAGTTGTGCATTTTAATTTCAAATATAATGCAAACCGAACAAACACATAAAGATCCAACCTCTATCATGGTGATTCAAGAGGCAAGGCATGCGTGCAAGATGCAATGCAACCTAGGCATGCGAGCTAAGTATGCACTATGAACATGAGGGCAAGCAATGCAAACATGCAACATGGACAACACACAAACATGTAACAACATGTTAAGTGGCTAAAAAGGGGGAAAACATGCCAAATGTATTACAACCTAATCATGCAACAACATGTCATGTAGCTCAAGCAATGCAACAAGATGCAATTACACATGGCATGCGACACAAGGTAAAATGGAGCAAGCATGCGACAATATGCAAGGCATGCATGCAATAACATGGTGGGATGGACTTACACTAACATGGGTAGCTCTCAAGCATGCCAAAATCAGTGGCCAAATGCCAAGGAAATGAGGGCCAAAACACATACAAACATGCATGCAAACATGGTCCAACACTTAGGCATAAAGAAGCAACTTTTAAGCACACTTAAAAGGGATAAACAGGGGCAAATAGCATGCATATAACGCTCTAAAAATCATGTTAGAAAAGGGTGCCAAACCAACTTAACAAGACAAGCATAGCATGCGATAATGTCCAAAACTCAAGGCAAGCCAAGGGGCTTAAACCATGGCCATGCCAACCAAGCCTAAAGGGCCAAGGGGACTCAAAACGACCCCAAAGTAGACCAAAACAAGGTCAAGGGCACACCTAGATGGCATCTAAATGGCCTAAATCTAAAGGCATGCAAAATGAACCAATCATGGAGCATAACACACAAACCTTTTGAAACATCAAAGGAACCATAAATGCAAGTATACAAGCATGCTATATGGACTGAAAGGACATGGTAAGTGGTTCCAAACCACTGAAACAAAGCAAGTAAAGCATGCTAGAGGGTTCAACACTCAAGGCTCACAAGGGGAATTGCATGGTAGCTATACAAAGCAAAGCATGGATGACCCGAGCAACCAAAAATAGACCTCAAGCATACTAAAACATGCATAAAATCTTCACAAAGCTAAGCCAAAACAAGTAAGCATGATAGTCTAAATTCTAGGCACATGTTAAGGCAATTCTAGGCACATGTTAAGGCAATTCATGGCATTACAAGACAAGTATGCAAGGCAAGCATGGTGTGTCTAAAGCAAGTAACAACAGTGCTATATCATGGCAAAATAAGCACAAGTAACACTTAAGACATGGCCAACATGAACTCAAGAATGGTGCTCACACGTGAGGCAAAAATGACACATTTTGAAGACAACAAGGAGAGGGGATGGCCCTCTCCTTCTTAGGACCCAAACCACCATCCTCACCACTGAAATCTCTCAAGATTTCAGTGGTGAGGAGGCCCAAACAAGGTGGTCCCGGAGCTCACCAAAATAGCACAAAATGGGGGCCAAACAAGGCCTAAGAGGGGTCAAACAAGCCCAAACACCAAAACAACCTTAAACAACTATTTTAAGCAAGTAAAAATAGAACTTTTATATGTTATATACTAAGCTTAAAACAACAAGCAAAGATGGCTAAAAGCCTATGTAAGAATGGGGAATAAAGGGCAAGGTTCTTACCCTTGAAGACTTTCTTCGAGAACAATGCTCCAGCAGCTTCCTCAAGCTTGAAACCAGCTCAAAACTCTGAAAATCACTCCTTAGTACCTCAGTAGCTAAAGGAAAGGAAAGTGTAACTCTAGGTGTTTGTGTGCAAAACTATGAACAAAACACCTTAAGGCAAAAAAGAGAGGGAGATATAGAGATAGAATAGACACAAGACTCAAACCCTAATCTCAGACCTCTCTCTTGAACTTCTGGAACCCCTGGGGAGGGAGGAGAAGGCCTCCCTTTATAGAGATTCACTCTTGCAAAGCTTACAAAACAAGCTAAGCAAGAGTGAAATCCCTCATACACGTGTATGGAGGGGGGGCAAAGTGTATGCCAGCTAGCACAGCTGGCATAAAAATATCTGCAAAAGCAGATGCACAGTGGTCGGCCAGCCAAAAATGCCAAATTGACCAAATACATGGTCGACCGACCAAAAATAGTGCCGGCCAGCCATCACCAATGGCCGGTGGCAACAAAACATGGCCGGTGGCCTCAAGCCATAGCCGGTGGGGTGTGGAGATGGCCAACAAGCCATTCCCTGTCCCTCAGAAGCAAAACACAAGTGTTTGGTGCAAAACCAGACACAAAACAGGCAAGTCGAGAGGTCTTGAGACAAGGCGCGTGGCCGAGGCCTCCGGGAACTCAAGACGAACACGAATATGGATGACCACCGAGTGTTCAAACGGTGACGTCCAAGTCTTGAGGACGGTAAAAATGGGTGTCTACAGTCACCCTCAAACCACAATTCCCTTAGTGGAATAGGCGCATACACATAATCACATAACCATGCTTTAATGCGAAAAGTATGGGCACAAGCCAGACTAAGCTTAACATGGAAAGGCGCAAGTGATACAATGGATGTGCAGTAAATGCATGCAATATATTCTATATGTAATGCAATAGACATACTAGATGATGTAGTAGTTAGGAAGTGAAGGTACCTTACAGGGGCAATTGGCAATGACCTACCTCATGCTGCTGGGGACTTTCCCATTCTTCTCGGTTGAACTGTAGGTACTACTTTTCTCCCTGACTATGGTCGCAGCTTTCCTTATTCTCCAACAGGGTGACAGACTAGGTTGGTTCAGTATCCAGAATTGAGGTGCATACACATGCTATCTCAATCTATGGGGCTGCCATACAGATTTCAAGCCGAGGATATACCCCTGGGTATTTAAACCAGACTTTAGTCTCGGAAATCCCGAACCTTTGCGTTCTAGGCATGAGCCATTCGAACTCTAGTTTCCACCGTCTCAGTTGGTCTTCTAGGAACTCACCGCAAACACAGGCAGGTAGCCATACCAGACCACCAGAAGTCGTTCGGGCACGACAAACACCAAAGGAATTGTACCTTTAGAGGATTTAAGGTCTCCTAGACCAGACAATAAAATAGATATGATGCAATGGATGCATGCGATATATTCTATGTGTAATGTAGTAGATATAACAGATGTGATGCAATAGATAATAGATACGACGTAACAGATAGTACAGTAGATGCAAAAGGGGTAACGCACTCTAACCATGCTGGGATCGTGAGGGAGGAAGAACAAAGAAAAACAATTAGGAGCGCGTTCCACGCAACCAGAGATAAATTCCAAACACGCTGAAATCGTGTGAGGAAAAGGACACTCAAACCACGCTGAAATCGTAAGAGGAAGTCCAAAATAACCCGCTCAAGCGTGTTCAAAACACAACCTGAGATAAATTCCAAACACGCTGAAATCGTGTGAGGAAAAGGGACACTCAAACCACGCCGAAATCGTGAGAGGAGGTCCGAAACAAAATTCCAAACACGCTGAAATCGTGTGAGGAAAGGGGAAAATCTCTCAGCGTAGCACACGCGAGAGAGGAAAAGGAAAACCTCCCAGCGTATCACACGCCAGAGAGGGAAAGGTAACCAAACGCGTGCCAAACGCGAGAGGAGAAGGGTATCCAAACGCGCGTCAAATGTGAGAGGAAAGAGGGTATCCAAACGCGTTCCAAACGTGAGAGGAGAAAAGGTATCCAAACGCACGACAAACGCGAGAGGAAAGAAGTATCCAAACGCGCGCCAAACGCGAGAGGAAATAGGGGTATGCAAACGCGCGCCAAACGCAAGAGAGAAAGAGGTATCCAAACGCGCGCCAAACGCGAGAGGAGAAAGGGTATCCAAACGCGCGCCAAACGCGAGAGGAAAGAGGGTATCCAAATGCGTGCCAAACGCGAGAGGAGAAAAGGTATCCAAATGCGCACCAAACGCGAGAGGAAAGGAGTATCCAAACGCACGCCAAACGCGAGAGGAAAGAGGGGTATCCAAACGCGCGCCAAACGCGAGAGGAGAAAGGGGTATCCAAACGCGCGCCAAGCGCGAGAGGAAAGAGGGTATCCAAACGCGCGCCAAATGCGAGAGGAAAGAGGGGTATCCAAACGCGCGCCAAACGCGAGAGGAGAAAGGGTATCCAAACGCACGACAAACGCGAGAGGAAAGAGGGTATCCAAACGCGAGAGGAGAGAGGGTATCCAAACGCGCGCCAAACGCGAGAGGAGAAAGGATATCCAAACGCGCGCCAAACGCGAGAGAAAAGAGGGTATCCAAATGCGTGCCAAATGCGAGAGGAGAAAAGGTATCCAAATGTGCACCAAACGCGAGAGGAAAGGAGTATCCAAACGCACGCCAAACGCGAGAGAAAAGAGGGGTATCCAAATGCGCACCAAACGCGAGAGGAGAAAGGGGTATCCAAACGCGCACCAAGTGCGAGAGGAAAGAGGGTATCCAAACACGCGCGAAACGCGAGAGGAAAGGAGTATCCAAACGTGCGCCAAACGTGAGAGGAAAGAGGGGTATCCAAACGCGCGCCAAATGCGAGAGGAGAAAGGGGTATCCAAACGCGCGCCAAACGCGAGAGGAGAAAGGGTATCCAAACGGGCACCAAACGCGAGAGGAAAGAGGGTATCCAAATGCGAGAGGAGAGAGGGTATCCAAACGTGCGCCAAACGCGAGAGGAGAAAGGGGTATCCAAACGTACGCCAAACGCGAGAGGAGAAAGGGTATCCAAACGCACGCCAAACGCAAGAGGAAAGAGGGTATCCAAACGCGTACCAAACTCGAGAGGAGAGAGGGTATCCAAACGTGCGCCAAACACGAGAGGAGAAAAGGTATCCAAATGCGCGCCAAACGCGAGAGGAAAGGAGGGTATCCAAACGCATGCCAAACGCGAGAGGAGAAAAGGTATCCAAACGCACGCCAAACGCGAGAGGAAAGAGGGGTATCCAAACGCGCCCAAACGCGAGAGGAAAAGGGGTATCCAAAAGCGCGCCAAACGCAGAGGAGAAAGGGTATCGAAACGCGCGCCAAACGCGAGAGGAAAGAGGGGTATCCAAACGCGCACCAAACGCGAGAGGAGAAAGGGTAACCAAATGCGTGCCAAACGCGAAAGGAAAGAGGGGGAAAACCAAACGCGCGCCGAACGCGAAAGGAAAAGACGGTACCAAACGCGCGCCAAACGCGAAAGAAAAGAGGGAATCAAACACACGCCAAACGTGAAGGGAAAGAGGGAAAACCCAAACGCGTGCCAAACGCGAAGGAAGGGAAAACCAAATGCGTGCCAAATGCGAAAGGAAAGGAAAACCAAACGCGTGCCAAACGCGAAAGGAAAGGGAAAAACAAACGCGTGCCAAACGCGAAAGGAAGGGAAAAACCAAACGCGTGCCAAATGCGACAGGAAGGGGAAACCAAATGCGTGCCAAACGCGAAAGGAAAGGGATAAACCAACCGCGTGCCAAACGCGAAAGGAAGGGGATCAATTGAACTAAACCGGAACTCCTCTGAATGAACAGTACATATAATAGTGTGCATGACTGAGAAAGGATCTACGTAGGCAAATGCAAAACAATGCATGATGTTTAAGGAATGCAATAAACAGACAAAGCCGCGCTTTAGAAAGCACCTCATGAGGTGAGTGGCGGTGAACCGCTCTACTCCGATGGGGATCTCCCTTTGCACTGTGTTGTTCAAACACTTACCTTCAACTCACAGTACAGAGGTGCTGAAATGCTGACAAGGAGCAACATCTGCTGGGGAAACCACGGATGCCGCTTTTCTGCCTGACCATACTCATGACTTTCCCTCATTACAAAGCGAAGGCAACTCTGACGGGAAATGGTACTCAGGGAGAGCACATCTGATTGCCATTCTGGCTTTGAAACAGTCAACACAGTATTCTGTTTACTCTGGACACACAGCTCATACAAGACACTGCTCATTCTGAGTACACAGCCCATAACATAGCACTCTGTTCATTTTGAACACACGGCTCCTACAGGACATTACTCATTCCGAACATACAGCTCATACAGCACACTGCCCATTCTGAATACTCAGCCCAAAACATAGTACTTGGTTTATTCGGCACACAGCTCATACAGCACACTGCTCATTCTGAACACACAGCTCATTCTGAATATACTGGATGTAGTGATGGAACTTGCAGAAGTTGAAACAAAACAGATGCTCCAACTTTCTCTCTTTTCTTTTGCTTCGCAGCCTGGAACCTATACAACTTCAGATAGGTCCTGGTTTCACTGTTCTCATATGACCTGGGTTGAACCCTGCAGTTTTATGAAAGAACGAATCCTGTTTTGCGCAAATGTAGAGAATGGCACAGCACTCGGAGCACAAAACAAATCATTTTGAAATTGAGAGATGAGTTCTTGACCAGGGTATTGAGCCTACGACTGAACACAGCACACTACAACTCAACAACGGAAAAGAAAAAGTAAACAACCTAACACATCTACTAACACTCGAAACGACTCAAAACAAGAATCGAGATAAACAAAAAGACACGACACTCAGACGTTCACAGGGAGCCTGTTTCTCTGGGTATTGTTTCCACCCTTTCTTATTTGTGATTCTCACATCACTCGACCCTCAGGCTCTGTTTTTTTTTTTTTTTTATCTCTCCCCTGGGTGGTTGATGGATAAACAAGAAGTTGCGGGCTCTTGCCCCCAACATGCTACTAGATTCTCTTCTGCTGCTCACAACAGTGAACTTCCCCCACAGAGGGGTTGTGATGCGGCTGGATGTGCAGCAGATCTGCAATTGACATTGGTTAATGATGCTCTACTGGAGAGTTTGGACGTGATCAGATCTATCGAGATGAGGGAGTGGAATATCCTGTTCCATTTGAGTTTGTGCTTCGCACTTGGCTTGATACCTCGCTGCTTGGAGGATGAGAGAGCTTTCGGCGTTTTGCTGTTAGTTTCTGCTGTGCCCTTTTCTGGCAGATACGGTGCCCTTTCTGGCAAGTATGTTGACAATGGGGAAAAGACAGAACACCTGACTTAACTGTGCCCCTAGTTCATTATATTGAACATTTTTTTTTGTTTTTGGCATTCTGCTAAAACAATTTTGACCAACATGAGAGTTAGATTAACATGCTTGTTCGATTTTCTAATTTAAAATTATGCAAGTTAGGTTATGAGCACTGAAAATTTCCCTTTTTGGGTCCAAGAAAATGGTCCAGTTTTGGAAAAATGGAATAATTTTCGAGAGAATTAGTCAACCTCAGTAAAAATTCTCAAAAACTATTTTTGCAAACGGCCACTGCTTGACCAACGTGGAATTGACTCTTGAGATGCACAACCTCAGATCCAAAATAATGGAAAATTGCCCCTTGTCTGAACGGCACTACATGGCAACTGAAAGTCGCCCCTAGTCTGAATAGCACCGCAGCACTGCACGGCAACAGAAAGTTGCCCCTAGTCTGAATAGCACCGCAGCACAATGCAACTAGTCCTCATAGTGACAATTACGACCAAATTCTCATACAGAGAAGACAAAGATGACCAAAACCATCACATGGACATAGTCGAATTTGAAGTTTTTTACGGCTGGACTTCAGAATAAAGTTGCCTATGTATCCCAAAGATGGGAATCAAGCCTTACGTAGTTCGGGGGTTAAAGGTACACTCAGGTATTAACCTCTCCTTTTGCGCTCTAACTTTTGCCAAGGCCGCCCTTCCGGGTTTTCAACCTTGCGAGCTATGTTCTTCTTCTTTCAATTCTTTTCATTTCTTTTTTTCTACTTTTCTTTTCTCATCTTTTCCTTTCATTTTCTTCATTTTTCTTCTTTTTCTTCTTTTTTTTTTTTTGCATTTTTCTTTTTTTTTGCTATTTTTCTTCTTTTTCTTGCTCTAACTTTTGCCTGGGTCGCCCTTTCGGGTTTTCGGCCCAGCGAGCCTCTCAAGGGTAAAAGTGTAGCTTTGTCCATGTTGAATGGTTTGAGATCTCGGAGCCATCAGAATCCAAGAGAATGGTGCTGTTTGCCGATGATGTAGAAGTCCATAACATGGAGGGTAAATTGTCCCTAGTGTTGTGGATAGGAACTTGGTTGTCCTTCAGCAATACTTTCTTCTTTCCTCCCTTCGGGGATTTGGCATTCTTGCCGATCTTCATTAGCTTGAGAAACATCCCAATTCTTACTCTTCGAGCACATCTAACATTCTTTGCCCCTAGTTTGAGGGGGCTTCTGATCTAGCTTTGCAAGCTTCCTTTGATCATTCTGATCTCCTTGCCCCTAGTTTATGGGCTGTTTCAAATTCAGCCATACAAGCCTCATATTGTGGTTGACCGTTGAACATTCTGAATTAAGGTTCAAGGTTTGAAAGCAAAAGGGGTCGAGTCTTGAGTGCTGAGAGCGATCCTAAGCTGCACAATCTCAAGAACGATTCCACACAGGTCTTCGCAGGACGGTGCAAAACATTTTTTGAAATCTTTTAAGAAATGACAAGTCGCTCGCGCTGAAGACAATGTAGAACCAATCTGGACCAAGCCAGGATCCTTCCCAGTACTCACATTAACAAGCATGATTTCATTCATCAAGGGCTTAGCATGCCTCTCTTTCTCTCAATTGATCAAATTTTTTGCAAATCCCAAGGAATTCCTTCCTCTTTATTTTCATCACAATGTTCAAAAAGTTTTGAAAAACTTAGGCTAATGTAATGATTTCAAGGCACAGAAGAGCAGGTGGAATGCGCTGCCGTTTCATTCTATAAACTTGCTGGCATAACAGGCTCAAAGTAGCAATAAGTACAAAAACATGACAGCCACAGCTGTTTCATTCAGATTTCCTAGTTGCAACTGGCTCCACAGTAGAGACAGACTCAAGAGAAAGCAAAAAAACAATCACAAAACAAAATAATGATGTTCGAGGTGACACCCTCGGAATCACCCGACTTCTGTACAACAGGACTGACTTGATACAACAAGACAGACCTTAATCAAAAAGACTGACTCAAAACAACGAGACAGACTCGAAATAAAACCACAGAACTGACTCAACACCCAAGTCAGAAAGTACAAAAATTAGCATTCGCAAATGCTCAAAATAGTGCGTACCAAACGCCACATCTGAAATAAACCGAGCGCCGCCCGCAGGTGGTCCAACCCCTGATCACATACTTGGATTATCCTCGAAGTCCAACAACTCAGTGGTGACAGACTTTGCTGAGCTAGGTGGGAGGATGACCTCATTGTCAAACAGATCCTGCACTTCATGGCGAAGACGGAAGCAGTTGTCGGTGGTGTGACCGGTCTGTTGATGGTATGCACAGTACTAGGTACCATCATGCTTTGCTGGAAGGGGATTCGGGAGCGGCCGAGGCTCAAGAGGTTTGAGGTGGCCTTTCTCAACAAGGATCTGAAGGGCCTTAGACAAAGGCATATAAAGGGCATGGAATACCCTGCGACCTCGGGGCAGATACTTCGAGTTTTGCGCATTTTTACCGGATGCACTAGCAAAAGGATCGGCAGGTACAGGCTTGGCTTGCAGATTTTTCCTGGGTGTAGGATTAGGGTTGGAGGGAACGGTTCTGGTATGATGACCCTTCTCTCAATTTTCCCCTTGGCTTGAACTGCCCTCGGTCTGAGTGGGGAAAGTGTCATCCACAGTTTTAGCCACAACTGCGAGTACTTGTTGCTTATTCAACTCTCCGGCTTTCAGAGCCTCAACAGCCTGCTGGAGTTGTTCATAGGGATCAGTGTCTACCTTCACCTTGTTCTGTCCACTAGCCTCAACTTGGCGGACGGCTTGGGTTGTTACTTCAGTGCGAAGCCCCGTTGTCATCAACATGTCATTGCCAGAGCTTGAGACAGCTTTAGGTTAGCTGAGCTTAATTACAATTCGCCCCAGTAGCGGGGCCTCCTGCGGCATGAAGCTCCCGGCATACGATGCAGTTGGTGGCGGGGCCAACATTCCATAGGCTAGATCAGCTGAAGATCTTTGAAGGTCACCAATCATTCCCATCAGCTCAAAGGTGGTGGGCTCACGGGTTTGAAATAACTGGGGTTCCCAGATCGGATGCGCGGCAGGCGACCTGGGCGGGTGTGGTATGTCAACATCGGTCTCACCCTACATGGTGATTCCTTGGTTTAGTGCGGCTGCCATAACCATAATTTCCTCTGAATTCTGGGTCGTCATAAGTCTACTGAACTGAACAGAGGTGGTGTAACTGGTGACTGACGGATCGATGAATCGATGAGCCTTTTCCTGCTTTGCCTTAGCAGAGGAGAACACTGGCTATTCTGAACGAATCTCTGAACTGAAAGAGAAAACAGGTAGCATCTCAGCCCAATTTCACCAGAACAGACATAAGCGTAGCTGAATAACTGTATTCGACCACTGATCACTGTTCCCCCAAATTACTGCCCCAAAACTGAATCTAATACCTACGGATATAACTGATTCTCAAAATACAGACGCTGATGCCCGCAGGCCTGATGCCCAAACTTGCAAACTGATACGTGCATTCCTTTAGAGGTACATTCTAAAAGCACATAGCAAGCAAATGAGAGCCAAAAACACCCCTATGGTGGGGTAGGGTTTCCCTGTCCTATTTTGTCAGGAGCTAGGGTTTCACTACGTACGCAGCGGTTTCAAACAACCTATAATCGGGTGAGCAACCTGTCCTAGTTTGGGATAGTCACTATGGATTCTGATATGCACTAGGTCGAATGGTCAAAAGGGTGCCCCGGTAAAAATTGGGGTTTGTGTTCCCATCGTGGCAGAGCCCGTAACTGGTCAGCCTTATGGCACGCTTCTCAAAGCGAGCCTCCGGCAGACCGTTCAGGAATAGCAGGTGGCAAACACGGTGTCCTAGGCGCACCAATGCAAATGCAATGCGAAGAAACACATAAGTGTAATCAAAACAAGATATCATGAGTTCGAGTCAAGTTCTCTAACTCCCCAGCAGAGTCGCCAGAAACTGTAGACGTCCTCGAACGTCCCGGGAAAATCCCATTTTTTCATTGGGCTCACTACAGTTCGGACTCGATGTCACGGTTCTGAATCTAATCTCGCAAAGTGCAATGCAAGATCGATAAATCACCAAAGAGTCCAAATCTAGCAAATCGTTTTGAAAAACTGATTTTTAGAAAGAAGTGCCAAACATGGACTGCTTTGCCAGATACAGAGTCGCCACCTAAATATTTTTTTTGGGGGAATTTAGGAAACCCTGACTCGTGCCTAAGGCCACGTGTCCGTCATCACCAAAGTTGCCTCGGCTCGGGAACTTGGGTACGATTGGGGAAGGTCATGCAATTAGCCCCCGCTCGCCCGATCAAAGATCGGCCACTACTAAACGTGATATCGAGTTTTGAAAACACATGCGTTCTTATTCCGGTTTATTAGCCTAGAATTGCTACGTGATGCGCACGGCATACAAGTATAGACTGGATCGTCTAAGTTGGAACAAAACATTTCATGTTTGTTTATTTGAAAATGGTTTGATGGTGCTACTCGCAAGTAGGCTAAGACGTGTTTTTGCCACCCTCAAGTGGGCTTAGAAAACAGGGTGATTTGCCACTCTCAAGTGGGCTTAAAACTCGCAATCGATGAATTGTTCCAATTTAAATAATCCAACCTTCACCCACAAGCATTCGGGCAGGTATATCACATAAGCAGTTAGCCTCATGGCAAGCATACTATCATGGCAGTCACTCACACACATACAAGGATGCTAAAGGATAAACACTTACCGAGTACTCCGAGTCAAAACAGAAACTAGTTAGTAATCAACGCATGATCCTAGTTCATGTTAAGATGGCTAATGCAACACATGCAAGATGCAACTAAGATAGGCTCGGCTATTCTAGGATGGCATATGAGATGCTACAGATAACATGTATTCAACTTAGAATTGAAATACAATGCAGTTAGCATGGTGCGCCGAGCCCGGTGCATGTAAGACAGATGAATGGATGCAAACATGCGAGCATAAGGATGCTAATTGAAACATGCCCTAAACTAACCATCATAAGCTAGTAAATAAAAGGGAGAAAGATGTGGGGTTGGAAGACATACAACACATAAACGCACACTTATTACAACAGTTGGCCCTCTCTCAGAGGGTCCGAATAAATAATACATAACGAAATGAATAACTAACTACAGCTAAATATTACATAACGCTGACTAATTAACAAATTTAACTAAGTAAGCAATAAAACTATCATGCAAGCTACATGAAATGGACTGCCTCAGCTCTGCCTTAGATGGCAATGAATGCATGCAAGCTTGAATTGCTTTGTCGGGAAATCCATCACGATGCTCTAACTTGCCTTTGTTTGCAATTGACCTCAGAACGCTGCACAAGGCTCCAGAAGGCTGAAACTCCACCCTGGGAAGCCGTGGGAAGGCTGCCGACTAGCTATTGGCCTTGGAGACCACCTGCCGACCACCATTTGTGGGAGAAACCAAAAGGGGTGGTCAGCCTGCCAGAAAAGCTGGTCGGCCGACCAGCTTCTGCCTCTGGTTTCTGGTTTTCTACAACACAAAGCAAGGGAGAGGCATGGCAAAGTATTTTCAACAAATGTGTGCACGACCACTCTCCCCATCATTGCACAAGCTCGAGGGAGTGTAGGTCTCGATCCTCGGGCCAACAATCACGCATCTCGATGCATGATGGCCGAGGAACCGAATTGCACAACTTGATATGGAATGAATGCACATATGAACACGTAAATGCCTAAACTCTATCATGTGTAGTCAAGAGGGTCGGTGACCCGGAATCGAGGCACGTTTCATCACTTGGAGTATGAAACGTCCCTCGTTTCCCGTGTTTGGACTAACTCCTACTCCAAACACAATGCAACAAATATGGCATGCGCAATACGACTCCAGCATGCAATCCTAATGCAATGCAACTTGGTCATGGAAATACATACATAATGAAATGAACAAGGCATGCACAATGCAATGATCAATCTCGCGACAACATGGCATTCTCAATGCTATGAACTACGATGGCATACTCGATGCAAGATGGACTTAAACCAAAATGGATGGGCCTCGGCCACACCCAAATCAGTGGCCATAGATGATGAAAACAAGGCCCAAAACTCATGCAAACATGCACAATGCAAGGGCTCCAAGCCTAAGGCACAAGATGCAACTCTCCAAGAGCATGGCATGGATGAAATATGGCATACAATGACACATGTTCCAGCTCTGAAATGGCACATGAAATGACTCTGAAACATGCAACAACTCATGCAATGCATGTTGATAGGCTCAAGCACCAAAGACTAGTGAAGCACATTACACTATAGGCATACAAAGCGATGCTCAAATGACCAAACCAATCCTAAATAGTCCCTATACAGACCCAAAACAGTGGCAAAATGTGTTGGGATGGTGGCTCGGAATGCATTTAAATGAAGGTCATGCAATGGCTCACAAACGAGGCATAATGATGCAACTCTCAAGGGCACTTAAAGCATGGAAAATATGGGAGTATGGCACAAGTATAAGCTCTGAAATAACATTCCCAATGATGCCAACATATGCAAATACTTCAAGTTAGGCATGCAATAGTGCTCAAAACTCAAAGTTAGTCGAAGCTATTACACAACAAGTATGCATGGCAAGCATTTTTCAACCATGAGGCCTCAAAAAGAGCTAAGGCAGCCCAAAATATGAACAAAACCAGTTTGGAGCATGGCCAAAATGTGCTAGAATGGTGGGCCAAAACAACATGCATTGTAGGCTAATAAGCATGAGTTACACTACAAGCATATGAAGCATGTGGAGGACTACCAAACCAAGAAAAAATAGAATCATGGCGTGCCAAATGATGGCCAAAAACCCACTGAAACATAGTCAACACATGCTAGAATGAGGTGCTCCTTTGATAAGCCATGAAAGGGATTACTCTACACATGCAAGAAGCAAACAAAAGGGGACCAAACCAGCCATAGAGAGAGTCTAGGAAGGTCCTAAAAGTCACCAAAAATGGCCTGAACCAAGCTTTGAAAGTATGAAAATATATACTCCTTTGATAGGCCAAAAATGCTAATAAACAAAACAACAAGAGAGAGGGTCACCCCTCTCTGATTTAGACCCTCAAAAAAACATGCCAACCACTGAAAATATGCTAGATTTTAGTGGCTAGAAGGCCAAGCAAAGATTAAAACAAAGGCCTTATGGCATGGCACAAAACAAGGCCAAAACAAGCATGCAAGAGAGTAAATGACCTTCAACACCAAAATGATCTTAAAAAAACATCAAAAACACTTAAATATGAAGCTTTTTTTAGTTGACAACAAAGCTCAAATATGCATGCAAGTATGGCTAAGAGAATGATCAAGATAATGCCTAAAAGAGGGAAAAGTGATTACCCTTGAAGCTCAGCAAAAACCAGCAACATCTGGACCAAAACCCCAACTCTTTGGGCCTTCTCAAGACCTCTAGGAACCTTAGAACAATGGTGGAGGTGTGTGCTTAAGAGGTGGTGTGCAATAGGCCAAGAACAAGACCCTTTTGAACCCAAAATATAGAGATATAGAGAGATATAAGCTTGGAGCCTTAGACCAAAAATATAGAGATATAAGCTCCGGCCTCGGTTTAGATTCTAGTTTAGTAATGATCTTTTTCAAAAAGTCATCCTGTTGCTGTTTCTCTTTAATTTCCTCAATCAGTGTCGGTTGAGCAGAAATAGCGGCTAAGGTTCCACCTTGTTCATGCAAAACAATTTCAACCTCAAATTTTTCAAGGTCACATAGCAATTCTTTCTGCTTGGTGAGTAAACAGGCTAAATTTCCAACTGATTTCCGGCTCAGTGCGTCGGCAACGGTGTTAGCTTTCCCCGGATGGTACAAAATTTGCAAGTCATAATCTTTTATCAGTTCTAACCATCTCCGTTGTCTCATGTTCAGTTCTTTCTGTGTAAAGAAGTACTTCAAACTCTTGTGGTCTGTGTACACTTCGCATGTTGCCCCATATAGGTAGTGATGCCAGATTTTCAATGCAAATACCATTGCGGCAAGTGCTAAGTCATGGGTCGGGTAGTTATTTTCATGCGGTCTCAGTTGTCGGGAAGCATACGCAATAACTTTACCATTCTGCATTAAAACACATCCCAAACCCTTATAAGAAGCATCACTAAATATAGTATAACCATCAGTACTTGAGGGTAGGGTAAGAATCGGTGCAGTCACAAGTCGAGTCTTTAACTCTTGAAAGGTTGATTCTCTCTGATCGGTCTAGTCAAATGATATCCCCTTTTGAGTCAATTGAGTCAGTGGTAGGGCGATTTTGGAGAAGTCTTTGACAAACCTTCTGTAATACCCGGCTAAGCCTAGAAAACTTCGGACTTCGGTAACATTTGTCGGTCTAGGCCAATTCACTACTGCTTCAATTTTCTGCGGATCAACTGAAATTCCATCCTTACTGATTACATGTCCCAAAAACGTAACATTGTCAAGCGAAAATTCACATTTTGTCAAGCCAAAATTCATATTTTGTCAGTTTAGCATACAATTTCTATTCTCTTAGGGTCTGTAGGGTAGTTCTCAAATGATGTTCATGTTCTTCCGTGCTTTTGGAATAAATTAAAATGTCATCTATGAAAACAACTACAAATTCATTAAGGTATGGTTTGAAAATTCTGTTCATAAGGTCCATAAATGCAGCAGGTGCATTGGTAACTCCGAAAGGCATAACAAGAAATTCGTAATGTCCATACCTCGTTCGAAAAGCAGTCTTTTCAGTGTCCCCTGTCTTGACTTTCAATTGGTGGTAGTCGGATCTCAGGTCAATTTTAGAAAACACTTGAGCACCCTGTAACTGGTCAAACAAATCATCAATTTGAGGCAATGGGTATTTGTTTTTCACTGTTACCTTGTTCAGTTCACGGTAGTCAATGCAGAGTCTCAGTGAGCCGTCTTTCTTTTTCACAAACAAAACTGGAGCGCCCCACGGTGAAGTACTGGGCCTGATGAACTTCTTATCTAATAGTTCCTGCAGCTGAATTTTCAATTCTTTCAGTTCAGTCGGTGCCATTCTGTAAGGAGCTTTAGATACTGGCTGTGTACCCGGAATCACATCAATGGTGAATTCAATCTCCCTATCAATCAAATCCCCTGGCAAACCATCTGGAAAAACATCTGGGAATTCTCTGACTATAGGAATACTGTTCACATCAGTTTTAGCATCAGTAGGTACAGTCAATACACAACAACAGATACCCTTTACACCCCTTTTTAATCAGTTTAAAAGCTTTCATGGATGAAATCAGATATGGGGGAGGTACTACTCCAACTCCGTTAAACACAAATTCAGGCAGTCCAAGTGGACAGAAAACAACTTGTTTTGTTACACAGTCTATGGTAGCATGATATTTTGTTAACCAGTCCATTCCCAATATCACATCAAAATGATCGATATTCAAAGGCAGTAAATCAATATACAAATGAACATCCCTAACAATAATTTCGCATGCAGGGTACATATAAGCACAAGTCATGGATCCTCCAACAGGTGAAGATACAGCTAACAAATAATTCACGGGTTCCAGTGGTCTATTCAATTTTCGTGAAAAAGCATGCGAGACATAAGAATGTGTAGACCCCGAATCAATCAGAACATAAGCAGTTTGAGTACAGATTGAGAGTATACCTGACACAATGGACTCGGTATTCTGCACATCTCCCGGTACAAGTGCAAATACTTGGCCTTGCCTCATAGGCTCTTTTCCAGTATCTTTGGGGTTGGGTTTTGGTGCGACAGTTGATGCTGCAGCACTGGCTGCATCTTTACTATTGCCCTGAGGAGCAGAAGGGCAATCTTTGACCATGTGGCCCACCTTGCCACACCTGTAACAAGCACCTGAGATTTTATAACAAACCCTTTTATGTCTCTTACCGCATTCGGAGTAGGGTGGTATGGAACCACTTCTCTGACTGGAACTGGTTGTTGACCCTGTATTCTACTTTTTGTTCGATGAATTATTTCGGCCTTTCTTGAACTTGAAGCCTCGTGTCTTACCACGCCATTCTGATGTTGGTGTTTCAGTCTGTTTCAATGCTTCGATATTTGACTCGGCCATTGTTGCTCGGTCAAGAACATCCACATATTTCAGTAACTTTAACACATTAATTCTGTCATGGATTTCAACATTAAGGCCGCCTTCAAACTTCCTGGCCTTTTTGTAATCAGTATCCACCATGTGTGGTGCATATCTGGCAAGTTCAGTAAACTTTGATTCATACTCTGCCACTAACATATTACCTTGTTTCAATTGCTCAAATTTAGTCACTTTTCGGCCCCTGACACACTGTGGAAAGTATTTCTCAAAGAAGGCTCCCTTAAACTGAGCCCAAGTCATAGCAGTATTGGTGTCACAAACAAGCATCCACCACCTTCTGGCCTCTTCTTGTAAGGTGAAGGTAGCTAGTAACACTTTGTGTGCTTCAGAACACGGAAAAACTTCAAATAATTTCTCGATCTCTAGGACCCATGCTTCGGCCTTTAACGGTTCGAGGCCTCCTTGGAATGACGGTGGTTTCATTTTACTGAACTTCTGCGTTAGAGCAATTATATCATCATTCATATTCGGTTCCGGCTGTACCGGAGGAGGTGGGGCTATTGGTTCTGTTGTTGCCTTAAGGCCTCAGTTAGCAGTTCAACCGTTCTTTCTAGCCTTGCCATTCTGGCCTCAGATGATTCAGATTCATCAGCATTTCTTGCGTTATCCATTTCACTATAGACAATTATGGCAATTATAAACATAGACAGTTGCATACTTAACATATTAACACATTAGCACATATATTTATGTCATGGCCACACACACTTTCTTATGCTCATGCAATGCCCTAATCGCTTTTCTAGCACATCCTATAGCTCATTTGGACACGTGTGTGCGGTATAACTCGTGGTTTGATATCGCTTTGATACCACTCTGTCATGACCCAAACCCGCCCCTATGGGTTTAGCACCGTAACCGGCCAGTAATCCGTGATTACCGAAGGCCTGCTTAACAGTAATAACAGTAATATAGAGTACAAGGGCTGGCGGAAGCCAAAACAGTAATAAAAGATGTCCAATGAGCTGTGACAGTCTGTATGCAAAAAGACTTTTCATAACACATTCACATTCGGAACAAAAGCAGTATGTACATACATCATATACAGGCATTCAGGTTAGGAAGCAAATCCTTACCATAGCAGTATAGCACAAGTCTATACAGTATTACAAAACAGAGACAGAAGGGTGAACTGAGACACCCCACACGAGCCTAAGCTTGAACACACTTGGAACCTCACAGCGAGGCACGTTGGTTGGCTTGACAAAAAGGGAGTTTAACCCAACGCTCCTAGCTCCGATCCGGTGCCTGGACACCTACATATATATATAAACAGTGAGCTAAAGCCCAGTGAATAACATATGCGTAAAGAGGTTAAGAATGAATGTCCTTTCAGTATTTAAAACAGTCAGTTATAACAGTATATCAATCATTCAGTGATAGCAGTCATATGTGGTACATCCCATAGCAAAACAGTACAGTAGGTCTTAACAGTCCAAACAGTCAGTTGATGGCCATCATAACAGTAAACAGTAGTGGTTCCAACATGGGAACCGACAGAGATCTCTGTGACAGTAGCAGTACAATAACAGTACAGTAACAGTAAGTTGCTATGGATACCACGAGTACAGTTCATCAATAGGACATCATTCATTCAGTAAGAAATGTTATTTCATAAAGCAGTACAGTAGATCATTCAGAAAATATTCATGATTGAACATATCTTTACAACATTGTTACTCATAGAGCACTGGGCTATAAGCAGCTAATGAGCGTCCTCGGATGCCAACCCTACACAGTTATGGAATTAACACACACTAAGTTGCATGTTTGGGAAACAATAACTTAGTCCCTATCTTGACTCGGTGTAGTTCTACATCAATATCTTCATTAAGATGACTTAAACTAGGCCTAGGAATGCCTAGGATGAAATGAGGATGCAAAGATGCACTTTAAAACACTTTTCAAATTTTTGCTAACAAGGGTCACGCTCGAGCGTGGCTTTCTCCGCTCGAGCGGACATGCAGACAAAAGAGCTGCGCTCGAGTGTGACTTTCCTCACTCGAGCGGACTGCAAAAGTACTGGATGCATGAAATTCACGCTCGACGGGCGCTCGACCCCCGCTCGAGCGTGAGACACAAGTCCTCGCTCGAGCGTGCATTCCCTCGGTCGAGCGGACTGTAAACACATGCAAAGTACTAGATACACGCATTTCACGCTCGAGCGTTACTTTCTACGCTCGAGCGGACTGCATGAACTCAGATTGTACGCTCGAGCGTGGAGTTCCCCACTCGAGCGTGGATCCAAAATCTGGAATTTCCAAATTTGTCTCCAAGCATGAAACTCAACATTTAAAGCACCAAACTCGATCCTTTCGGGCTAATTTTCTGGAAAACACTTTAAAACTCATAATATGACATGTTTCAAAGATCAATTTGCAAAATCAAAGCCCAAAGGTAGTTCAATTGAACCCATTTCCAAACAAAACTTCAAGAACATGATGTACATGCAACATGCATGAATTTAATCAACTTCAAAGCTTCTAATACGAGAACAAATGAGTCAATCCTTCCAAAAACATGATGAATTCATGAACTATAATCAAGATATGGACATGTATGTAGCAATTTCCATGAAAACAATCTCAAAATGCTAGAACATGTACATGCATGCATGATTTAAGCCTTAATTCAACATGTTAGAACCAATTCTAGACTTAGATCACTAAAGACTCATTAACCATGCAAGGTACAACTAGAATTCACAATCAAGAAGATGAATATCCTACCTTATGTCCTGAATGTTAAGGTGTAGGAGCCTAATTTGTAAAACCTCTTCAATTCTTCAAATTTTCCTAGCCAAAACTTGTTGAAATCAAATCTCCTACTCTCCCTCTCTCACTCACTCGGTTTTGGACTTGAGGAAAATGGCTAAAGAGTTGTGATAATGCTAACATATATAAATCAAATAAATGGCTCATGAAAAAGTCCACTAAGTGACATTTTGGTAAATAAGCCAACTAATGTAATTTAACCTTATTTAATCTGATTTAATCATTCTAAATCACGTTTCAATCAAATCTACCATAAAATCATATAAATTCTAATTAGCATAGAACATTAATCGATTTCAGATTTGGTCGCCGATAAGGCCTTCAATTTACAGTTCAAACTTAAAACATGAACAGATCAATTAACAGTCAAACAGATAGAAATGCGTTTAAACTAATACACTCAATCAATCAGTTCAGAATGTCAGTCAAATCAGTTACTTAATCATGTTCAGTCACAGTTTAGCAATAATCAGTGGTATTATCAGTAAACAGTGGTGAGGGTTGTCACATTTCCCAAAATCAATGCTTTTCCAACTCATGTCAAGATGTGCAATAATGACAATAAAACAATTGAGTATGTGATGCAATAACTACTTGCTCATAGCATTCCGTTATATTTAAAAACATGTCTACAACAATATTCAACATCACATTTTCATTTCCTCCTTCCCATGTTCTTCAACACATAGTTACAATTCCTTATTTCACCCAATAGTCATGTGTCTTCGACACACTACAACAATTCCTCAACATTAGTTCATCATGACCAAACTTTCAATATGTCTAACATGCCATCTTTCATCTCACTTTTCCATTACATTACGATTAAGCATTTTCACATCACTTATGGCACTCAACAACTCGCCATCTTACCACTCTATACAAATATACAATTATCAATGGATTTTAAAAGAGGACCTCCATTTTCATATATGTACATCATGAAGTTGCTATTTTGTTAAACCTTTGGTGAGACTTAATCTCATACATCCCTTGATACAAGAAAATAAGTAATTTTCAAAGGCATCTTCATTATTTTTCAAAAGCCCCAAATTTTAGGGTTTTCATGGAAAACAAACTTTCATCTTTTTCTAAGAGAAGCTCCATCTAGAAATTTTCTTTGAGTTTAGTAGAGGGAAACCCTCAAGAAATAGTAAAAGATTTAGATATAAACCCTCATTCAAAACTCTCTCTACAATTTAAATCAAAATCAATAAAATCAACACAAAACTCAAGAACACTCTTAAATCAACAACAAATAGCAAAAACTAGTATATATAACTCAAGAAATCCCTACCTCAAGCTTGTTGATGAAACGAGAGATGAAACCCTAGCCTCAAAGATGAGAGAAATTTCAGATCTCCACCACCCAAGTGAAGCCCTAACTTTGGATCTTCAAGATTTGAAGGAAGATGATGGAGATCTTGACCCAAAAATTTGTAAAATCAAAGTGTTTTGAGGCTTGAGGAAGTTTTCTAGAGAGAAGGGGGAGAGAAATAGGGTTTAGAGTGAGAGATAAGTGTGTATAATGAATTTATTATTCGGACCAAAAGGTTAAAAAAAACAGAGTCGGACTGCCCAGTTGGCCGCTCGTGCGGCCCACCTTGACCGCTCATGCGGCCCATTTCAGAATGCAATTTTTTGGGTGTCCACCTCGTCCGCTCGAGCGGCCCAGCCCACCGCTCGTGCGGCTCATCCCCGTACGTGCGGCCGAAGTCCAGCTACCCAAAATTTCTGCTTCGCTCCCGGCACTTCGGATTCATCCGCACGCCCTCCGGAACAAGCGAAATTCAATACCGACAAAAATAAGAATTAGAATTTTAATCTAGGGAACCATTTCCGGACACCTCAAAGCCAACGAAGATAAAATGTGAACGAAACTAAGAAAGAAAGAAAAAGAAAGAAAGAGAGGAAAGAGGTCCCGATCGTCGCAATATAGCTATCGAAATCCAATCATATAGCGATTTTGGTTTTGGTCCGTCACTTGTTGTGTTCCGAACTCGGGTTATATAGTCTTGAATAGTGATTCATATCTTGTTTCCCTTGTCTCCTATTTATTTTTGTTATCGGGTCATGGTTGTGTGTTTGGAACAGGTTGGTTGTGTGTTTCTTTAAACCTGTGATGCCTAGATTTTGGCTCTTTTGCTCGAGCGGGCATTTTGCACTCGAGCGGCCATCCTCACGCTTGAGCGGGATTTGTCAATTCTCAGTATTTTTGCAGGTTTGTAAATACTGGGAGAGTGCTTTGGACGTTCGAGCGTCCAGTCTCACATTCGAGCGGGGTCCTTCGTCTACAAAACTTCTGGAAGTGCGTATCTCACACTCGAGCGCCACTTTTCATGCTCGAGCGAAGTATTGTGTCTGATGCTCGAGCGTCACTTTTCACGCTCGAGCGGACTTCATGTATAACAGTCCATGAAGATGACATTTTAAATCACTTTTTCATATATTTCTCTCTTTAAAACTTCTCAAAAAGCTAGATCTTGAGTTTCTCTCTCTAAAACTCAATTATCTCTTCAATTTCACCTAGATCCGTTGATCTCTTCACCCTAACGTCTCAAAATCTTCATTTTGATCCAAATAGAGTGGGTTTCGGTGTTCTTGGAGTCTCATTCTCGCTTGGCTCATCTCCTCTCTTTGAGGTAGGGATCTTTCTACACTTTCATATGATATTTAGCTTAGTTATTTGTTTCTTGTGTAACAATAGTGTGATTTAGGGATGTTTTAAACAAATCTAGGGTTTGGGTATGAGATGAAAAGAGAGGTTTTTGGTAAGGTGAAATAAATGATTGTGAGGTTTGAAAATGATGTTTTGTTGTGTCAAATTTGATGATTTTGGCACTTTAGTCAATGTTTGAGAAAGATGGGGAAATTGCCCTAATTGGATCAAATTATCATTTTGTACAAATAGTTGAAATTGATATTGAAAATGCAAGGTTGGAGGGTTATTGATATGAATAGTGGGATTGGTTATGTATTATCTCACTCTTTGAAAATCTTGAATAAATTATTGTCTTAAGATTGAATATCAGTTTAGAAATAACTGTATTAGGCTATCGGTGGATGATAACTACGATTGTTGTAGAAATTGCATGTGGATTAGGTGAATTGAAACTAATCCATGGTTGGTTATCATTGAATATGATTATGTTGTGAATACATTATATATGTATGATTATATAGGAGTGGAAAGGGGATGTGTTCTATTGTTTGGGAGGAGAAAGGAGATGGACTCCACTATAATTAAATTGGCCGGAGTGTCCAAGGTGAAAGTCTTGAAATTTATACATGGATGCCAATCTCGCAAACGAAATATCCATAAAATGACAAATGAAAATTTATACATGGGTGCTGATCCCGCGAACGAAATATCCGTAAAATGGCAGTTTGAAGTACTTATGTTGGCTTGTATGATTGGAAACCCTTGAGTTGTAGTCTTAATTTGGTTGTTGAAAAATGATGAAATTGACTCATGAATTGAGATAAATAAACGGATTGGAAATGAATTGATGGAAACTGGACTATGATTTGAAATTTGATGTATTATTAGTATATAAATTTGGGGACATTTTATCATAGGCATTGTACATGCATATTGTACTTATGTCTTTGCTAAATTTCATATACTGTGTTAGATGATTTCTAGTGGGTTGTGGCTCACTCTATTTAGGAATAACATTTCAGGTGTTGGTGACATGCCCCCACAAAGGCAACAGTATTGGAGAGATCCTGGGGAAGCAAGAGTTTCCCGTTTTGTTTTGTTTTTTTGTTTTATTTTTTTTGTTTTATTTTTTTTGTATGAGCTAGTCTCTTTTTGTTGTAACCAAACCAAGACTTGAAAACGTGTAAGCCCGAAAGACATTTATTTATATTTAACTCTTTTGTATCCTTAACTTTCTGTAAT
The DNA here is from genome assembly GCA_030407325.1 of Camellia japonica. NCBI lineage: Eukaryota > Viridiplantae > Streptophyta > Magnoliopsida > Ericales > Theaceae > Camellia > Camellia japonica. Next base: position 4,908,504 of record JAPPVO010000059.1, read on the forward strand.
AAAAGGACTAATACTTTGATTTATATATATATGCTTTTGAGTTGTATTTACTGTATAATTTGGGGGCGTGACAAATCATCTTGATTTTTTTTACATGGATATTCTTTTCAACAAGTAATGAAAAAGTAAACGGTTTGAATCATCAAGATTGGGCTCACAATGGACCCATAAAGTTCAAGTACTTTCTCACGTTAAATTGTGAATATTAGAAAGTCAAACTCTTTTCATAATAAAAAAGCATTAATTAGTATTTTAATCAAATTTTAAATAGTGTATTTATAATTTATTAAAAAAATAATAACGTTGCTAAGCTTGACTCGTGATTCAAATGATAAGCCATACAGAAACTATTCGAAACATAATATTTTAGGTTTTATTTATGAGAGATTACAATTAAGTACAAGTTTAGAAGGAAAAAAAATACCCACAACACAAGTAATAAACTTTATAAATATTAATAATTAAAATTAAATTTCTTCTATGTATGTGTAAATTTTTTTTCAAACGATGACTTAATATTATTTCACTTTTATTAATTAGGACATTTAGTCTAGTCGTTGTGTAGCACCCTTCACGATGTGAGATTTCGTATTTAACTCATATAAAGAACAGTTTGATATCCTTGTAATATTTGATTAATTTCTTCTCAATTATAGAAGTTATATGTGATTAATAGTGTAGTTGTTATTGGGCTTAACGTGGTGAATTGATTGTTAAACTTGAATGACTTTCTAAATATTATTAATTAATAATCTATTTGATAATATAAATATTTTTCATAATGTGATTATCCTCCGATCAATAATTTCACTTTTATTGATTTGGTATTAATTGAAGAAGAAAAGTAGGATGAAGAATTGATGGGAAGTGAAATTGACAGCACGAGGTTGGAAACTGAGTCAACAGAAACAACTCCAAATGGACGGCAGCTAAAAGGAAGACAAAACAAAATTGGGGAATAAAGGAAAGCAAGAACGTGGCTCAAATATAGGGGCACATGCGGTGGCGCTGTGCATGGATACAGATTTATGGCCCTTGGGAAAGAAAAGGAAAGCAAGAAAGTATCTGTAGTATCTTTGCCCACTTGTTATGCATGTTATTAAATTTGTAAACGGTAATGCTACGTACTTTAAATTTTGTAGTTTAAAAGTGATTTAAATGGCTAAAACGATGTCGTTTTGAGTACAGAACAACAAAAAAATAGTCAAAACGACGTCGTTTTAGCCATTTGAGCCACTTTTAAGCCACAAAATTTGAGTTACGAGACTTTTTCCATTTGTAAAATATAAAATTTAATTTTAAATTTAAAATATATAACGTTTAGATTAATGATTTTAGGTTTAAATTCTTTTCATCACTTAAATATTTAATTTCTCATTTTATATCTTTAAGTATATTTAATAATTTTGGTAAAAAAAACAGTGATTTGATGTTGAAGAACTTTATTGCCTATAGTTTGAATATAGATAGATAGTTCCTATGTAATTTTAGACAAATGTGCAATCATAACACCGTTAACGATAAACGTTGAATAAAACTAATTTACCGTTACATAAAAGCCTATATTCTCTCTTTCTTATCTAATATATATAATTTTCTATATTAATCGTGTATTTAAAAAATCAAATTATAAATTAACTTAAACACCCTACTCTATTACCATAAAATTATCTTAATCAATTTTTAACTTAATTTCTTATTTAATAACATTTTAAATTATATGTACAAATATATATATATGGATATATAATTAAACCATAAATTAATGTAAACATATTTATTATCATAAATTCAAATTGTAAAATTACTTTAATCTATTTTTTAATTTTTCACCCACTCTTTTTATTTAATAACATTTTAAATATGTAACAAATTAAATCATAAATTAAACAAAACCCCCTAATTTATTACCATAAAATTACCTTATTTAATAAAATTTTAAATTAAACATATACATATACTTATATAAATTATAAATTAATCTAACTACCTTAATTTATTATCATAAAAGTGCCTTACGTACTTATTAATTTTTAACTTCATTTCTTATTTAATAGCATTTTAAATTATATATACAAACACGTATTTTTTTTATTTTTTATTTTAATTTTATTTTTTTGTTGATTTGTTTAATTTTGTTTCTACTCTATTGTGCAATTTGCTAGGAACACTGCACTATCTACTACTGGCTGCCTCTCTTTTTTAAGTTTTAATTTTAATTTTTATGATTTGATTTTATGGTAATAAAGGTTTTTAGATTAATTTATGGTTTAATTATATATATAATTTAAAATGTCATTAAATAAGAAAGTAAGTTAAAAATTTAAAGTTAGTTAAGGTAATTTTATGATAATAAATTAAGGTAGTTAGATAAATTTATAATTTAAATTTTTTGTATATATAAATATATGTATATTATTAAATAAGGTAATTTTATGACAATAATTTTTTATGAGTTAATTATATATATGTATGTGTGTGTGTGCACGTTTACTTTAAATTATTATTCAATAAAAAAAATGGGTTAAAAATTTAAAATTAGATTAAGGTAATTTTATGAGTTAAATAAAATAAATAAATAAAAAATAAAGGGAAAAAGGAAAAAAGATAGACATCTAGCACAATAGAGTAGAAGAAAAATTAAACAAATTAAAAGAATCAAATAAATAAATAAATAAGAGATGCAACTAGCACAATAGAATAAAAATAAATAAATAAATAAAACACTAAAGTCATTTTGGCCTTTTGGACAAATCATTTTTGGAGGAAAAAACATCAAACAGAGTTATACATGAGCATTGGGCGTGTGTACAACACCTCCTGTTTATTTAGATGGAAAAGGTAACAATTGTACATTAGTCCAAAACCAGAGAGAAGGTGTCTGCATATATTCAAGTTACAAAGGATAATGTGCAACATCTTGTCACACCATGGATTTACACGGTCCGACTCATGTGAACAAATCACCCAACGATGAACAATAGATAACAACTCTCATGTAAATGAATATAATATAGTTACACAGTACATGTGTTTATCCGGTTTCATACATTCATAGATGCCAAATCTAAGTCAAATGGATGTTCTGTAACTAAAACATACACAGATGCTATAAAATCAAATTGGATGCCCTGAGGCTTACATCATATACAAGGGTATAATCCTTCCAAGAATGGCACACGGCCAATAAGTAACATGTATGCCCCTTGGCCTACAAATAATAGAACCACCCTACACAGTTCCGAACACAGCTTCACGTCTTGGTCCACATCCACACATGTACACCTGAAAAACATTTTCAGCCACGTAAGGTGACCATAAAGCCTAATAGAGAATATTTCAAAAACTAAACATGCTCCACCAGCATAAATGATCATGATGCAATACATGTATACGTAATATGCCCATATGCAATTTCAAACCCCTTTGATTTGTCAACAAAATCCTTTATTTGCAATTATCGAATCCTTACAATTAATCAAAATGTTTTTCGAGTTCCAATCTTCTGTTGGATACAAAATTCCTTTCCAAAAACTAATCCTGGTATCTCAATACCAACTAACAAATACATTGCTAAATCAAATGCGAATACATTGCTAAACAACAACAAATATCTTGTTAAAACCATATTCCAAACATCCTGTGTCGAAACCAACATAATGGTAAATAAATTGGTGAATCTCCAAAACAAACACAACCTTTCACAGATATTTCATCCGTGAAAAATCGTAAACCAGCACCGATGTAAATATAGGCTATACAAGTACTACTATTGCCATTTTACGGATATTTCGTCCGCGGGAATTGACACCCATGTATATGCGCGTTTTTCGGGACTTACACCCTGGACACATAGGCCAATTTGATTTGGTGATACACACCGCTTCCCAGATTCACCATTTTATACCCTTTTCAATAGTACAATACATGTAACTCAAAATATTATTTTTTCAAAACCATGCAAATGTCCCAAAACATTATATGAGAATTTCCAAAACCTCTTTCCAAAACATACAGTTTCAATTTCCACAATCGGTTACATGCTCCATGATATGAATGATTTCAAATTACCGAATCCACATGCAATTTCTAACACACAGCAATGCTATTCTCCACCGATAGCCAAAACAATTATCTATAATGCAATAATTAAAACATAACATTATAAATATATTTTTCAAGAGAGTAACAAAACCCATTTACAAAATCTCACAAACATTTCCTTTCCAACCAAACCATTTACCACAAATCAATCTAATTCCCAAAACAATATCATGTAGGGATTGACTACAAATTAGGGCTTTTCCACTTTTAGAGATCCATGTGCAATTTTGATTTCTAAAAATAACTGTAGTTGCAAAATCATAGCCCAACTATCCCCTAATTTCACAAAACCTCATTTTATTTCAAAATCACTTTTGAGTAAAGGAAAGCCACCATGTCAACATATCTCAACCACCAATACAAAATCATAACCTTATTCAAAACTCATTTGAAAAATCTCTCTTTTACATTTCAAAATCCACACCCTAAGTTTAACCCGAAACGCCCAATTCCATAGATCTTTTGAACTAACAAATAACAAGGGTAAAGATTATACCAAATGACTACCAAATATACATAACAAAATACACCTCAAATATGCTACCGAACTCAGATTGAGTTTAGGAAATAGACCTTACCTTTTGAAGCAAAGAGGAGAACTCGGAAAAACTCAAAGTCGATGAAACTACGAAACTGTTGGGAAAAAAAAAAGAAAAAAAAAAAAAAGCCTTTGATGAGATCCACAAATCTTTCTCAAAGGACCAAGGTGAAAAGATGCCTCTACGCGATTAGATCTAAAGATCTAAGTAGAAAAAAAGGAGTTTCTAAGAGAGAGAGAGAGAGAGAGAGAGAGAGGGATTCACGATTTAAAGAGGGAGGAGAGAGATAGAAAAGAAAAAGTAAATGAGAAAAATGTGTTTATGGTCTATTTATAGTGGTAGAATAATAGCTCTAAAGTCAAAGGAGAGAATAAGTTAAACCCCCAAAAGTAGACCATTAAAACCGAACCAAAAATTTGAAATTAACTCACTGGGGTCGACCCTTCAGACAGAGGTGTCGACCCTCCAGGAAGAAAAGTTGAGATATTAATGTATGCAGAGGGCAAGGGTCGGGCCTTGGAACCAGTGGTGTCGACCCTAAATTTCATAATGTAACCCAAAACAACACAGTAAGGGAAGGGTCGACTCTTAGTGCCCCTGGTCTCGACCCTACCAACCAATAGAGACACTAAAAGCAAGGCAATAAAGTGGTGTCGACACTCAGAAAGGCTAGTGTCGGCCCCAAAACAAATTTTCCAAGTTCCCAAAAAACTTTTCAACGTAAACAAGCGCGAACGAACAATCCCAACAAGTTTAAATCGAATCGTATTCCTCCAAAACCAAAATACAACAACTCTAAAGACTCCCAATAACAAAAATAAAGGAATTAAATATACTCTCCAATACTTTAACGTTGTGTTTGGTTGGAAGATTTGGAAAGTGATTTGGAAAAGGAAAAAGAAAATATAGGTGAAATGAGAATAAAATATACTTATATTTCACTTAGTTTCACACACCTTTTCCTTTTTCATTTCTAAATCTCTCCCCAAATCCCCCAACCAAACATAACATAAAGGACACAAGTGCTACACATCCTAAAACCACAGCGGGTAAAGAGCTTTTTACCTTTTAATTTTTTATTTTCTCTTAGAGAACACCTAACATACAAAGAAGTTTTGGACACCAAGTAACTTGTTTGGTTTATGTATAAAGAGCAGTGCCCAATTTATTCATTTCAATAAACATAATCTAGCATTTTTCAATTTGAAATTGAAGCAATATATATATATATATTAGCGGCCGGGCACACGCGATGCATGTGCAAATCGTTTCAAATTATGATATGAAATTCATATTTTCTCTAATAGAGAAGCACCAAAAATTATTTATTTTGAAAAGCAAAAATTGTAAAGCAACATGCAAAAAAAAAAAAAAAAAACAAAGTAAATAAAATACGTATGTATTTAGCAAAATAATGTATGATTTAGTTGGAGTATTTTTATTTTTTTGTTTAAAATGTGGTTAAGCATAAAAACACTAATCCAAGCCTCTTAATCACTTACAATCAAAAAAATTTGAAGAACACTGAATTTTTTCTGGAAAAAACACGAAAAAAATTAAGAAAATAAGCAAACAAATTTAAAAAAAGAAGAAAAAACAAAAACTAAAGAAATAAAAAACAATTCTATTAAAAAAAAAATTTATACAAAAAAACAAACAAAACTTAAAAAAGTGAATAACAAAAATATCAATGTAAAAATATAAAAGCACACAAAGTAGAAAATACAAACCCAAAACTCATACAATATTATAATCAAACAGGCTTGATATACGCAAAATATATATATATATATATATTAGCGGCAGGGCACACGCGATGCATGTGCAAATCGTTTCAAATTATGATATGAAATTCATATTTCTCTAATAGAGAAGCACCAAAAATTATTTATTTTGAAAAGCAAAAATTGTAAAGCAACATGCAAAAAAAAAAAAAAAAAAAAAGTAAATAAAATACGTATGTGTTTAGCAAAATAATGTATGATTTAGTTGGAGTATTTTTATTCTTTTGTTTAAAATGTGGTTAAGCATAAAAACACTAATCCAAGCCTCTTAATCACTTACAATCAAAACAAATTTGAAGAACACTAAATTTTTTCTGGAAAAAACACGAAAAAAATTAAGAAAATAAGCAAACAAATTTAAAAAAAGAAGAAAAAACAAAAACTAAAGAAAATAAAAAAAAATTCTAAAAAAACAAAATTTATACAAAAAAACAAACAAAAACTTAAAAAAGTGAATAACAAAAAATCAATATAAAAATATAAAAGCACACAAAGTAGAAAATACAAACCCAAAACTCATAGAATATTATAATCAAACAGGCTTGATATACGCAATATATATATATATATATATATATATATATAATAATAACAATAGTGAAATCTATTAACATTAAAAAAATAGTGAAACCAAAAAAACAAACCAAAAGAGAAAAAACTGTTTTTATTTTTTTATTTTTTTTAAGAACACTAAATTCTTTCTTCAAGAAAACACACAGCAAAAAATAAATAAATAAATAAATAAGAAAACAAACATATTTTTAAAAAAACTACAAATTCAAAATTCTTAGAACAATTATTTTCAAAGAGATTTAATATACACAAAAGAAAACAAACAAATAATTTTTTAACAAATTACAAACTTAAGACTCTTATACTGTCAAAGAGATTTTAATATGAAAAATAAAACTAAAAAAAAAAAAGACAAACCAAAAAAAGCTAATTTAAAAAAAATAAATAACTCTTAAATAATCATAAGATTGCAATGTTCTTAAATAGAAAAGTGATATTTTATTGTGAATAGAGAGAAGTGAAGATGGCGAAAGTGAATTAAAATTGCACAATAAAGCACACAAAATAAAAAAAATATAAAACCCAAGACTCTTAGAATATTATAATCAAAGAGATTTGATATACGTAACAATAATAATAATAGTGGTGAAATCTATAAACATTAAAAATAATAATAATAAAAACAAAAGAAAAACTTTTTATTTTTATTTTTAAGAACATTAAATTCTTTCTTGAAAAAAAATAAAAAAAATCCACACACACCAAAAGAAATTAACAAAACAACTAAACAATTTTTTTAAAATTATAAATCCAAAATTCTTACAACACTTATTTTCAAAGAAATTTGATATACAGAAAGAAAATAAAGAATTACAGTGAAACATATTTGATAAAAAAATCAAGAAAACAAACAAATAACTTTTTAATTACAAACCTAAGAGTCTTATACGGTCAAAAAGATTTTAATATAAAAAAAAAAGAAAAAATTTACCCATAAATCTTAATTTTCTGAAAAGTTGAATCATTTAGTCCTAAAATTTTCTTATGCTCCATTTAGTCCCATTTATACATCACATGATGTTCATGATTCAAAAATGAAATCTGATGTTTCTTCTATAATTTCAAAATTTATTGAAATTTGATGAACATAATGTTGAAATCTAATGTTTGAAACATTCATCCTATAATTTCAAACATTATTGAAATCTGATGAACATTAGATGTTTGAAATCTAATGTTCGAAACATTAATCTGATGTTTGAAACATTGTAATGGGACCTTTCAGTCTATAAGAAAACTTTTAGGACTAAACAGTGTATAAGTTATTAATTTGGGATTTATTGGTGCATCCCCCCCCAAAAAAAACAAAAAAAAAATTGATTTAAAAAAATATAAATTATAAGAAATACTGAATTATTTCTTATAGTCTACTTTTTTTCTTTTTTTTTTTTCTTTTTCTTTTTTTTTAAGAACTTGATGGCATAATAGAACTTTTTAATAAAAAAATAAATAAAAAGTATAATTAATAAACATTACACTTACCATCTAGGATAAGATTGCAATGTTGTTGAATAACCATAAAATTGCAATGTTTTTGAGTGGAAAGGTGATATTTCATTGTGAATAGAAAGAAGTGAAGATGGTGAAATTGAATTGAAACTGCACAATAAATTATTATTATTATTATTTTTAGATAGAAAGTGCACAACGTTTTAAAAAGAGAAATAAATCAAAATAAATAAATAAATAAATGATGAGAGTAACTTATTGTGGTAGAGAAGAAGTCTAGAGTAGTATTATGAAACTATTGGGTTGGATAACGTGATTAGTGGAAAGAACGTGAGTGCTTAATTTTTATTATTATTATTACTATTATTTTATCCGGTTCCGATTCGTAGCTCGAATCGCGGGGCTTGAATCGCGGCTCGGTACCAAAACGACGTCGTTTTGGTGTCGAGTTTGTTTTGTTTTGTTTTTTTCCGTCTGTGTTGCAGAACGAAGAAGATGGTGGAGGGGAGGGGAGGGGAGGGGAGGGGGAGGGGAAGGGGCCCTAATAACAGGGGAGGAGGAGGCGGAGGCGGAGGGCGAGACGATCTGGCGGAGGGAGGACGGCGGTGACGATCTGGAGCTGGGCGAGGACGGCCGGAGGCGAGGCCACGACGATCGACGGTCTGAAACTCCTCCCTCCCTGCGACGATCGGCCACGGTCTGCTGCGACGGATGATCGGCGGCGAGCTCCTCCCTCCCTTCTTCCTCTCCCTCCCTTCCTCTTTCCATTTTCGAGCCATTTCGAGCCTGGTAGCTTCGAGCTACCAGACATTTTCTTATTTTATCTAAATTTCACGTGCCATAAAGGTTCGAAACACCAATTAAGAGTTAACTTTTTAATAATTAGTATAGTTATATATAATATATAATATAATAACATAATAAAAAATATATAATATAGATATAGATAAATAGATAGATAAATACTTATCATATCATATGCCATATCTTATCAGCCCATATGTATGGTCCCATATAAAGGATAAGACTCGAATTCTATAATAATATGCCTCGTTCATTCATATTTCTCTCCATATATATCCGTCTCTATCGCGAATTGCGAGTTGCATTGTCCGTCTATCTAATATTTCTATCTGAATTTTAGGGTAATGTAGAATTTGGTCACAATCACACACACGTCACTAATGATAGATATGCTTCGCCAAATGACTTGTCAATGAGCTTTAAGCACGACTTGATTGGGTGATGATTGAGAAAAAAAAGAAAAAAAAAAAAAAAAGAAGAAAAAAGAAAAAGTGACCAATCATGAGAAGAGGGGTCAAGGGGTGAGAAAAAAAGGGAGTCTAAGTCATTATTGCGACTTGATTTCTGTCCTCTTTATTTTTTAATAAAAAATATTTAAAAACTATCATATTGTAAGATTTATCAAATAAATTATTTATAAAAAAATTAGGTTAATGGAACATTTGTAGCCTCATAACAACACTACATTTACTTTTTAAAAAATAAATTATTAACATGATTTTTTTTAAATAAAAAAAATAGAAACAATTAGGATCTGATCATGGAACTATAACTATCCAATTAGCTTGATTTTTATTATGAATGATATATTTAACGAATTCTATAATATAAGCAATTCAAATTGTCTAAATAAATTCAGAAAATGGGACTCATAGCGAGGCGGCTGCAACAACGTCATACATCATAAAATGTGTGTGAAAGTATTTTAAGTTATGTAAAGAATGTATTGAAATTATATATTTTGATATTGTGTATTTCTTATTGATAGCCCTAAGTATGTCATTAGCAAGAGTGTTTTATTTATTATTTATTTTTATTTTTAAAATTCCCTTGGGACAAACTCTTTTTATCTCATGATTTTTTTTAAACTTTTATTTAAAATATGATTTTTTTGGATATTTTATTTAGCCTTCCATTATGAAAAATAGGAAGTTAGATGGTTCTCAAAATGAACTAACAGGAGGTCTCCTCTCTTGTAATGAGTCTCCTCTCTATTCTCTTTCTTTTTTTTACTTTTCATCAATTATCAACACGTCCTAATAGTTGGTCTTAACTTTTATCAAGTTCGGTTAAAATAAATTTTAATAAAATTGTCGCTAAAAATAATCCATCCCAAAACGAATTTTTTGTATATGTCGCTGAAAATTGACAATGACTGACTTTTTTTTATCACAATTTTAATAAATTTTCGCTAAGACTTACAATTAGTGACGATTTATTGTGACGAAAATTTAAGATTATCGTTGAATGTTGAAAATTAGTGACTTTTTATGACTTTTTTTAAACTGTTACTAAAATTTATAATTACTAACATTTTTTGCAACAAAATTTTTAAATTGTCATTAAAAATTAACAATTACTAAATTTTTTTAATAGTGTTTTATAAAAAATGCCACTAATTATTATAGAATCTATTGAATAATAAGTCAATCTATTAGAACCTACACGTAAGTCCCCTAATTTAGAGTACTTCTATTAGCACCTCATTAATTATTATGAACCCCTCATTTTTTAGCCTTTTTACTTTATTTTTATTTTTTTACAATAATAACCTCAAATAAAATTACTAAAAAGGATATCAATAATTTTGAGACATCTCATCTCACAATTAAGCCTACACTATAGCGATTCTTGTTTAGACTTGACCCATTTGATTTCTTAGATCTGGATTTCATTGTCTTATATGGTTGTTCATGTGTTGTTTCTCCTTATTCCTCATTACGTGTGGTTATTGGAGTGTCTTGGTTGCGTTTGGAACAAGTTGGTAGCTTATTTTCTAAAACTATTGTTGCACAGATTTTTGCCTCTACGCTCAAGCAGTACTTCCTGCGCTCGAGCGGTCTTTGTGAACTCTCAGACTTTTGCAAGTTTGCAAAACTACTAGGAGGGTATCATTCTTCGCTTGAGCGGTGATTCCTGCGCTTGAGCAGTCCCACTTTTGTGTTTGGACGCTCAAGCGGTCTGCGCATGTATCAGTTCGTAAAAACCACTTTTTGGATCACTTTTCCATTTCTCTCTCTCTCTCTCTCTCTCTCTCTCTGTGTGTAAACATTCTAAAAACCCTAAATCTAGAGCTTCTCTCTCTAAAACTCTCATTCTCTCTACAGATACACATTGATTTAATGGTTTCTCAACTATGGCCCTTTGGAAAAAAGGGTAGAGCTTGCCTAAGGCTTCCATTTAATCTGAGCAGATCGCGTTTTCGTTGCCGGTGGATTTTTAGCTTTCTTCTCTTCACTTCAAGAGGTAGGGATCCTTGAGCTTCTTTTCAATACCTCACTATAGATAGATTGTGGTAATTTTTATGGCATTTAAAAAGATAGTTTCATAGATGATTTTGTCAAAAAGCATATAGGTTGATTTGGGTTTAAATTGGTGATGATTTTGTCAAAAAGCATATGGGTTGATTTGGGTTTAAATTGGTGGGTTTGTGGGGTATGTTTATAATTGATCATGGGTTGTAAAAACATGTTTAGTATGTTAGTTTGGAAGGTTTGGTATTTCATTTGTAAATTTTGGAATGTTAAAGAGAAAGATTAATGTTGAGAACAAAAAAATTGGGTTATGTTGTGGTTGTTAATAAATTTGGGGTTTTGGATTAATATTGGTGGTTGTTGGCTATTGTTGTGCTTGTTGGGATTTGGAGTAGTGAGGTTTTGTTTTCAAAATAAAGTGAAACTAGCTATCTTTTATAAAACATGAGAGATTTGGAATGAACAAGAATCTGGAATTACCTAAGGGTGTATCTCTTCTTTTATTTATGTAATTGGTGTCTAAAATTTTATCCTTGGCCATCGGTGGATGATGGTATTGATTGTTTTTAGATATAGGCTATTAGTGCAATTGTAGGTTGGACTATGTGATGTGGCAGGATGTGATGTTAGTTGTAAATGGACATTGTGAATAGGTAATTTCATTGTTGAGTTATGCATTATGTTGTTAAAGAGGTAACTGGAACGCTTATAAATATTGTTATGTTATTAGACGGTCGTTAGATAGTACGATTTTAGTGTTTAGTAACTCATATTTTTTTGTGGAAACATTTTAAAGTGTAAGAAAACTGTTGTTGAATGACGGTGCGTGGAACACATTTTAAAGGAAGTGGGTTAATGTATTTAATTGTTAATAGTCAAGATTGTGATAATTGATGCTGGTTAGCTTGTTATGTTTTTAATGTGATGTTGTTTGGGGGTCTATTTCTCGTCGTATTGAGCTAGCAAAGCGTGGAGCCTTGACAGAGGTTTCCTCGTCCCTTTTGGTTTGTGCCTGGTAAAATGTGAAAAAGGGTCTGTTTTCTGCTGTATCTGCTGGCAAAGCGTGGTGCTTTGTAATAGGTTCTTTCTCTCTTCCGGTTTGCTCCTGGTAAAGTATGATCTAAGGGGCACCTGCTTTCAGGTGAGGGCGGTAAAGTGTCATGTGTTATCTGTGTTATGAAATCTGCCATCAGTGTTGTAAGCCCGTGGAGATGAAATTGGTTGTATGTATTATTCTCAATTATTTATTTTTGAATATATGCGTTATTGGTTTTCATGTTGTCGTTGTCTTTTAGCCATTGGGCCAATGGCTAGGGAAGATAGTTGATGTATTTGTGTATAGATGTGTATGGTGTGGTAAGATATGGGGTTGAGTTATGACTTGCATGTGGGGTTATATTTTCAAAACATATGTATAAGCGAAATCCCTTTATGTTAACGCTTTATCAAAGAAATGATGGGGTTTTGAAATGATTTTCTTTTGGGAGTAATAATGAGAATGTAACAGAGAATAGATGATTTTATACTCTGTTGTGTTGAGATGAACTATTTTGGGAAAAACGTATTTATGTGAGTATACTTTTGGTTATTAACTGTCACACTACTTATACGGTATATCATGGTGCATGCATGATCATTTTTATCTATATGTTGTGATTGGTTAGGATCTTTGGGATCTTTACTGGGCTTAGTGCTCATCCCATATGTTGATAAGCTTTTCGGGTACAAGGCTGGAGGATTGGTCATAACTTGAAGTCTGTAATTGTTGGCCACGGGGCCCTTTACTTGTTGGCTGAGTGCCATATATTATATAAGGGTAAATCCCTTTTGTTTCTATTTATTGTTATTCAATGTAAGTCTCAGGGCATCATACCATGTTTGTTTATATATATATATATATCACAGTCATTGTCCTGAGAGAATATTATTATTGATTTTTGCTCATGTTCTCAAATCAGTGGAATTATTTAAATGAGATTATTAGAAAGGATTTGTAATGAACTCGGGTAATAAAATGCAGGGCGTTATACACACACCACTACATCATGAGTTAGGATTTATGAGAGTACCACCTCCATTACCACTCATCCATATTCCCCAAATCCCACCTTCAAAATTACCTACCATCAAAATCTTGAAAACCCTTTGGCGATAATATTCCGGTGGTAACGGAGGCAACCATTTGATTACATACATTTATTTGGTAATGAAAATGAGTGGAAGTTTTTTCGGCAACCACAACTCCATGAGATAAGAGAAGTACAACAATAAAAACTCAGAGGCAGTTTATAGCTTTGATGGTGTTCTTAGCTCAGAGGAGATTGGCATTGTAAGAGTATGTTTTTTGAAAAAAAAAAAAAGGGCAAAATTACTAAAAATTGTTTGTCATTTTTTTGGGATTGAACTCTTGAGCATATGACCGAAATTCGAGAACATAGGCCCGAACATTGTTTATTTGTTGGGAACAGGTAACCGAACATTTCTTATATGTTGCGAACAAATAACCAAAACTAATAAAAATCACAGAACCTAGAAAAGGGGAATTTTGAATCAACAATAAAAAAAACCCTACATTTATTTTCTTATGTGAGATGAAGTAGTAATAACCTCCGTGGGTTTTGTTAGGGTTTTTGGAAGAGAGGCTTTTTGGGGTATGGGAGTATAATGATTATGGTTTAGACCCGACCCATTTTCTTGCTATTGAATCCAAGGACCCATGTACTTAACTTTTGTTCATCTCTTTTCCATCTTAAAGTTTGTTGAGTTTGGAGTTTTGGTTGTATTTGAAATAGGTTGGGAAGTTTTTTTTCAATAAATTGTTGCTCAGATTTTTGCCTGTTTGCTCGAGTGATACTTCTTGCGCTCGAACAATCTTTTATAGTCAGTAAAACTACTGTGGGTGTGATATCTGCGCCTGAGCGAGACTTCTTGTGCTCGAGTAGTCTTTTGCAGTCTGTAAAACTACTGGGATGGGGTCATTGTGTGCTCGAGCGATGTTTTAGTCGCTGAGCGGTGTCCCTTATAGTGTTTGTTCGTTCAAGCAGTGTCTTGGTCGCTTGAGCGGTCAGTGCGTATATCAATCCGATAAAGAGATTTTTTGGATCACTTTTTCATCTCTCTCTCTCTAAACATTTCAAAACCCTAAAATCTATACCTTCTCTCTCTGGTTCTTGTACTCTAGCTCCCAATACTCTAAATCCGTTGGTTTCCTCACCCTCGTCCTTTGGAGTAAAAGATAGAGCACTCTGGAGAAGTGGTTTGGAAATACTCTTTGGATCCAATAGGACGCTTGAGATCCTCAGCTAATCACCTGAAAAGGAATGAACACTCCGGCCGGGGGTGCCAGAATTAGCACTCCGACGGATAAGTCAGTGTATACTCTCTTGTTTGCTTATATCTTAAGTTAAACTTACTTGTTCTCACATGCCCCCTCTTAGCTGATGCTCTTCTTATTTATAGTCGTCCTTGATGTTGATGGTTAGGCCCACCTTTCGTCCAATGAATAATCCCTCATTCGGCTAACTGTTCGTACTCGGCCAAGTCTATAGCTGATTCTTCGGCCGATCTGGTTATTCGGCCTCCGTCCCTGCGGGATAGAGCGCATAATACAAACTTGGTTTCTTTTCTCAAGTTATTCAGCCTTCGTATGCAATAATCTTATTTCGGCCCCACAATTGCCCCCAAACATTCTATTAACATCAGTTAGTCGGCATGTTTGGTCCTTGGACTTAGAGAGTCAGAAAATATGGAGGTTTCCCTTATTCCAATGCAAGCGTCAGGATGCCTACTGTTTTTAAGTATCATTACAATCTCCCGCCCCTTCGTACACTTCATTCATTTAATACGATTTGAAACCGTGTTGTTTTTTCGTCTGTATGTTCTTTCTTGAATGCTCAAGGTTTCTTGTTGCCTGTCAGTTGACCTCCCTCGCTTCTCGCCCTCTACAACTTCTTTCCGTTCTTCATTGTCCTCCTTATTTTTTGTAAGTTTCTCTTTCTTCTATTTCAACTCCTTTTTCCTTGTTTGTTTGCTATGTAGAGTGTCCGTTTTTCCTGCTGTGATGGCGAAACATTTGAGAGCCCTTCTTTTTGCGGAGCGAGTCTCTGGTTTTCGTCGCCATTTTTCTATCCCTGACGACGTTCATCTGTCACTTTTGACAGAGAACGTGATTGACAGGGAGAGGACTGATGAGAGTACAATCGTCTTTCCTCTCTTGTCAATCGTGGAGCACGGAGTCCGTTTCCCCTTCATCCACTTTTGAGGGCTGTCCTTCGCCATTGGGGTTTAATCCCTTCTCAGCCGAATGCAATTTTTTTCCGAATAATAATGGGAATTGTAGAACTAAACCGACACCTTAGGCTTATCCTTGGAGTCCCTGTCATTTGGCATTGTTATGCCTTGGCCAAGTCCTCTGGCCAGTAGAGGCGCTACTTTCTCAGGGCCAAGGACACCGACCACCATTTGGTCACTATGCTTGCCAGCTCTGGCAAGCGTGTTGACGATGTCATGGTCGTTATCCTTGGCAACTGGGAATTAGCGAGGGCGAAGATCGTCAAGATCCAGTACCCAAGCGAAGGGGCGAACCAGGTGGCTGTTTAACCCCCCATGATTTTTTATTAAATATTTCTGGTTCAAATTCTATGTGTTTATCGTTTTATTTGTGCAGGAAACAATTTGAAGAAAGTTCTAGTTTCTACCGACGACGCCATACTTGCGCAGATCAGAATGGTACTCCAGTTCTTTGGCCATCCAAATCTCCAAAAACAAGGGAGGGTGGCCCACATTCTTTGAGATACGAGTCGACCTACACTACTTTCTCGGTCGTAGAAAATATTCCGATTCTGAGGGACAAACAACACCTTACGGCGCTTGTTTTTTGGAGCTTCAAGAACCTTAGCAGATCGCTTTTGAGGCTTCAGACTCAGAGCTGACGCACGAACAAGTAGCCGAAAGAGTCGCTGAGTAGCCGAATCAACCATCTTTGGATAGATCCAACGGACTAGAGGAAGGTTGACGCGACACTAAATTTGGCTTTTGAAGAAGCCGGCCTCAATCCTTCATCCACTTCAAGCCGAGCGGACGTGTCCTTCGAGGATATTTTTATCGACTTAGGGGACCTACCCGGCTCGTATCCTGACAACATGGCCGGTGAGTCGCTCACTTAATTGGCTAGATGGAAAAATGCTGAGAGGATGGCTACCCGTAGGAGGGCCGAAGCCGAGAGAAACGAATCTCCACCCGATGCTAGGGAAGAAACTCCTCCACCTGCTCCTATTGAGGAGGAGCTTCAGACTGAAGTGGCCGAAACGGAACTGTTGTCGATCAACAAAAGGGTCAAGTGACGGAGCACAGGGGGGAAAAACGTTTGGCCGAGCACGAAGCCGATTATTTGGAAGACCCAGTGGATAAACGGCCACTCATGGAAGAATCAGACTTGGTTGTGCCGTTTATAATACAACTAAGGATAATGAACATGCCGGTTGCCTCTGATGCATTGGCTATAAGAGACCGGCTGTGGCCTTGAGCTTGGCCTCCTTCATTTCTCTGCCGATTGACAGAGCAACTTTTAGAGCAGAGGCCAATCTACTGACCATCGCATTAGCCACTCAATCGGTGATATTGGTATGTGATCCTTTATAATTTTGCAAGGCTAACCAAAAGAAAAGTTTCTATATTGGCTATATTAGCTTATTGATCCCTTGTTTTGTAGGCGGCGGGAAGGATAGCTGAAATTGGCCATCGCCAACATGACGCTATCGAACAGATCGGCTTTCTTACAGCCGAGTTGGAAAATGAGAAGGGAAAGGCAGTAGAGGCCTCTCTCCAAGCCGAGTCTGAGGCTATGAAAGCGGCAGCAGAGAGAGCTAGGGCCGATTTCGAAGCAGATAAGGCTAAGACTGCTGACGAACTGAGAGTGGCCACCGAGGAAAGGGTGAATGCCAACGAAGAAGCGCTCAAATTGGCCAACGAGACAATTGCCAAGCTGGAGGCTGACTTGGAAGAGTCGAAGAGGGCGATGGCAAATGCTGAGTCCGAGCATTCCAAGTCATTCCAGGCTGGTAAGGATGTGGCCTTGGCGGACTACATAGAAGAAGTGCCAAAGTTCGAAAACAGGGGGTTCAAACACGGCTGGCTCAAAGCCTTGGCTGCCGCTAACGTGGTATTGGAGCAGCCGATTCCATACAAGCAGGTAGACATTGAGCCGCTGGAGTCTGACCTCGAAGACTGACCTAGAGTCAAGTATTTTTCATTTGCTTTTTGGTATTGTGTGTATGTATGTTTTGTTAGAGTTATTAGGTTTTTTACTATTCATTTTTGTGAGAAGCTGACGTAGGGTAGTTTTCATTCGTAAAATGACTTTTGTTTGTGCTCAGTTTATGAATGAAAATTACTTTTGCCTTTCTGACTGATGAATGTTGTAGACACCCCATTTTTGACCGTCCTCAAGACTTGGACGTCACCGCTTGAACACTCGGTGATCATCCATGTCTGTGTTCGTCTTGAGTTCCCGGAGGTATTGGCTACGCGCCTTGCCTCAGGATCTCTCGACTCGACTGTTTTGTGTTTGGTTTTGCACCAAACACTTGTGTTTTACCTTGGAGGGGCAGGGAATGGCTTGTGGGCCATCCCCACACTCCACTGGCCATGGCTTGAGGCCACCGGCTGTGTTTTGTTGCCACTGGCCAAATGTTTGGCCGGCCGGCACTGTAGATGGCCAGCTGGCTATCTTCTTTTGGTCAATTGCATTTTTGGCCAGCTGACTACTGTGCATCTGCTTTTGCAGATATTTTGTGCTAGCTGGCATGCATTTTGCTCCCCTCCATACACGTGTATGGAGGGATCTCCCTCTTAGCTAGCTTGTCTTGTAAGCTTGCAAGATTGAGCTCTATAAGAGGAGGCCTCTTCTTCCTCCATTAGGGTTAGAAAAAGGAGACAAAAAAAGCTGAGGAGAGCTCTGATATTAGGGTTTTGAGTTTGTATCTCTTCTATCTCTATGTCTCTCTCTCTTGAGCTTAGTGTGTGTGTTTAGTCTCATTTTTGCACACAAACACCCACTATTACACTATCCTCTTGGAGTTGAGGCCCTTGAAGGTTGTTTTTGAAGTTTTGGAGCTGGTTTGAGCCAAAGAAGCTGCTGGTCCTCCATTCTTGAAGAGGGTCTACAAGGGTGAGCACTTACTCCTTTAAATACCCCATTTTTGCAAAGTGTTTTTACCTATCTTGCCTCTATTTTGAGCTTAGCATATAACATATAAAAGTCTTTTTTTCCTACTCTAAATAGTTGTTTAAGGGTGTTTTAAGCTTTGGGGTTGTTTGACCCCTCTTAAGGCTTGTTTGGCCTTTGTTTTGTGCCATTTTGGTTGACCTCCGGGACCATTATGTTTGGGCCTCCTCACCACTGAAATCTTGAGGGATTTCAGAGGTGAGGATGGTGCCTTGAGGTCCCAAGAAGGAGAGGGCCACCCCCTCTCCTTGTTGTCCTTGAAAAGGGCCATTATTGCCTCTTGAGGGAGCATTTAGTTTAGGTTCATGTTGATCATGCCTTAACTGATTTTTGTGCTTATATTGTCATAATATAGCATTATTGTATGTTGGTTTAGGTACACCATGCTTGCTTAGCATACATGCCTTGTAATGCCATGATTTGCCTTAATACATGCATAGCATTTAGACTACCATTCTCATGTATTTTGGCCAAGCTTTGTGAAGCTTATATGCATGTTTTGATGTGTTTGAGGTCTACTTTTGGTCATTCGGGTCATTCATGTTTTGCTTTGCATAGCTACCATGTAATCCCCCTTTGTATGCCTTGATGCATTGACCATGAGCATGCCATCCTTGCATCTTTCTAGTGGTTTGGAACCATTTTTCATGACATTTCAGTCCTTGTTTCATGTTCACATGCTTGAATTTTATCACTCCTATAATACTTTAAGAGGTTGTGTTGTATGCTCCATGTTTAAGCATTTGTGCATGCCTCCATGTGTAGATCATTTAGATGCCATCTAAGTGGTTTTTGGGGCCTGCCTTAACATGATTTAGGACTGTTTTGATCCATTTTGGTCATTTGCTTCATGTGTCATATGATCATGCTTTAGGTCCTTGGGCTTGGTTGCATGCTTAGCTTGCATTAGTAGGTTGATTTGGCATCATTTCCTACATGTTTTTCAGAGCTTACATTGCATGCTAATTGTCCATGTTTGCCTCCTTTTAAGTGTGCTTAGAAGTTGTTCCTTTATGCTTAAGTGTTGGCCCATCAACATGTACATGTGTGTGTGTGTGTTAACCCTCATTTCCATAGCATTGGCCACTGTTTTAGGCTTGTTTGAGGGTTGCCTAAATTAGTTTAAGTCCATCTCCTTTGCTTGTTTGCATGCTCACCTTGTATGTTTGCTTGCATACTTGCATGTACACATTGCATTGCCATGTTGCATATTAGTTCACATGCTTAGGATTGCATTGCATTGGCATGCATGCTTTGCCTCTTGAGTTGAGTATGATAGAGGTTGAGCCCCTTTGTTTGATTATGCGCATTGCATTCCATATCAAAATGCACACTTGATTCTTTGGACCATCATGCATGGAAATGCGCGATTGGTGGTCCGAGAATCGAGGCCCATCCTCCTTTGAGTCATACACATGATAAGGGGTGTGGTTGGTGCATACATTGCTTGAAATGCATTGCCATGCTTTGTTTTGCCTTCTGTTGCTGTCAACACAGATTCTGCAGGAAGATTTGGCCGGCCGGCCATCTTCAGTGCCGACCGGCTATCCATCAGTGGCCGATAACTCAATTTGTGGCCGGTGACCATTCTCCATGGCCGGTGACCAATTCCCTTAGCCGGTGGTGTTCCACAGTGTGCAGAGAGCATATCCTGGGACTTGTGAAGTCTTCAGAGGAGCAGAACAACCAAAGTAGAGGCATCTTGTGCATGGCAGTGGCCTTTCGAGCAGAACCGAGCGCGCATGCATTGGACCCTCTTCCCGAGGCTGCTTATTGCTTAAATTAGATTAGTTAATTTGCTTAGCTAGTTCAATTGGTCTGTAATATTTAATTAGCTTGTAGTTAATTAAATTGTATTATTCTTTCGGTCCATCCGAGCGAGGGCAAATTTGTAATAAGTGTGGGTGCGTGTGTGCATGTCTTCCAACCCCCACTTCTTTCTCCCTTTTACTTACCTGCTTTGATGGTTAGTATTAGGACATATTTAATTTAGCATACCTTATGCTATGCATGCGTGCATCGTTCATCAGTATTGCATGCACCGGGCTCGGCGCATCATACGAAATGCATAGTACATGGACTTGGATCATGCATGATTGCTAACATGTTCTTGTTTTGGCGCGGAGTACATTGTAAGTATTTTATGCTTTAGCATTTCGTATGAGTGTGAATGTTAACATGACAGCATGCTTACCATGTGGCTAGATGCTTATGTGATATAAACTGCCTGAATGCCTGTGGGTGAAGGTTGGATTGTTTGAGTTGGAAAACTCATTGAAATCCGTATTTTAGCCTACTTGCGAGTAGCAAATTCCAAAGCGTTTCCAAACAAACGGATGTGCAATGCTTCATTCCAAATTAGGCGATCTAGTCTATACTTTTGTGTTGTGCGCATCACCTAGTAATTCTAGCTAATTAACTGGAATAAGAACACATAACGTTTTCAAAATAAGATATCATGGTTAGTAAAGGCCGATCTTTCGGATCGGGCGAGAGGGGGTGCTCATAGCTGACCTTCCCCAATTGTACCCAAGCTCCCGAGCCGAGGCAACTTTGGTGATGACGGACACGTGGCCTTTGGCACCGAGTCAGGGTTTCCTAAATTCCCCCATTAAAAAATATTTAGGTGGCGACTCTGTATCTGGCAAAGCAGTCCATGTTTGGCACTTCTTTCAAAAATCTGTTTTTCTCAAAACGATTTGCCGGATTTGGACTCTTTGGTTCAGATTAAGAACCGTGACAATTTGAGTCCTGAACTGTAGTGAGCCCCACAGGTGAACAAAACGGGATTCATCCTCCCGGGACGTTCGGGGACGTCTACAGTTTCTGGCGACTCCGCTGGGGAGTTTAGAGAGCTTGACTCAAACTCGTGATATCTTGTTTTGCTTTCAGTTATGTGTTTCTTTGCATTGCATGTGCATTGGTGCGCCTAGGACACCGTGTTGGCCATCTGCTATTCCTGAGCGGTTTGCCGGAGGCTTGACTTTGTCAAAGCATGCCATTAGGCTGACCGGTTGCGGGCTCTGCCAGTATGGGAACACAACCCCGTTTTACCGGGGCACCCTTTTGACCATTCGACCTAGTGCATATTTGGAATCCATAGTGACCATTCCAAACTAGAACAGGTTGCTTACCCGATGTTATGTTGTTTGAAACCGCTGTGTGCGTAGTGAAACCCTAGCTCTTGACAAAATAGGACAGGGAAACCCTACCCCAGCATAGGGGTGTTTTGGCTCTCATTTATCTGCTATGTGCTTTAGAGTGCGTCTCTACAGGAATGCATGTATCAGTTTACAAGTTTGGGTATCAGGCCTACGGGCACTAGCATCAGTATTTTGGGGCAATCAGTGCTACCTGAGGGTATCAGTTTACAGGCAGAATTTTGGAGCAGAATTTAGTAGAGAGCACAGTCGTTCAGTTTTGCTCAAATCTGTTTTGGTGAAATCAGGCTGAGATGCTCTCTGTTTTCTCTTTTGCTAGGTAGTCCTGGAACCATAGCTTCAGAAGGCTCCGATATCCCCCGGGTACATTGGACTAGTGCTGATAGACTTTGTTAGGTCAGAGATTCAATTCAAGGGCAACCAGTTTTCCTTCGCCAGTTGTAAAGCAAAGAAAGGCCAATTAGGGCTCACCAGTTCATCTAATCCGTCAGTCGCCAGTCACATCACCTTTGTTCGGACTCAGCAGACCGTGATGGCACAGGGTTCGGAAGAATTTGTGGCCGTGATAGCAGCATTAAATCAGGGAACTGCCATGCAGGCTGAGACCAGTATTGAAACGCAGCGCCCATCTGGGGCATCTGCCTCACCTCCAGCTTTGGGACCCCAGCCGAACTTTGACCCACTTTCGCCAGTTGAAGATTTGCAGGGTCCAGATCCTCGAGAAGGGTTGGCTCAAGCCCAAGTTTTTCAGACCCCTGGTGCAGCGCTAATGAGAGGCTTTTATCCCTTGATGCTAATGACCTTGATCCGACCGCGGTGAAAATTGCGAACCTTGAGAAGCAATTTAAGAAGGCACAGGGCCTCAACTCCATTCCCGACATTAAGGATGGGCACACCGAGGCTGCCGTATGGCTCCCAGACAGATTCAAAATGCCATATATTGACCGTTTCGACGGGTCTAGAGATCCAATGGTCATATCCGACTTTTCTTGGATGTCCTGAAGCGATGGGTCTGACTAAGCCACAGAAACTCTCTCTGTATGGAAGAACCATGTCGGGTGTAGCAGCCACTTGGTACGCTAAGTTGGAAGATAAAGTGAAGCAAAACTGGGAAGAACTGGCTGAGGCCTTTGTCGATCAGTATTCGTACAACACCCAAGTTGAAATGACCATGCAAGAGCTTGAAACAACCCGCAGAACCCAACAGAGCCTTTTGTGGAATTTGTTGCAAGGTGGAGAGCAAAGGCAGCACAGATGACAGATCGCCTTCTGAGAGGGATCAAGTGCAGATGATGGTGCGAAACCTCGAGCATGATATGTTGCAAAAGTTGATAGTCGCTCCACTATTCACTTTCAAAAGTTTGCATGAACTGGGGGTTCAGATCGAGAATGCGTTCAACAGCGGGATCATTCCCAGAACAAGTGAACCGACAAGGAGGGCGATTGCAGGAAGCACCAATGTTGGTAGTAGCACTATTCCCAACCCACCGAAATCAATACAGTCGCCACAGCCAACCCTTTTGCCAAACCAAGCCTACAAAGCCGGCCCAGCCCGAGCTCAGGGCAGAACTTTCACCCCCTCTATATGAGCCTGACTAGCGCACTAAAAGTCTTGATGGAAAGAGGGCATCTCAAACCCCTCGATCCTCAACCTCTTCCTGACCCACTCCCAGCCAGACATAACCCCTCCAAGTACTGTATGTACCATCAGCAGCGCGGTCATGGCACCGACCGTTGCTACCGCCTTCGTCATGAGGTCCAAAATCTCATCGACAACCGGACGATAGCTCCACCTTCAGACCCCAATGGCCAAGTACCCCATCCACATCTCAATCTCATCCATACACTGCCGTCCACCTACGACCCCAGCGTATACATCACCCCGGCCCATCTACCCAAGCCTGAGGTGTTTATCCCGGAAAGCATGGACTTATGCATGATGGGTGCATCTGAACCCCAATCATCCCAAACCCATGAACCCACTACTTCTGAGCTGATGAGGATGATCGAAGATCTTCAGAGAACTGTGGCAGATCTGGCCTTTGGAGTTTTGGCTCCGTCATCAACCGCATCACACACCAGGGAGTTCATGTCAAAAGGCTCCCTAACCTTGGGACGGGCTGCATTGGGAGAAGGCCAATCTCTTAGCAAAGTGGAGGCTAGTGATAAGAACGGGCAGGGGCAAGCATTGGTCCCCATGAACACCTTCAGTGGGATATTGAGGCTTTGAAAGCCGAGGGACTGAACAAAGAGCAAGTCCTCGCAGTTGTTGCAAAAACTGTGGATGACGTTTTGCCACTCAAATGAGGCAGTTCAAATCAAGGGGCAAGCCGGGAAAAAGGCCTTTGTACCAGGAATGTTCCTTTGCTCTAGTCCCGTTCTCGAAGAGATCAGCAAACCCAGCAGCACCTGTCAATCCTTTTGCCGGTGCATCCAGCAAAACTCACAAACCTCAAAACACCCACCTCGGGCCAGAGGGTGTTTACCCCACTGTACATGTCTCTGTCAGCGGCCTTGAGGGTCCTGATTAGAAAGGGGGATCTGAAACCCCTAGAGCTGCGGCCACTGCCAGATAAACTTCCCCCTCCCATGATCCGGCCAAGTACTGTGCCTTCCATCAACAAGTCGGCCACGTCACTGATAGTTGTTACCGTCTTCGCCATGAAATACAAGATCTGATTGACAACAAGGTCATCGTCGCGCCGGGTCCTGCAAAGTCTATCGGCAATGGATCAGTGAACTTGTGGGGGATAATATGATGTGATCGGGGGATGAACCACCTGCGGGCGGCGCCCAGTTTACTCCGGATGTGGCGTATGGCACGCATTGTTTTGAGCATTTTGCGAATGCTAGTTTTTTGTGCTTTCTGACTTGGGTATTGGGTCAGTCTTGTCATTTTGTATTGAGTCAGTCTTTTCATACTGAGTCAGTCGGGTCTGTCTTGTTGTATCGAGTCAGTCCTGTTGTATAGGAGTCGGTGATTCCGGGGTGTTACCTCGGACATCACTTGCTTGTTTTGTGTTTGTCTTTTCGCTTTCTTTTGAGTCTGTTTCTGCCTTGGAGCCAGTTGCCAACAGATTTGAATGAACAGCAGTATTTTCACACTCTTGTGTTGCTTCTGCCTTGTGCCAGTTGTGCCAGAATTCGAATGAATGGCAGTGCTTTGCCTACTTTTCTGTGCCTTGAAGTCATTGCATTGACCTAAGTTTTTCAAAACTTTTTGAACATTGTGAAAACGAAAGAGGAAGGAATTCCTCGGGATTTGCAAAATTTGATCAATTGAGAGAAAGAGAGGCATGCTAAGCCCTTAATGAATGAGATCATGCTTGTTAATGTGAGTACTGAGAAGGATCCTGGCTTGATCCAGATTGGTTCTACACTGTCTTCAGCGCGAGCGATTAGTCGCTTTCTTAAAATTTCAAAAAATGTTTTGCGCGTCCTGCGAAGACCTGTGTGGAATCGCTCTTGAGATTGTGCAGCTAGGATCGCTCTCAGCCTCGAGACTCGACCCCTTGCTTTCAAACCTTGGACCTTACTTCAGAGTGTTCAACGGTCAACTACAATGTGAGGCCTGTGTGGCCAGATTCGAAGCAGCCCTCGAACTAGGGGCAGAAAAGTCAGATCAAGAAGATCAGATGTCGTCAAAAGAAGCTTGCAAAGCTAGATCAGAAGCACCCCTCAAACTAGGGGCAAAGAATTTCAAAAGTGCTCGAAGAGTCAAAGATGAAGATCGGCAAGAATGCCAAATCCCAGAAGGGAAGAAAGGAGAAAGCATTGCTGAAGAACAACTGAGTTCCTATCCACAACACTAGGGGCAAATTCAGCCCCCCATTGGATGGACTCCTGCATCGTCAGCGAACAGCAGCCATTCTCCTGGATTCAGATGACTTCAGGATCTCAGAACCATTTGACATGGACCAAGCTACACTTTTACCCTTGAGAGGCTCGCTGGGTCGAAAACCCGGAAGGGCGACCCAGGCAAAAGTTAGAGCAAAAAAAAAGAAAAAGAACAAAAAAAAGAAGAAGAAGAAAAATGCAAAGAACAAAAAGAAATGAAGAAAAATAAAAAAATTGAAAAAAAAAGAAAAGAAAAGAAATGAAAAAATTGAAAAAGAAAAGAAGAACAAGGCTGCAAGGTTGAAAACCCAGAAGGGCGGTCTTGGCAAAAGTTAGAGCGCAAAAGGAGAGGTTAATACCCGAGTGTACCTTAACCCCGAACTACGTGAGGCTTGATTCTCATCTTTGGGATACGTAGGCAACTTCATTCTGAAGTCCAGCCGTAAAACACTTCAAATTCGACTGTGTCCATGTGATGATTCTGGTCATCTTTGTCTTCTCTGTATCCGAGAGTTCGGTTGTGATCGTCACCCTGAGGACTGATTACAAAGCGCTGCGGCATCATCCAAACAAGGGGCAACTTTCTGTTGCCATTCAGTATGCTGCGGCGTCATTCAAACAAGGGGCAACTCTCCGTTGCCATGCAGTGTCCTTCAGACAAGGGGCAATTTTCCATTGTTATGGGTCCGAGGTCGTGCATCTCAAGAGTAGGTTCCATGCTCGTTGAGCAGTGGCCGTTTGCAAAAATAGTTTTTGAGAATTTTTACTGAAGTTGACTAATTCTCTCGAAAATTATTCCATTTTTCTAAAACTGGACCATTTCTTGGACCCAAAAAGGGAAAAATTTCAGTGCTCATAACCTAACTTGCATGATTTTCAAATCAAAAATCGAACAAGCATGTTAATCTAACTATCATTTTGGTCAAAATTGTTTTAGTAGAAAGCCAAAAACAAAAAAAATTGTCAAAATAATGAACTAGGGGCACAGTTGAGTCAGGCTTCCTGTCTTTCCTCCGTCGCCAGCATACTTGCCAGAAAGGGCACAACTGAAGCTGTCAGTAAAGGGCTAAAAGCTCTCTCACCCTCCAAGCAATGAGGTATCAAACCAAGTGCGAGGCACGGATTGGAATGGATCAAGATACTCCACTCCCTTATCCGGAGCATCGACTAAACGTCACCGGAGGAAATAGCTGCGAGCTAACAGTGTTGGGCATGAACCCACAATTTCCTCATCCATCAATCACCCTGGGGAGGATGAAAAATGAGAGATTAAAGAATAGAGAGATGTGCGATGAGAGAAAAAGTGAGAAAAGGGCTTTTTTCAGAAAAAACAGACCCTGAGGGCCGAGTGATGTGAGAATTACAAATGAGGAAGGGTGGGAAACAATACCCGAAGAAACTGGCTCCTCGTGCGCCGAGAGGTCTCTCATCTTTGTAACACGTCTATGTGTCATGTCTTTTGTTTTGTTTGTCTCAATTCTTGCTTTGAGTCGTTCCGAGTGTGTTTCGATGTGTTTAGGTTGTTTACCTTTTTGTTTTCCGTTATTGAGTCTTTTTCGCTGTGTTCAGTTGTAGGCCCAATACCCGGTTGAGAACTCATTTTCTCAATTTCAAAAATGATTTGTTGTGTGCTCAGAGTGTTGTGCCATTCTCCACATTTGTGCAAAAAAGGAATTTGTTCTTTCGAAAACTGCAGGGTTCAACCCAGGTCATGTGAGAACAGTAAAATCAGGATCTATCTGAAGCTATATAGGTTCTGGACTGCAAAGCAAAAGAAAAGAGGGAAAATCGAAGCATATGAGTGTGTTTCACCTTCAGCAAATTCCGTGATTGTACTCCGGATGTACCTCCTGAGGCTTTGTCACTACTCCGAAGTATGAGTGTATCTCGACCCCAAGCTTAAGCCTACTTCAAGTCAGAATGGCAATTAAAGCAGCAGCAGATGTTATCTCTTTCTAATATAAACAGGGTGTCCCCTTTTGAGCTGAGCGTGTTGCAAAGCCCTCTGAGAGGTAAATCGGAGGCACCAGAGTACATGTTTGATGCCCCTCTATTACATAGAATGTGCACTTTCATATACTATCTGTTGCAGGCGTGCCGCGCATCGTTATGGTTCATGCATAGAGTATGCTTGCTTTCAATGTTGCATAGAATATGCTTGTCTCATGCATGGAATATGTCTTCAATATTGCATAGAATATGCTTCCCATGTTGCATAGGAAATGCCCCTATACTTGCATAGAAAATGCATTTTATCGCACTCTTTTTATCCACCTTCCTCGCACTTTCTTGTGCATTATATCTCACTCGTACTGTCTTGTGCAGTTACACTTTGTATCTCATTCGCACTTTCTTGTGCATCTTGTGGTTGTGTTTCACTCGCACTATTTTGTGCATTGCATATCAATCGCGCTATTTAGCGTATCGCACTGTTTAGTGCATTTCAAATCATTCGCGCTGTTTAGCGTATCGCACTATTTTGTGCATTGCATATCAATCGCGCTGTTTAGCGTATCGCACTGTTTAGTGCATTTCAAATCACTCGCGCTGTTTAGCGTATCGCACTGTTTAGTGCATTTCAAATCATTCGCACTGTTTAGCGTATCGCACTATTTTGTGCATTGCATATCAATCGCGCTGTTTAGCGTATCACACTGTCTTGTGCATTTCAAATCAATCGCGCTGTTTAGCGTATCGCACTGTCTTGTGCATTGCATTCATTCGTGCTATTTTGCGCACCTCAATCGCACTGTCTTGTGCATTGCATTCATTCACGCTATTTTGCGCACCTCAATCGCACTGTTTTGTGCAGTTTACATTCACGCTATTTTGCGCATCGCACTGTCTTGTGCATCACATCTCATTCGCGCTATTTTGCGCATCTCATTGCATTTTGCATGCATTCAATCGCGCTATTTTGCGCATTGCACTGTTTTGTGCAGTTTATCATCGCGCTATCTTACGCACTTTACCTATACTTGTTAGTGCATTGCATCGCACTGTCTTGTGCACCTGTACACTATTTTGTGCATCTTCTTCGCACTGTTTTGTGCTCCACTCTGCATTGCACTTTCTTGTGCACATTGTATTTTTGTATCACTCGCACTGGTCCTGTGCCCTCTCGAGTCTAGGAGACTTTAAATCCTCTAAAGGTGCAATTCCTATTTTTGCATAAGCCCACTTTCAAACCGGCTTTCGCGTGGTGTATAAGTCCAATTATCAAAGTCTTCTTGCATATCATTTTGCATCCTGCCCCTGAACTACGCAGTTTGATTCCTTGCAAAGGGATACGTAGGCAGCCTGTGGGTTCAACCAACTACATCTATATTTTGTTTGTCCAAGTCTTCGGCCTTGTCAAAATGGGTCGTCTCTGGGCTTTGACATTCACTCACGTCATTTCATGACTTTCGAGTTCTGTCAAAGAGGGCATTGTTAGCACACCCCATTTTGACCGTCCTCAAGACTTGGACGTTACCGCTTGAACTCGGTGATCATCCATGTCTGTGTTCGTCTTGAGTTCCCGGAGGTCTTGGCTACGCGCCTTTCCTCAGATCTCTCGACTCGACTGTTTTGGGTTTGGTTTTGCACCAAACACTTGTGTTTTTGCCTTGGAGGGGCAGGGAATGGCTTGTGGGCCATCCCCACACTCCACCGGCCATGGCTTGAGGCCACCGGCTGTGTTTTGTTGCCACTGGCCAAATGTTTGGCTGGTCGCACTGTAGATGGCCGCCGGCTATCTTTTTTTTGGTCAATTGCATTTTTGGCCGCCGACTACTGTGCATCTGCTTTTGCAGATATTTTGTGCTAGCTGGCATGCATTTTGCTCCCCTCGATACACGTGTATGGAGGGATCTCCCTCTTAGCTAGCTTGTCTTGTAAGCTTGCAAGATTGAGCTCTATAAGAGGAGGCCTCTTCTTCCTCCATTAGGGTTAGAAAAAGGAGACAAAAAAGCTGAGGAGAGCTCTGATATTAGGGTTTTGAGTTTGTATCTCTTCTATCTCTATATCTCTCTCTCTTGAGCTTAGTGTGTGTGTTTAGTCTCATTTTTGCCACAAAACACCCACTATTACACTATCCTGTTGGAGATGAGGCCCTTGAAGGTTGTTTTTGAAGTTTTGGAGCCTGGTTTGAGCCAAAGAAGCTGCTGGTCCTCCATTCTTGAAGAGGGTCTACAAGGGTGAGCACTTACTCCTTTAAATACCCCATTTTTGCAAAGTGTTTTTACCTATCTTGCCTCTATTTTTGAGCTTAGCATATAACATATAAAAGTCTTGTTTTTTCCTACTCTAAATAGTTGTTTAAGGGTGTTTTAAGCTTTGGGGTTGTTTGACCCCTCTTAAGGCTTGTTTGGCCTTTGTTTTGTGCCATTTTGGTTGACCTCCGGGACCACTGTGTTTGGGCATCCTCACCACTGAAATCTTGAGGGATTTCAGAGGTGAGGATGGTGCCTTGAGGTCCCAAGAAGGAGAGGGCCACCCTCTCTCCTTGTTGTCCTTGAAAAGGGCCATTATTGCCTCTTGAGGGAGCATCTAGTTTAGGTTTCATGTTGATCATGCCTTAATTGTTTTTTGTGCTTATATTGTCATAAATAGCATTATATTGTATGTTGGTTTAGGTACACCATGCTTGCTTAGCATACATTGCCTTGTAATGCCATGATTTGCCTTAATACATGCATAGCATTTAGACTACCATTCTCATTGTATTTGGCCAAGCTTTGTGAAGCTTATATGCATGTTTTGATGTGTTTGAGGTCTGCTTTTGGTCATTCGGGTCATTCATGTTTGGCTTTGCATAGCTACCATGTAATCCCCCTTTGTATGCCTTGATGCATTGACCATGAGCATGCCATCCTTGCATCCTTCTAGTGGTTTGGAACCATTTTTCATGACATTTCAGTCCTTGTTTCATGTTCTCATGCTTGCATTTTATCACTCCTATAATACTTTAAGAGGTTGTGTTGTATGCTCCATGTTTAAGCATTTGTGCATGCCTCCATGTGTAGATCATTTAGATGCCATCTAAGTGGTTTTTGGGGCCTGCCTTAACATGATTTAGGACTGTTTGATCCATTTTGGTCATTTGCTTCATGTGTCATATGATCATGCTTTAGGTCCTTGGGCTTGGTTGCATGCTTAGCTTGCATTAGTAGGTTGATTTGGCATCATTTCCTACATGTTTTTCAGAGCTTACATTGCATGCTAATTGTCCATGTTTGCCTCCTTTTAAGTGTGCTTAGAAGTTGTTCCTTTATGCTTAAGTGTTGGCCCATCAACATGTACATGTGTGTGTGTGTTGACCCTCATTTCCATAGCATTGGCCACTGTTTTAGGCTTGTTTGAGGGTTGCCTAAATTAGTTTAAGTCCATCTCCTTTGCTTGTTTGCATGCTCACCTTGTATGTTTGCTTGCATACTTGCATGTACACATTGCATTGCCATGTTGCATATTAGTTCACATGCTTAGGATTGCATTGCATTGGCATGCATGCTTTGCCTCTTGAGTTGAGTATGATAGAGGTTGAGCCCCTTTGTTTGATTATGCGCATTGCATTCCATATCAAAATGCACACTTGATTCTTTGGACCATCATGCATGGAAATGCGCGATTGGTGGTCCGAGAATCGAGGCCCATCCTCCTTTGAGTCATACACATGATAAGGGGTGTGGTTGGTGCATACATTGCTTGAAATGCATTGCCATGCTTTGTTTTGCCCTCTGTTGCTGTCAACACAGATTCTGCAGGAAGATTTGGCCGGCCGGCCATCTTCAGTGCCGACCGCCATCCATCAGTGGCCAATAACTCAATTTGTGGCCGGTGACCATTCTCCATGGCCGGTGACCAATTCCCTTAGCCGGTGGTATTCCACAGTGTGCAGAGAGCATATCCTGGGACTTGTGAAGTCTTCAGAGGAGCAGAACAGCCAAAGCAGGGGCATCTTGTGCATGGCAGTGGCCTTCCGAGCAGAACCGAGCGCGCATGCATTGGACCCTCTTCCCGAGGCTGCTTATTGCTTAAATTAGATTAGTTAATTTGCTTAGCTAGTTCAATTGGTCTGTAATATTTAATTAGCTTGTAGGTTAATTAAATTGTATTATTCTTTCGGTCTCTCCGAGCGAGGGCAAATTTGTAATAAGTGTGGGTGCGTGTGTGCATGTCTTCCAACCCCCACTTCTTTCTCCCTTTTACTTACCTGCTTTGATGGTTAGTATTAGGACATATTTAATTTAGCATACCTTATGCTATGCATGCGTGCATCATTCATCAGTATTGCATGCACCGGGCTCGGCGCATCATACGAAATGCATAGTATTTCAAATCTAACTTGAATACATGCTACTTGTGCATTTTCACATGTCATTCATAGATTAGCCGAGCCTATTATAGTGACATTCCGCATACGTTGCATTAGGCATTTAAACATGGACTTGGATCATGCATGATTGCTAACATGTTCTTGTTTTGGCGCGGAGTACATTGTAAGTATTTTATGCTTTAGCATTTCGTATGAGTGTGAATGTTAACATGACAGCATGCTTACCATGTGGCTAGATGCTTATGTGATATAAACTGCCTGAATGCCTGTGGGTGAAGGTTGGATTGTTTGAGTTGGAACAACTCATTGAAATCCGTATTTTAGCTTACTTGCGAGTAGCAAATTCCAAAGCGTTTTCCAAACAAACGGATATGCAATGCTTCATTCCAAATTAGGCGATCTAGTCTATACTTTTGTGTTGTGCGCATCACCTAGTAATTCTAGCTAATTAACTGGAATAAGAACACATAACGTTTTCAAAATAAGATATCATGGTTAGTAGAGGCCGATCTTCGGATCGGGCGAGAGGGGTTGCTCATAGCTGACCTTCCCCAGTCGTACCCAAGCTCCCGAGCTGAGGCAACTTTGGTGATGACGGACACGTGGCCTTTGGCACCGAGTCAGGGTTTCCTAAATTCCCCCATTAAAAAATATTTAGGTGGCGACTCTGTATCTGGCAAAGCAGTCCATGTTTGGCACTTCTTTCAAAAATCTATTTTTCTCAAAACGATTTGCCGGATTTGGACTCTTTGGTTCAGATTAAGAACCGTGACAATTTGAGTCCTGAACTGTAGTGAGCCCCACAGGCGAACAAAACGGGATTCATCCTCCCAGGACGTTCGGGAACGTCTACAAATGTGCTTGTTAACGGCAAAGTAAGATGTAAAATCATGAAATGAATGGAACGAGCTGCTGAATTATTCCAGAACAAAAATAACTGTATATCACTGCAACTTATTACTTTTGCCTTTCTGCCTGATGAATGTGCTTGTTAACGGCTAAGTAATATGTAAAATCATGAAATGAATGAAACAAACTACTGAATTAATCCCGCACACAAATAACTGTATAGCACTGCAACTTAGCTGAATATATTAGTGAATATGACCTTGCCCCAGCAAGTTGATGAACAGGACCACCGAAAAACGGCAGTTCAGGGATTTGCTGGGGCGTAGGAATGGCTTAACGCATAGCACTGATATCTAGGCCGAATATATTAGTGAATATGCCCTTGCCCCAGCAAGTTGGTGAATAGGACTACCGAAAAACGGCAGTTCAGGGATTTGCTGGGGCATAGGAACGGCTTAACGCATAGCACTGATATCTACGCCGAATATATTGATAAATCTGCCCTTGCCCCAGCAAGTTGAACAAGACCGCCTACAAACGGCAGTTCGAAAATCTGCTGGGTCACCATGACAATTCAGCTGGGAGCTCTGATATTTAGGCCGAATAGATTGATGGATCTGCCCTTACCCAGCAAGTTGAACAAGATCGCCTACAAAACGGTAGTTCGAAAATCTGCCGGGTCACTATGACAATTCGGCTAGAAGCTCTGATATTTAGGCCGAATAGATTGATAGAGCTGCCCTTGCCCCAGTAAGTTGAACAAGACCGCCTAAAAATGGCAGTTCAGGTGTTTGCTCGGGCACAATGGATATTCGGCTAGGAGCTCTGATATTTAGGCCGAATAGATTGATAAATCTGCCCTTGCCCTAGTA
This sequence comes from Camellia japonica, assembly GCA_030407325.1. NCBI lineage: Eukaryota > Viridiplantae > Streptophyta > Magnoliopsida > Ericales > Theaceae > Camellia > Camellia japonica. Next base: position 4,942,491 of record JAPPVO010000059.1, read on the forward strand.
AGTTGAACAAGACTGCCTAAAAATGGTAGTTCAGGTGTTTGTTGGGGCACAATGGGTATTCGGCTAGGAGCTCTAATATTTAGGCTGAATAGATTGATAAATCTACCCTTGCCCCAGTAAGTTGAACAAGACCGCCTAAAAACGGTAGTTCAGGTGTTTGCTGGGGCACAATGGATATTCGGCTAGGAGCTCTAATATTTAGGCCGAATAGATTGATGAATCTGCCCTTGCCCCCGTAAGTTGAACAAAACCACCTAAAAACGGCAGTTCAGGTGTTTGCTGGGGCACAATGGATATTCGGCTAGGAGCACTGATATTTAGGCCGAATAGATTGATGAATCTGCCCTTGCCCCAACAAGTTGATGAACACGGCCGACGAATTAATGAACTAGACCGCTGATCCATGTCAGTTTGTGGTGCAGGACATTGAAAGGAACACTGCACCCACGATTAATAAGATGGGCGGGGGCTGCATTCGTTTAGGGTCCATATTGGTGTCCAAATTTGGCAGATCACAAGAGGGAGAAGAGTAGTGAGTTTGAACTAGATGTCTAGAAGGCTATTTTTCAACAGCAGAGGAGAAGGGAGAACACTCGCGGAGTTGGACACAGAGATGAATCGAGGTGGAGAGTCTACGCGCACGGGGAGTAGGACGTCGAGGGAACGTGAAAAATGCCAATCCCCGTGTCGTCGAAGTAGGTCACCCAGAAGAGAAAAATAGCAACGGGGCAGCTCCCCTGTACCACGCTCGAGAGGAGAAAGCAGTGTGGGACCGCGCCTATTAAGTTTTGCGGTTTTTGTGGGAAAGAAACGATGACGGAAGCGGATTCAGTTGTGCACGACCCAAACGTGGCAGTCGAGTTTGCTCGACAAATTTTTCCACCAGAAGTTCAGCAGTCGATGGTCAGTCGACCTGACTTCGATGTGTTCCGGGAGGGCATCCATGGAGCAGTGAAAAGGCTGTATACTGCCTATGAAATCGGTATGCGTCTTCATGCCGCGCAGCGGGAGATAGAGCAGAAGGATGAACGCATTCGAAGCTTAGAAGCTCGCGCGGAGAAGGCTGAGTGCGAACTAAGAAAGGTCAAAACTGCCGAGACACAATCGGCCAGGCAGGCTAACCTGATTGTGGAGGAAAGGGTGACCCAACGGCTTATAAGTCATGCGATTGACGATCAAGAGACGGCAAGCTTGTTTGTAATAGAGGGCCCAAGGACCAGAGCTTATGAAAAAGGCTTCCATGAGGGCCGAAAAGTTGGGATACAGAAGACTAAGGAAAACCTCGCCGAGAAGGTCTGCCGATGCGAGAATCGTAGATTTAAGCACGGGTGAGTCAAGGCTCTCCAGGCCGCAGAGGCTCTCTGGGCAGCAGGCGTTGATTCGGCATCGCCGCTATATCAGAGTCATCATTTTCCTTTTTCAGCTTTCGAAGTTGAAAAGAGCGATGACGAGGGGGAAGTCGAATTAAACTGAACATATTGTATCGCTCTAACGTAGATTGGGAGCGAATTCTGTATTATTGATTAATTTAATGAAACATATTATTTTAGATGTTTGCATGTTGTTTCACTTTATGTTTATAAATTCAGTGATGATCATCTTCCATTTTTTTGCCAACTACGTTTATGCTTGTCAATCATAATACATGAAAAGCGTGCCAAATTCGGAGGCTTCCAAAAGTGGCATTCACTGATGGGGCTCCGAATTCGGAGGCTTTCATCTTGGCCAATCATGAAATCCACGAAGGCGCTCCGAATCCGGAGGCTTATTCGGCCCAAAAGTGGCATTCACTGATGGGGCTTCGAATTTGGAGGCTTTCAACTTGGCCAATCGTGAAATCCATGAAGGGCGCTCCGAATCCGGAGGCTTATTCAGCCCAAAAGTGGCATGCACTGATGGGGCTCCGAATTCGGAGGCTTTCAACTTGGCCAATCATGAAATCCACGATGGGTGCTCCAAATCCGGAGGCTTACTCAGCCCAAAAGTGGCATTCACTGATGGGGCTCCGAATTCGGAGGCTTTCAACTTGGCCAATCGTGAAATCCACGAAGGACGCTTCAAATCTGGAGGTTACTCGGCCCAAAAGTGGCATTCACTGATGGGGCTCCGAATTCGGAGGCTTTCAACTTGGCCAATCGTGAAATCCACGAAGGACGCTTCGAATCTGGAGGTTACTCGGCCCAAAAGTGGCATTCACTGATGGGGCTCCGAATTCGGAGGCTTTTAACTTGGCCAATCGTGAAATCGACGAAGGGCGCTCCGAATCCAGAGGCTTATTTGGCCCAAAAGTGGCATTCACTGATGGGGCTCCGAATTCGGAGGCTTTCAACTTGGCCAATCGTGAAATCCATGAAGGGCGCTCCGAATCCGGAGGCTTACTCGGCCCAAAAGTGGCCTTCACTGATGGAGCTCCGAATTCGGAGGCTTTCAACTTCGAACTAAAATTTCATATAGTGAGATAAGAAGTCTTGCATTATAAAAGTGAAAGTTGTACACGACGAACATTCAAAAGAAGTTATCATGCCCCATATGTCGGGTTAATGATAAAATTTACGCAAATGCATGGAATTCCAAGGACGTGGCAGACTTCTCCCAGTCATGTCTTTGAGCCGATATGCCCTTGTTCCTGCGATTGAATCAATCTGATAGGGTCGTCCCAGTTAGGACCCAGTTTTCCGTTAGCCGGATTCCTGGCAGTCGGAAGTACTTTCTTGAGGAGCAATTCTCCTGGTGTATAGCTGTGTAACTGAACACGTTGATTATATGACTTAGCAAGCTGTTGCTGGTATTGTGCCATGGAAGCAAGGGCACGGTCTCGTCGTTCTTCAATCAGAGTCAAATCCAAGGCCAACATCATGTCATTTTGGCCCATATGAAAAACTTTCGATTTCAAGGTTGGTAGGCCGATCTCCAGGGGGATGATTGCCTGGGTTCCGAAGCATAAAGCAAACGGCGTTTCCCCAGTACATCGCCTCGGCGTAGTGCGTTGAGCCCATAGCACACTTGGCAATTCTTCAACGCATCTGCCTTTAGCTTTCTCCAGCCTCTTCTTGATGTCATCCAAGATGGCTTTGTTGGAGGCTTCAGCTTGACCATTGCTCTGTGGATAAGTCGGCGTGGAGAAATAGGGCCGAATAGCATACGTGCTACACAGTTCTCGGCAGACGCCACAATCAAACTGGGTGTCGTTGTCTGAAATGAGTGCTCTTGGGATGTCGAATCGTGTTATGATATTTTTCCATACAAAACGCCTGACATCAGTATCTCGGATATGTGTTAGTGCCTCCGGTTCGACCCATTTTGTGAAATAATTTGTTGCGACAATCAAGAACCGCTTGTTTCCTGGGGCCTATGGCAATGGCCCGATGCTATCAAGCCCCCATTGAGCGAAGGGCCAAGGACTGGTGATTGGGCTCAACTCCTCGGCAAGCAAATGGGTTAAAGGGGAAAACTTCTGGCACTGTTCATATTTCTTGACGTAACACTCGCGTCATCTCTCATAGTCGGCCAGTAGTACCCCTGTGTTACAACTCGATGAGCTAAAGAACGCCTACCAGAGTGGGCACCACAACTACCTTCATGTATTTCGGTCAAGAGTTCTTCGACTTTATCTGGATGAACGCATTCTAGGTATGGAACAGAAAGGGATTTTTTGTACAGCTTTCCTTGCGGATCTAAGTAATATCTCAGGGCTTTGTTTCATAGTTTGTGCGCTTCTTTCTTGTTCGTTGGGAGCTGTTCGGAAGACAAAAATGCAGTGATGGGGTCCATCCAACTTGGCCCTGATTCTACGATATTGATTTTAATTGACTCTGAGGGGGAAATGCTCGGCTCAGGGATAAATCCTACTTCAATTGTCGCTTAATTTCTGAGTTGATGGCGGAGGCTAAGCAAGCCAGGGCCTCTGCATGTGTGTTCTGATCCCGGGTTATTTGATTTAATTCATGGTGGTCGAATTTTACCAGCAAAGAATTCGTCGTTTTCATGTAAGTTGCTATACGGTCATTTTTGGCTGCGTATTTCCCCTTCAATTGGTTGATGACTAGCTTAGAGTCGCAGAAAACAAGCAAACGCCGAGCACCAAGGAGATGTGCGTTCCGTAAGCCGGTTAACGACGCTTCGTATTCGGCTTCATTGTTCGATGCTTCGAAGCCCAGTTTGACAGCCTGTTCAATTATTGTCCCATCGGGAGCCATGATCACTGCGCCCGCCCCACTGCCACGTTGGTTGGATGATCCGTCACAATATAACTGCCAAATGTCCCCAACGTAAATTCTCCAGTTCGGCTTAGGTTGAATTTGATCAGGCTTAAAGTCGGCGAGACATCCAGTGAATTCGGCCACAAAGTCGGCGAGCACTTGCCCCTTGATTGAGGTTCTGGGCAGAAATTGAATATCATACTGGCCGAGTTCGAGAGCCCATTTTGAAACGCGTCCTGATGCTTCTGCACTACAGAGTACTGAGCGGAGGGGGTAGTCCGTTAGTACCCCAATGGTATGCCCCTAAAAAGTAATGCATCAGTTTTCTTGCCACCATGGCGAGAGCAAGGACGAGTTTTTCCAATGAAAGGTAACATGTTTCGGCGTCAACCATTGCGTTGCTCACATAATAAACTGGTCGCTGCTCCCCTAGTTCTTCCTTTAACAGTACGGCGCTGACGGCCCGGTCGGAGACTGCCAGATATAAAATGAGCGGATCACCTGCCGAAGGTGTTGTCAAGAGTGGAGCTGATCGGAGATAAGTCTTCAAACCTTCCAAGGCGGCTTCGCACTCAGGGGTCCATTCAAAAGCTTTTCCCTGCCGAAGGGTATGAAAGAATTGTCGGCAGCGATCTGTGAAACGACTGATGAATCTGTTGAGTGCGGCGGCCATTCCCATCAGCTTCTGAACCTCTTTGACCGACCGAGGAGAGCCGAGTTCTAGAATTGCTGTGATTTGCCTCGGGTTGGCTTCGATTCCGCGGTGGTTAACAATGTAGCCAAGGAATTTGCCGGATCCGATGCCGAAGGCACATTTGGAAGCGTTCAGTTTCATTTTGTATTTGCGAAGAATGCCGAATGTCTCTTCCAGATCGGCTAGATGAGTTTGCTCTTCTTTGGACTTGACCACCATATCATCGATGTACACTTCCATAGTACGGCCGAGTTGCTCCTTGAACATGGCAGTGACTAGTCTTTGGTAGGTTGCCCCCGCATTCTTCAGCCCGAAAGGCATAACCTTATAGCAATAGGTTCCTCTGGGGGTGAGGAATGTGTTTTGTCTTGGTCCTCCGGATGCATGGCAATTTGATGGTAGCCTCTGTATGCGTCCAGGAAGCTCATACGTTGATGATGTGCCGTTGCATCGACGAGTTGGTCAATTCTGGGGAGGGGAAAGCAATCCTTGGGACAAGCTTTGTTTAAGTCCGTGAAATCCACACAAACACGCCAAGTTCCATTTTTCTTCTTTACGACCACAGTATTCGACAGCCATGTAGGGTAGGTCACTTTGCGAATTGCCCCGGCATCAAGTAACCGGTCAACTTCTTCAACAACGGCAGTAGTGTGCTCCGCGGCCGAAGGCCAGCTTTTCTGGATAATCGGCTTACATTTGGGATCAACGTTCAAGCAGTGCTGAGACACAGATGGATCCACCCCCGGCATCTTATATGGTGACCATGCAAATACATCAAGGTTGCCGAGTAAGAAGGAAATTAGCTCCTGCCTATCAACTTTATTCAGGGAGGCGCCGACCATGAAGAACTTGTCAGGATTTCCATCAATTTCAACCCGATCCAGGGCTCCGGTTGCCTTTTCACTTGGGAGCCGCCCAACGTCGTCGAGGCTCTCTCGATCCGGCACCTCAATTGAATTCACTTCCAGCTCCTTTGGTGTTTTTGCGGCAAGAAGATAACATGCCTGTGCCGATTTCTGGGAACCTCGAATTTGCTCAATGCTGCATTCAGTCGGAAAGTGAAGTAGTTGATGATAGGTGCTTGGCACGGCCTGCATGGTATGCAGCCAAGTTCGTCCCATAATGAGATTATATGGCGAAGGGAGCTTGACAACCAAAAATTCTACATCCACTGACCGGGAGCCCGCCCGAACTGGTAGTGTGATTTTGCCCAACGGATATTCCGGATTAGCGTTGAAGCCGAATAACGGATAATGAGCTGGAGATAGGTCCGACTCAGTGAAACCGAGTTTGACGAAGGTCTTGTAGTACATAACTTCTGAAGTGCTCCCCTGGTCAATGAGAACACGTTCAACGGTGAATCAGTTTACGCGTAGCTCGATGACCAAGGGATCAATGTGGGGAGCGTTACGCCGGCCAAATCAGAATCGTCGAAAGTAATACTCGGAGCTTCATGGGGCCGTTTTGCTGGTGTGATTTGCTTTTGGGGGTCAGGATGCGACTGAATTGTATGTACCGCGGATGCCGTCGGCAAGCTGTATATCATATGGATTACGCCGAGTGGGGGTGAATCTTGCCGTAAAGCAACTGTTTTGGTTGAGTTGTTCTTTCGGACGTGTTGCTTAAGCCGACCGTCTTGTACCAACTCCTCAAGGTGATCTTTCAACGCATAACAACTGTCGGTATCATGACCGTGGTCTTTGTGATATTCGCACTGTCTATCCCGTCTCCTCGTGTCGGGAGGTCCCACCATCTTGGGTGGCCATTTGAAGAACGGAAGATGTTGAACTTTAGACATAACCGTGCTGATCGGCTCCGACAACTCCGTATATTTCTTATCTGCACGCCTGATGTGCCTGCTATCCACTTGAAGTTGTTCATTAGCCCGGTGTGAATATTGGTCATTTGATCGGCGCGAATCTTGTCTTTTGTCTCGTTTAGCCCGATTTCGTGGTTCAGGGCTCTGTGATGGTACAAAATTTATCGGCTGAACGATCTCAGATGGGGCGTCTTATTGGCCTTGTGCCTGGTTTTAACCCGCAGGGCGTCATCCTCCACTTTGCAGTATTCCTCGACTTTCTTCATTAGCGACCAGACTGTTTTGGGGGGCCTTCTGGTCAAGGAGCTGCAGAGGGCACTATCAAGGTGCAACCCCATTTTAAAGGCGGTGATGGCCATGGAGTCATTGCAGGCATCGTCTACGAGATTAAAGCATTCCCAATAGCACACCGAATAAGCACGTAGGGTTTCCCCTGGTTGGATTTGCATTGCCCAGAGAGAATCGGCCTGCTTCGGCTGGACCTCATTGGTGATGAACCTTGCCCTGAAGGATTTTTGGAGTTGATGGAAGCTCTTAATCGATGCCGGTTCCAATTTATAATACCATCTGACGGCCAATGGTCCCAAACTGCTCGGAAATATTCAACACATGAGGGCCTCGTCTGCATGTAGCATCATGGCTTGCTTATAATGACGGATGTGATCAGTGGGGTCCGATTTTCCATCATATAGGGTGAACGATGGAGCTTTGAACTTTTTGGGTAGTACTGCCCTTGCGATCCGTCGCACAAAGGGGTCATGTTGATCCTCTTCGTCTAAATCATTTCTTCTTCGTTTATTCCGTGCACGCGGACTCCCTTCGGAAGAACTGGAGACTTCGACTCATCCCTTCTTTTTGGATTCTGGGGATGACGAGTCAGAATCACTGCCACTATCTTGTCTCCGAATTCGAGGTCGTCGACCATCCTTTCTCAGAGGTCGTCCCGGATCTTGGCGCGCGGCCTGTTGGGATTTTGCCACCTCCAAGGCCAAATCCTGTCGAAGGCGCTCGTTCTCAGCCATCATGTTTTCCAACCTCTGTTCGTTTTGCTTCGCCTGATCCATAATCGCTTGCATTGTCTCATGTGCTGATGTCGAGGGTGAGGTCTGGGCAACTGAGTCGAAGTTCAAGGCTCTTCGTGCGGTAATGTTTTTTGGTCCAAGCATGTTTCTTGGAGTGGTATCAACTCGTGGCGTAAGGTCGTCAGCGACTACCGAAGGATCTTTCGTCATGCTCGCCATGGATGTGCTGGAGTATTCCCACAGACGGCGCCAATTGTGGAGAAGTGGTTTGGAAATAGTCTTTGGATCTAATAGGACACTCGAGATCCTCAGCTAATCACCTGAAAAGGAATGAACACTGGTCGGGGGTGCCGGAATTAGCACTCCGATGGATAAGTCAGTGTATACTCTCTTGGTTGCTTATATCTTAAGTTAAACTTACTTGTTCTCACATGCCCCTTCTTAGCTGATGCTCTTCTTATTTATAGTCGTCCTTGATGTTGATGGTTGGGCCCACCTTTCGTCCAATGAATAATCTCTCATTCGGCTAACTGTTCGTACTCGGCCAGGTTTACAGCTGATTTTTCGGCCGATCTGGTTATTCGGCCTCCGTCCCTGCGGATAGAGCCGTATAATACATAACTTGGTTTCTTTCCTCAAGTTATTCGGCCTCTGTATGCAATAATCTTATTCGGCCCCCACAAGCACGTCAAGGGCTTCGTTCTAATCATAGAAATTAGAATTTTCGGCTCCGTTAAGTTCTACCCATCGTTTCTTCTTGTCTTCTACGTTGATGTGGGGATTTTTTTTGACACTTTTATATGATTTTTAGCTTAGTTATTTTCCCTTTGAAAAAGGTTAATGATTTGGGGATTTTTGGAAAAACCTAGGGTTTGAATTTGAAGCCAAAAGAGGGGTTTTCCAAATGGGTTCTTGAAAATGGTTATGGGGATGTGGTCATGGTTGAGCTTTGTTAAAATGATGGATATCTCTTTGTAAAATTGATTAAATGTTGGATATTTGGAACTGTGAAGGAAAAAGAAAAATGATGTTGAGTATTGTGAAATTGGAACCATGTTTATGTTGATGATGACGGTGTAGTTGGGTATGTAATATCACTCCCATTGTAAATGATGAAATTGTATCTTTGATTGCAAATTATCTTTTGAAATAGAAATATTTGTTTTGGGCTATCGGTAGAGGATAGTCTTGGTTATTGTAGACATAGCATGAAGATTAGGTTAAATTGAAACGAATTTCTCATACATTGCACATTAAGCATCATTTCATATATTAACATTGTAAATGTATTGGTTTTGAGGAAAATGGGTGAATACAGTGGTGAATCTGGTTAGGAGGTGTGGTTGTGGTTTTATTATGTTGGCCTGTGTTTCCTTGGTGAAAATCGAGAAACCCGTGTGGTTAGGTTCCAATCCTTCCAGTTTGTACCGATAAAATGACTTTAGTAGTGTTTGTATAGCCTACTGGCAGACACGTACCTAGAGATTCCCAGTGTGTTGTATCTATTGCCCTATTTTTTGTTATAAAAGGATTATTTCTATGAATTGATTAATAATCTGACATTACATTGTTTTGAGATGGAAAATGAGAAATGTTTGACAAATGGAATGCATGTGCATTCACCTTATAATTTTGCTAAGATTTATATATTGTGTTAGAGTATCTCTATTAGGTTGTGGCTCACCCTATATGGAAAACAACTTGCAGGTGCTAATGATATGCCTTCACCAAGGACGTAGCTTGGGAGGATTTGGACCATAAAGTTTCATTTTTGGTTTGTTGATGTAATTATTTTTGTTTAAGCCAAGGACTTTACTCGTATTGAGTTTAAACTCATTTTGTTGTAACCATGCATCGTCTTGGAAAGTTGTGGCCATTAAGGCAATTCATTACTTGGTTTTATTTCTCTTTTTACTCTTGTATTCATGCCATATGCTATAGATTCAGAATCTAGGATTGGTGAATATGTATTGCATATGCCATATTTTGTAATGATCAGAGATATAACGAATAAAAGATATAACATTGTTGATCAATTATAGCACTATTAAGAGATGTGGTAACATGCTTATGCGACTGAATGAGTATGAGATTTAATTTCTTAGATATTGATTAAGCCTACGAGTTTCTAGAAGTCCTGTTAGAAGAGCACTTGATCACTGTTATTTCTAACTGGAACTCTGGCAATGTCATGGGACGATCACTATCTAGAAAGGAAATTCGTTTGTGTTTATGTGATTAAATGTTTATGTGGAGTGAATTATGTGCTGTCCACCACATTAGGATGTGAGTGAATTAGCTTCGACACATTTGTGAAAGTGCTAGTCTATTGTGATACCTTTATTAGGATGTCAGGATGCAGACGTTGTGGTGGTAGGTGTGCTAGGCCTAGGGGGCAGGAGGTGCCATTACCGGATGATGTTTCGGCGCAGGAGGAGGGAGTTGGTCAGGCCAACGTGGTTGAGTTGGTAGGTTAGCAAGCCATGGGCGCTTTGGCCCAGGAAATGGCTAGTGCTTTGAGAGAGTCGATACACTTTCTTAGGGCTAAGAATCAAGTGTAGGCCCATGCCGTTAAGGCGGGGCCATCTTTTCTGAAGAAGGAGTTCTTCTGGTCAAATCCGGATGAGCTTTTGGGGGATCAGAAGGAGCCACTGAAGGCAAATGAGTGGCTAGAGCAGATGGTGAAGATGTTCGAGATGCTTCGCATTGAGGACGACGGTTTGAGAGCGACCTTGGCATCCTTCTAGTTGAAGGGAAATGTGGGTCAATGGTGGAAGTATGCTTGTCGGCGCATTGGGGTAACTTGGGAGGCTTTTTTCAATGCCTTCCACGACAAGTTCTTGCCTCCCACTGCTACGGAGAAGTTAAGGAATCAGTTCTTGAAACTCAAGCAATTGAACACTCCTGTAGCAGAGTTTGAGGCAGCTTGTAATAGCCTCTCTAGATTTGCACCAGAGCTTGAGGCGACAGAAGAACGCCGTTGTGTTGAGTTTGAGAAGAAGTTAAGGATTGCCGAGTCTATGATTAGGAATTACGGTTGTCTTGTGGAGGTGGCAAACCATTTAAAGACTGTGATTCAGACGGAGGAGGAGAGGATGAGGAGCCAGACAGACGACTCATGAGGTTCAGGAAAAGACGGGGGACAACAAGAGGCAGAGGGGTTCCACCCTATAGTAGTCCTAGATAGCATAGTTCAGATCCACCTTTCCTGTACCGAGTTCTGGTTCATGAAGGAGTAGTCATGGTGGGATCACTTGCTTTAAGTGTGGTCAGCTGGGCCACAAGTCTCCAGTTTGCCTGCACAGAGGATGAGGGTAGTAGTCTGCGCCGTCTGCGGCTTGTTCACAGATCTATAGTCAGGGGAGATGGTAGCTGCCTACCTGTTATCAGTTGGGGCACTTGAGGAGGTTTTGCCCTCAGACAGGTAGCACACCTAGTGTGTTTAGTTCGAGGCAGACACAGAGCCATTAGCCTACCCAGTCTATGTAGGCCTCAAGGGATACTCAAGGAGCCTTTTCGACTCAATCAGCTTATTAGTCTTATGCTCCAAGGGGTGAGCAGGTGGAGCAGAGACCTACGGGGCATCTATATGCTGTTACCATGCTAGATTAGTTGTCAACACGCTCTATTTTCAGAGGTAACTTCCTATTGTTTAATTCTATTACTAATGTGTTGATTGATACTGGTGCATCACATTCTTTCACCTTATCTACATTCTCATCAGTTTTGGGGTTAGAAGTGGCTCAGTTAGTATCTTCACTCAAGGTAGAGTCACTAGTTGGGAGTAAGGTTGACTTGGATCGGGGATGTCATGGTTATGGGATTGAGGTTGCCGGTCGCCAACTTCCTTTTGCTTTTGTATTGTTGGACATGTAGAGTTTTGATGTCATTTTAGTATGGATTGGTTATCCTCGTACCAAGCTATTATAGATTGTCACCGCCAGAGGATTACGGTGTGCACTTTGAGTGGTGACTATTTTTTTTTCCTGGGGGACCAAGCTGATAGAATTTTATCGCCAGTATGTGACCCTCATGGTAGGGGCGAGCTTAGTTGTGTTCTTGCAGCTTTCTTAGGTAGTGAGAGTGATGTGGTCTGAGTTGATTTGACGAGGGTAGTTTGTGAATACCCGAATGTCTTTCCTAAGGATCTTACTAGTTTGCCACCCCACCGGGATATTGAGTTCTTCATTGACTTATTGGCTGGCATGACACTGGTTTCTATAGCACCGTATAGATTTGCACCCACCATGTTGTATGAGTTGAAGATTCAACTCTAAGAGCTGTTAGAGAAGGCTTCATTCGCCCTACTAAATCGCCTTAGGGAGCACCCACTCTCTTTGCTAAGAAGAAGGATGGCAATTTGCGTTTGTGTATCGATTGCCAGAAGTTGAACTGGGTAACTGTTAAGAACAAGTACCCATTGCCTCACATAGACGATTTGTTTGACCAGTTGAAGTGGTCTTGTTACTTTTCTAAAATTGATTTGAGATTAGGCTATCACTAGTTGAGGGTGAAGGAGGAGGATATTTAGAAAATGACATTATGTATGCAATATGGCCATTACGAGTTCTTGGTAACGCCGTTTGGGTTAACCAAAGCCCTAGCTTTATTTATGGATTTGATGAATCAAATCTTCTATGAGTTCTTAGATCGTTTTGTAGTTGTCTTTATTGATGACATCTTGATCTACTCACCCTCCATGAGAAATACAAGGAACACTTGCGGGTCGTACCTGAGTTGCTTAGAGAACACAGTCTTTATGCTAAGTTCAGGAAGTGTGAGTTTTGGTTAAAATAAGTTAAGTTCCTCAGCCATGTGGTATCTAGGGAAGGGATAACAGTAGACACTTCTAAGATAGAAGTAGTGCAAGATTGGGAACAACCTACGAATGCTTTTGAGATCCGGAGTTTCTTGGGCTTAGCCTGGTATTACCAACATTTTGTGAAAGACTTCTCTAGATTGGCCTCACCATTGACTAGATTGATGAGGATGGGAGTAAATTTTATGTCGAGTGAGACTTGTGAAAAGTCGTTCCATGAGCTTAAGGTTAGACTCACCACTACTCCAGTGTGAATTATTCCGAAGAGTGGTTTGGGCTATTCAGTTTATTGTGATGCGTCACGAGAAGGGTTAGGTTGTGTATTGATGCAAGAAGAAAAAGTGGTTGTATACAATTCGCGGCAATTGAAAAATCATGAGAGAAATTATCCTACTCACGACTTAGAGCTACCGACGATGATTTTGCCTTAAAAATTTGGGGGCATTACTTATATGGGAAGAGATTTGAGGTGTTCTCCGATCACAAGAGTTTGATGTATCTATTTTTATAGAAAGATTTGAATCTGAGACAGAGGAGATGGATGGAGTTCATGGAGGATTATGATTTTGAGTTGCACTATCATCTGGGGAAGGCCAATGTAGTGGCCGATGCTGTGAGTAGGAAATCTGTAAGCAGTATAGCTAGTACTGCCATCTAGGAATGGGAGATGTTGGGTGTTATTGGTGAGTTCGACTTGCATCTTAGCAAGTCTGTTGAGTCAGCCATTTTGTTCACTATAGTTTCACAACCTACACTAGTGAGCTGAGTAGTAGAAGCATAGCGGGGTGATCTCAAAGTGAGGCTATTCGAGGGAAGATAGCTAGTGAGAAGGTGGAGAAGGGCTTGAACGTATATTCTAACTCTAGTGTGAGGTGCCAGAATCTTGTAAAGAGGAGGTACTTTGAAAGTTTCACCATTCACGCCTTGCGGTACACCAGGGAGGCATAAAGATGTACTACAATCTTAGCTGCCAGTTTTGGTAGAGGGGGATGAAAAGAGATGCAGCCTTATTTTTTTCGAGGTGCCTTACTTGTCAACAAATGAAGACCGAGCACCAGCGACCAACGGATTTGTTGCAACCCTTACCTATATCCGAGTGGAAATGGGAGCATGTCACGATGGATTTTGTTGTAGGTCTTCTGAGGACTCAACGGGGTAATGATGCTGTGTGGGTGATAGTCTATTGGTTAACTAAATCAACACATATTGTACCTCTGCACACGAGTGACTTGGTAGATTATCTTGCCGACCTTTATGTTAGGGACATAGTTTGACTTTATAGGGTCCTTGTGACTATCGTTACGGATAGAGATCCTCATTTTATGGCTCGGTTGTGGCGGAGCCTACAGAATGCCTTAGGCACCAGATTGACTTTTAGCACCACCTATCATCCTCAGACTGACGGACAGTTTGAGCAGACCATTCAAATCCTAGAGGACATGCTTCGAGGTTGTGTTCTTGATTTTAAGGGGTCGTGGGAGAGGCATTTACCTTTAGTGGAGTTTTCCTATAATAACAGCTTTCAGTCCAGTATTGGTATGGCGCCATTGGAGGCCTTGTATGGCCAACCATGTAGATCTCAAGTGCGTTATGCCGAGGTGGGTGACGTACCTATGTTAGGTCTTGAATTAGTCGAGAAACAACTGAGATGGTTCACTTATTAGTAAGAGGTTAGCTTTGGATTAGAGTCGCTAGAAGAGCTATGCCAACTGTAAGAGGTGGCCTTTATCTTTTGAGATAGGAGATCATGTATTCCTGAAGATATCACAGAGACTGGATTTGATGAGATTTGGGAAGAGCAAGAAGTTGTCCCCTAGATTTATTAGGCCTTTTGACATACTAGAGCGGATCAAGAGATAGCTTATCGTTTGGCCTTGCCACCCTAACTCTCCGGGGTTCATGATATATTCCATATTTGTATGTTCCATAAGTACAAGTCGGATCCTTCACATGTGTTAGATTGGACCGAGTTGGAGGTAGATGAGGATGCCTTATATGAGGAGGGACCAGTGCGAGTTCTAGACTCTCGAGACCAAGTTTTGCGAGGCAAGAATATTCCATTGGTTAAGGTGTTGTGGCAACACCACGGGGAGGAAGCGACTTAGGAGCGTGAGGCGGAAGTCCGTGACAAGTATCCGAACTTATTTGTTGATATTTGAGACTTGTGTTGAAACTTTTACATATGTTGTAATATATATATTGAACATTGCATATGTTTCAGAGATTTGAATGGTAATTATTAATGTTGAAACACTGGGTGTATCCTTGTTCCAAGTTTGGATGGCATATGGTTGATTTTATTTAAAAGAATGTTGTTGGTTTTAAATTTTGAGGACAAATTTCTTAAGGGGGAGAGGGGGGGGGGGGGGAGGGAATATAATGATTCTGGTTTAGCCCAACCCATTTTCTTACTTTTGAGTCTAAGGACCCATGTACTTAATTGTTGTTCATCTCCTTCCCATCTTAAAGCTTGTTGAGTTTGGCTATTGGGAGTTTTGGTTGTGTTTGAAATAGGTTGGGAAGTCATTTTTTTTTGATAAGTTGTTGCCCAGATTTTTGCCTGTTCACTCGAGCGATGCTTTTTGTGGTCGAGCAATCTTTTACAGAGCGACACTTCTTGCACTTGAGCAGTCTTTTGCAGTCTGCAAAACTATTGAGAGGAGGTCATTGTGCGCTCGATCAATTGTGTCCATTCACTCGAGTGGTGTTTTGGTCACTCGAGCGATCTGTGCATATATTAGTCCGAGAAAGAGACTTGTTGGATCACATTTTCATCTCTCTGTCTCTCTCTTTCTCTCTAAATATTTCAAAACCCTAAAATCTTGTACTCTAGATCCAAATACTCCAAATCTGTTGGCTTTCTCACCCTAGTCCTTTGGAGTAAAAGATAGAGCACATCGAGGGCTTCGTTCTAATCGAAGAAGTTAGAGTTTTCGGCTCCGTCAAGTTCTACCCATCGTTTCTTCTTGTCTTCTACTTTGAGGTAGGAATTTCTTTGACTCTTTTATATGATTTTTAGCATAGTTGTTTGCCCTTTGAAAAAGGTTAATGTTTGGGGCTTTTTGTGAAAACCTAGGGTTTGAAATTAAAGTCAAAAAAGGGGTTTTCCAAATGGGTTTTTGAAAATGGTTGTGGGGATATGGTCATGGTTGAGCTTTGTTAAAATGATGGATATCTCTTCGTAAAATTGATTTTTGTAAGAAAAAAGGGGATTTTACCCTAAATGTTAAATATTTGGAACAGTGAAGGAAAATGGAAAATGATGTTGAGTATTGTGAAATTGGAACCATGTTTATGTTGGTGATGATGGTGGAGTTGGATATGTAATATCACTCCCATTGTAAATGATGAAACTGTATCTTTTGGCTGAAAATTATCTTTTGAAATAGAAATATCTATTTTGGGCTATCGATGAAGGATAGTCTTAATTGTTGTAGACATTGCATGAGGATTAGGTTAAATTGAAACTAATTTCTTATACATTGCGCATTGAGAATCATTTCATATTTAACATTGTAAATGTATTGGTTTTGAGAAAAATGGGTGATTACCGGTGAATCTGGTTAGGGGTATGGTTATGGTTAGTACCGGTAAAATGGTTTTGGTAGTGCTTGTATAGCCTACTGGAAGACACGTACCTAGAGATTCCCGTGTGTTGTATCTACTGCCCTGTTTTCTGTTATAAAAGGATTATTTCCATGAATTGATTTATAATCTGGCATTACATTGTTTTGAGATGGAAAATGAGAAATGTTTGACAAATGGCATGCATGTGCATTCACCTTATAATTTTGCTAAGATTCATATACTGTGTTAGAGTATCTCTACTGGGCTGTGGCTTACCCTTTGTAGAAAACAACTTTTATGTGCTGATGATATGGCTCCACCAAGGACGTAGCTTGGGAGGACTTGGACTTTAAAGTTTCATTTTTGGTTTCTTGATGTAATTATTTTTGTTTAAGCCTAGGGCTTTACTTGTGTTGAGTTTCAACTCATTTTGTTGTAACCAAACATCATCTTGGAAAGTTGTGGCCATTAAGGCATTTCATTACTTGGTTTTATTTCTCTTTTTACTCTTGTATTCATGCCATATGCTATAGATTCAGAATCTAAGATTGGTGAATTTATATCACATATGCCATCTTTTGTAATGATTGGCCATCTTTTGTAATGATCGGAGGTATAATGAATTGAAGATATAACATTGTTGATCAATTGTAGCAGTGTTATGAGATGGGTTAATGTTATTTATTTTGGGATGTTATAGGGACTGTGCATTCAATTGAATGGGTGAAAAGTTTTCACAAGGATAATTTTGGTATTATTTGGGGGGAGAAAAAGAAATTTTAAGGATTTTAGAATTTATAAGTGGAGATCCAAAAAAATGGGGAGTCCAAAATAATAGTTGGGTGCTAATAGGAACACTCTTAATTTATTCTCAAAAGTGACATATCAATTGTAGCTAATCACCACATTGGGTATGAGATCCAACGCACTTATGTGCTTACAACTTTGGAGTTTGAGACATAGAATGGTTGACCTATATAATGGGGTAAGATACATGTTTGAGGTATCAGATACTGATGGTCGAATGAAACTACCAACAGGTAAATGACTGTATTGTTGACATTGACAACAAAGCATGGTAATATGTTATGATCCCATATCAAAACAAAAGAGCTTTTAATTGCCTTTTGGTCACTCTTTCTTTACAATTCAATCTACCCAAGTGCACAAAGTGATAAGTGCCAAACATAGGGGTGTAAATGGATCAAATTGGCTCATTTTTGAAGTAAACCAGGAAACGAACCGGTAAAAAAAGGAGCCATAACTAAACAATGAACTTTTGGAACTAGAAGAGAACCGAACCAGAGAAATCGACTTGGTTCGATTTGATTTTATGGTTCTAGAAATTTTATATAACAATAGATATAATATATATTTAATGTTAGCAAACAAACTAATAATAATTAGTTTGGTTAAATTGGTTAGAGTTAATCATTTCCATATTGAAAATTAGGGTTTCAATCTTATAAGAAACTTTTTATATTTTAACTTATATATATAAAAATATAAATAAATATGTAATGGTCCAGTTCGGTTTAGAACTGTAACAGAAGCCTTGGAATCGGGAACTAGACCGATTTGAATAGTTCTACCATTTTTAGAACAAAAAATAGACCCGAAACGAATAAAAACCAAACCAAGCTAGTGGTTTGGATCAATTTACCGGTTCCTCTAATTTTTTTGAACATCCCTAGCCAAAATTGCACTTTTTAAGTCTATAACTCACTGTAACTTGACACTTTTATGCTATTTTTGGTACAAAGGAATGAAATGAAAGAGAAATAGAATATGAGTACGAATGGAATATATGGTTCAATGTAATGAATGCTCATTCACATTTCACTATTTGGTTGTGAACATGAGATGACATTTCATATTTTCATGTTTGATTATGTCTATTAAACTAATATAATGTATTTTTTTCTTTTTAATTTTTTTTACCAAACCAGTAACAACCAATTTAAAAATTCATGTAAATCATGATAGTGTTGATAGTTTTGGGGAAGTAATGGTATGAATGGTGATGGCGGTGGTGGCATTAGTTATGGTTATAATGTGGTAAGATGGTAGTGATAGACAATGGTAGTAGAATGGTAGTGGTGGTTGTGGCGGCAACTATAGTGGTGATGATGTTGTAGCTATGGAAGAGGTGTTGATGGTAGTAGTAGTGGGGGCAGAGGTGGTGGTGGTGATAATGTAGTGGTTGTGGTAGTGGTAATAATAAGGTGCTGGTGGTTATGGTGGTTGTGGCAATGCTTGTGTAGTGGTTATATTAGTGTTGGTGGTGGTTGTAGTATGGTGGCAATAATGGTGGAGGTGGTGGTTGTAGAGGTGACAACGATGATAGTGATGAGGTCATTGTGGAGGTGGTAAGTTGGTGGTGGTGATATGCTAGCAGTGGTGATGGTGTAGTGGTTATAGATGTGGTGGTGGAAAGGTGGTCGTAGTGGTGTGGTGATGTAGTGGTAGTGGTCATATAAAGGGAGCTGGCAACGATGGTGGTGCTGGTTGTGGAAGTGGTGATACCAGGGTAGTGGTGGCAATAATAGGGTGGTAGTGTTGTGGTGATTGTGTTGGTGGTTGTCACTCCCAGACTTATAAGATTTGATCCCATGAGAAAAGACAAGGGAACATGACTTGAATGGTGGAATCAAGATATATAAAAAGAAAATGTGAAAGTAAATGGTGTACACAAGAGATTATATCACTAATAAGAAAAGAATTAGAAATCCGATCTCCAATATATACATGGCACTCAGCACATGAGGTTAAAATATTTATGTACAACAAGAGTTTTCATCATATACAACAAAAATTTCCAATGGGTTTACATCACAAAAGATAGTGTAACCTTTACAACATATGGTTCTTGGGCAACAAAAATAAGGCCCATGGCCACTTAGAATGAAAAGAGCTCTCCTTGCTCATCAACAGCACAACCATTATTGAGGTGGTGACACGCCATCAACAACAAAGGGATGAACAAAAACATCCAAAGAAGAATTGTTAAACTTAAAAAATATGCATGGCCAATGAATATGATTATGAATACAGATATCATACGTAGATATAAATTTTAGAAATATCCACTTTCATTTTTATTCATAAAAAAAAACTCACAACATGAATGATTTATAAGAATGTAATTTCTTGACAAAATTAATTCAATTACAAATGTGGCGAATCCTTAGGTAAGTATCTATAGTGATCTATAAAAATAATTAGTAAAAGCCACTCCCATTTTATCGATTGCTAACTAGAAAGCAACTAATACCTACTCTGCATGGGTTTTTGTTCTTTCCTTGGGAACCTCATGCGAAATTAATCACGTTTCAAAACACACGCTGTCTAGAATCACCAATTAATAACCATTTCTAAATTCATCTAAATTTCAAACCAACTGACATCCAATTTGTGATGTCCTAGGTCTTGGACCCGACTTGAACGTGTCTTTCAGACTTACTGTTTCTTTTCCAAAACCTTGAAGGGGTTGTGTTGCAGTAATTCGTGGGAATTTGAACTTGTTTAATCTTCTTAATGTAAGGCCGAGTTAAAATTTTTGAGTTTCGAGCATAAAGGCGAAATTGAGGAAAGCGGGATCACAAATGAAAGTTTGGACCAAATCAGGTAGAACCGCATGTGCAGGGACTTAGGCCACATGTGATGTCCCAGGCCTTTTAAATCAACTTGTGTATTTATTCAAGATTTCTGTTTCTTATTGGAGTCCTTGCTGCCTTTGAACCTCATGAATTATGTGTTGTTACCTATTCTTCTCTTTATGATTATTCATTCTCATCAAAAAGTGTATTTCGAGATATCGAATTGGGTCTTTGGGTGTTGGATCAAGTTTGAGAATAGTGGGAATGCTCTAAGGTTGATTTTAGCCTCACTTGGAAGTTGAGTCCACTTGAGCGGTCCTTTTGTCACTTGAACGGCGAACTCGTCCCATCCAGTTCTTTGTTATGAAATTTGAAATACTGGGAGTGTGCTTTAACGGCTCGAGCGAAGATTTTACCACTCGAGTAGTCTGTCTATAGAGGAGATAGATTTTAGGAGTTTGAATTCACTGCTCGAGTGCAGGATCCACCGCTCGAGCGGTCTATGTGAAGTTAGAATCGTGAAGTGTGCCCAATCACTTAAAATCTAAAGTGAATACCCCTTTTCTTCACTTTTTCATTTCTCTCTCTCTCTTTCTCTCTCTCTCTCTCTCTCTCTCTCTCTCTCTCTCTTTATACTTCACTTTACTCTCTTTTCTCTCATATCTCTCTAGAAAACACCCATCAGCCCTCTTAAATTCTTGATCTCTCCAAATCCATTGGAGATTTAACCCTTGTTTCTCATCAATTTTGAAAAACACATGAAGGCTACAACATATGCGGTGGAGATCGGATTTTGACATCGTTGATTTTGGGGTTTTTCTCATCCTTCTTCTCCAAATTTGAGGTAAAGAGTTTCTTAGAGTTATATATATGATTTTAGCACGCGTTTGTCTATTTTTTATGTGATTATTTTGTTAGAAGTTTGGAATTTGGTTTATTAAGTTTTGGAATGTTTGAAAAGTGATTTATCTCATGATTTTGTTCAAATTGGTTTATCTTATGAACTTATGAGGCTCTTGAAAGTCCGTTGATGATAATATTTCCTTAAAAATGAGAGAAATTCATTTTGGGAGAAAACCTTAGATTTTGGAAATTTGGGAAAAAAAAAAGTTGATTTTGTGGAAAACTCATGAGATCATGAGATTTTGTTAAGAAAGATCAAGAAAAATCATGTGTTTGATATATTGTTGAATCGTCTATGAAATGAGTGAGTTTTTGTTAAGAAATTTTCCATGGATAATATGTTGAGAATACTTGTATCATAGAAATTGGATAATTATATAAGTTGTGAATATGAAAATGTGTCATATGTCACATGCATGTGGATGTGGTTATTATTTTCACATTAAGAAAGAATGTTGAGAACTGTGGAAACATGTACAATGGGGTTACATAATTGCATTTGTATTTCATGCACTTGCATAGTTCTTGAATATTGATTATTGTGGTCATGTTTTGGAAAGTCAGTTATTGTTTTAAGAAAACAATTGATGATCTTGAAATGTTTTTTGATAAATATGTTTGAGAAGTCTGGATATGGGGTGTAGTTTGGTATTAGTTAAGTTGGCTTGAGTGTCCAAGGTGAAAGACCGAAAACACGCGTGGAGTAGGTATCACGTGCCTTTTGGTTAGGAGTCAGTGAAGTGGTGATTGGTATGGCATGATATGCCAATTTGTAAACACTAGCCTAGGGATTACCTGAATCATATTTACCAACCCATATTTCTGTTTAGAACTCATTGAGACAATGAGTTTTTGAAAAGAACATTTCATGTCATTTAAAAGGAATAAACTTACGGTTTTGGAGCATGGCATGGCATTGCATCCATATTTAAAACTGCTTAAAACAAGTATATTTTGTACAGATCTTCCTATTGGGCTTTGTGTTCACCCCTAGTGGATATATGCAGGCAAGGATATGTATCCCACCTAGCTAAAGGCTTGGGAAGTGCTTTGAGAGCATGAAGCTTTTTTCTTTTATTGTATATTTTGACAAGACAACTGGGCATAAGCCTTGGAACTTGTAGCCCATGCGGATTGGGGGCCACACGTGCATGAAGGAGTCTGGAATGAGATTGGAGTTTCCTTTAAAAGCATATGCGGTGGAAATTTCTTCATGTGTGGGAGGGCAGCCAGGGCTTTCGCAAGTGCGGTTGAGCACGTGAAAAACTCAATTTTTGTGCCTTTTCTCTTCAATTGGCTGACTTACCTTATTTTCCTTTCATTTCTTTTTGACTCTCTCTCTCTCTCTCTAACACACTATTTTCTTCTCTTTTCTTTTCCCTGTTTCTAGAAAAACCTCTACCAAACTCACACTTCTTCAAGTCCAAGCAAATTTATGAAGATTTTGGTAGCTTATACCAAAATGACGAGCATGTCAAGGGCTTTGTTTTGACTGGTGTAGATCGAATTATGGCGAAGTTGACTTTTGGGGTTTTCTCCTTTTCTCTCTTTGAGGTTGGGATTTCTTTGCTCATTTTCAATACCTTGTTGTAGATAGACATGTGGTAGTTTCTATTGCATTAAAAACTTGAGTTGTTGGGTTTTTTTTTTGAAAAGCATGGATAAGAGTTAGGGTTTCATGAGTCAGAGTTAAATCCTGTGTTTTATTGTAGATTTATGAGATTGTGTGCTTGAGGAACATGTTTAAATGGTTTAGAGTAAAAAGCCCTATTTGATTGGTTAATGGTATAAGAAGAAGATGAAAGAATCATGATATGATATTATATGAATTAAGTGGAATATGTATTAAAAATGTGAAATCGGGTGCAAAAGAGAGTGACAAGGGTTATTATGAACTTAATTTGTATTAATGATCGTCGATGATTTTGAAATGGTTGAGTGGTAAAACCTGTTGTGAAATCGGAATTTTGGGGAAATCAAAGGGTATTGGGAATGTTGTGCATGTATTGGATGACAGGGTTGGTTGTGGAAAACAAGTGAGATTTCAGAAACTCATTTGTGAAATTGTCGATTTGGGGAAAATCATATGAATCCATTAATCGCGTTTATAAGGAATGCGATCAAAAGTCCCAAATCCTTTTATAAATGGTTTTGAGAAGTGGAAATAATCATCATTGTGATTGGGTTGTATTATGATTGTAAATTGTCTAGTTGGATTTTGATAATTAAAGAGATACGTATATACTTTTGTGAAGTGAGAAGTGATAAAGGGGAAGCAAGAAAAATAAATGATTTTCAAATAATTGAATAATTGTACTAGTGATGAAATTACCACCTTTTGAGCCAAACATAAACATTTTGTAATTTAATCATGGAAATAGAAGGAAATTAAATTATGAGTTTTGAAAATGACATGAATCTGGAGATTGAGTTAATTGAAATTGAAAGATGGAAGTTATAACAGTTCTTGTTTAGATCTGACCCTTTTTATGCTCTTAGATCCGGGATTTTGTACGATTAATTATTGTGTGATGACCCCAAAGTGTACATTATTGTGTTATATTATTTGTGTAAGTTTAATTGCTTAATTATATGTTTAAGTGTGAATATCTGTTTGTTTATGGAATACCTAGTAGAATTTCCGACTTAGAGACAGAAATTGAGAGCCTTAATGGCTTCAGAAATCAAAATTGGCTAGCCCAATAGGCTAATTAGAATATTTAGAATTTTATGGAAACTTTAATTAAAATTTGATTTAGATCAAAATAATTAGAATAAAACAATCTTAAATGATTAGATTTAAGCCCCATTGTTTAGTCTTAATCACATGTAATTAGTGAGGCTTAATTAACTTGTATATATATGTGTTAATTGAGCTTAGGAGCTCATTTCTCTAACTCTTGAGCTAAAACTAGAGAGAGAGACTTGAGAATTCAACAAGTTTGGAGAGAGAAAGGTGAAAATTGTAAAGATTTGTAGAAGACTTGAAGAATTGAGCTATGATTGCACTTGAATTGAACTCTAGGTATGAAATTCATCCGTAAACTTTGAAAATGAAACATATAGCAGTTGAATTCATCAAGTTCCTAAGTTCATTTGCATGTAATTGTGTAGAGGAAGCTATACTTATCGTGAATTTGGAAAATTTGAGCATGATTGTGTACATGCATGCATGAATCACCAATTTGAGTTTGAATTCCATGAAATTTTCCACATGCATGAAGCTATGTTTGACATTTTCGAAGATCTTTCATAGTTCTAACATTTCTCATCTCATACATAGGAGTTTTGAAAAGATATGAGTGTAGTTCATGTTATGCATAGTTTCAAGCTTATAGTTTAAGTTTGAATTTGGAATTTGGAGCATGATTATGAGCAATTGGTTTCAAATTGACTATGTTTTCATGTTCTAAAATGATTTACCATGTTTCTGTACCAACCATGCAAATTTTAAATCACTAAGGTGCAAGTTTGAACTTCAAACACAATTATGGAAATTTCAGAATTCGAGCAATTCGCTCGAGCGATGTAAGTGTCACTCGAGTGTACATTTTAAACTCCCTGTGGTTTTGTAGACAATTGCATATTGGCTTGAGTGACCAAGTGCGCACTCAAGCGAACCCACTTTTTACTCAGTACTTGGCTCAAGCGACTATCGACTGACCGTCGAGCGTGAAAATTGAGCATCCAGTACTTTTACAATCTTTACACACAACTCCAGCGACCAAGAGTGCACTCAAGCGAACCCTTTGCATATTGATGGACCACTTGAGCGACAAAGTGTGCGCTCGAGCGAACACCCTATTTTTAGCAACTTTCGAAAAGCTTTCATAAAGTGCATCGTTGCACCCTCATGCTTATTAGAGCATTCTTAGGCATTGATTAAGACATCAATAATAAGGAATTGATGTAGAAACATACTATAGACACCCCATTTTTGACCATTCCCAAGAGTTGGGCGTTATTACTCGTTATTTTGTTGACAACTGCTTCAGCTGATGGCACAATTGGTCTCATCTCCATACACGTGTATGGATGGTTTTTTCTCAGCCAAATGCTTGTTTATCTATATATATGGGGTCTCCTCCCCCATTTTTGAGGGTTAGAAATTTTGGAACAAAAATCTCTCTCTCTCTCTCTCTCTCTCTTGCAAATTTATAAAAGCTTGCCTAATTACACTACACTTTTGCATACACTACCTTAACCAAAGTTGATCATCTTTGAGCTGAGGTTCCTTGAAGCCTCCTTGGAGCTCTTGAAAGTGGTTTTGGCTTGAGTTAGTGCCTAAGATTGAGCTTTGCTTCAAAAGGTATAACATTTGCCTCTTTACTTTGCTTTAGTATACTTGTTTTCCAATATTTTAAAACTATTTTTGGGCTGTTTTTGAGCTATAAAAACCTTTGTTTTTGTGGGCTGAAATTGGTGTTTTAGGCCATTTAAGGTTAAGGGGGTGTCTCACCTTTCTTTATTCCTGGCTTTTAAGGCTTTTTCACCTTTGTTTCCCACTTTCAAACTATCTTTCATTGGAGTTTTGGCACTGAATTTCAGAGTATTTTCAATGGGAAAAGTTAGGTTTTGAAGTCCAAAATTGGAGGGATTAGCCTCTCCTCCTTGTGTCTTGTTTGCTAGCCTAGTTAGCTCGATGTGTTAGGTTTATTTTCTAGCATTTTGTAGCTTAATTCTAGCATGTTTTAGGCTTTATTTTAGACTGTTTTATCTCTGTTTTTGGTAGTTTATTGCATTGGAGTCTTGTTTTGCATGCCTCTAGAGTAATAGTCCTCACAAGCTTGGTGTTTTATGCCTTCAGGCACCACTTGTTTTAGTTGATTGCATGTTTTAGTACTTTTCTTACTTCATTTCAGCACTTATAATCTCTGCAATCTCCCTCATTTCTTCCCTGTTTATTTGCTTTGAGGGTTGTTTCAACCTTAGGATTGTTTAAGCTTGAGATTGAGGTTCATTGCTTAATGGTTTAATCCTCTTTTGGGGGTTCATTACTAACAGCATGATATCTCTCTCTTGTCCTAAACTACCCCTTGTTTGACACTTTCTTCCCTTTAGAGGACTTCTCACCAATAGACTTAATTGGTTAATGAATGGAAAGGTAATTAAAATGTGTAAACAAGTTGAAACTAAAAGTGTGCAAGATAAGAAATTGGTTTTGTTTTGATGTGTTCAATCCGATGTTAATTGAACACAAGGAAAATTGGGGCATTTCATACTCAAAGTGATGAAATGCGCCAAGTTTGCAAGGTCTCCATCACCCTTGATCATGCATGATAGGGTGATGGTCTTTTTGGTCTTATTTGTTCATTTATTAACTTGTACACCTTGTTTCTTTGGCCATCATGCGATGAAATTGCTTGATTGATGGTTTTTGAACCAAGTGTATCACTCCTTTGAGATGTTTTGATGATAAGGAGAGATACACAGTACATACAACCTGTAAGAATGCTCTCACTTTGCCCTGCTTGCTCTCTGTTGTAGCAAGAAAAGATGAGTCATCAGTGGCCGACCGGCAGGCCATCAGTGTTGGGCGGCAACCCCTCAATGGTGGCCGGCTGGCCACCACTTTTGGCCTGTCGGCCGCCAGTGAATTTTTGGCAGTGTGCTTGTGAAGCATGGCAGAGTTGATCTGGAGAAGGAAACAATGCAAGGGTTGTGCAAACAGAGGCTTTCGAGGGTAGACAGCGGATGTTCTTCGGGTGAAAACCGAGCATGCATGGGCCTCCCTCACTTCCCGGGACTAGTTAGCTAGTTAATTAGTTTAAATTGGCATTTAATTAGGTGTTTGTTGTAAATTAATTAGTTGTAGCTAATTAGTTTGTGTTGTAATATTTAAATTAGCTTAATTAGTTGTAGCTAATTAGTTTACTCATTTAATTAGTTTAGATTAATTAAATTAGTTTGTATTGTAATATTTAATTAGTTTAGCCTAGTTAAATTCTTAATTAATTAGCTTAGATAGTTAGTTAATTATTTGTTCAAGTTTTGTAATAATTAGCTTAGTTAGCTAGTTAGCTTATTCATTCGGACTCTCCTTCGTGACAGGGTAATGTAATAATGTGTATGTATTCCAACCCCACGTCTTTCTCCCTTTTATTTATCCGCTTTTGATGGTTAGAATAGGGACATGTTTCAATTAGCATAGCTTATGCTTGCATCCATTCATCTTGTATTGCATGCACCAAGGCTCGGCATATCATTCAAACTGCATCGTCATTTCAATACTTCTTTGAATACGTGCTTAGACAGCATGTTATCAAATCTATTCATATGCCACATTAGTAGCCGAGCCTAATAATTGCATTCTTTGCATGTGTTGCATTAAACATTTTGTATAGTTAGGAATCATGCATATTTTTCTAACTCATATCTTCTTATCTTGGAGTAATAGGTGAGTTTTTAATGCTTTAGCATACTTGTATGAGTGTGAGTGATTGGCATGACTATCATGCTTGCCATGAGGCTAAATGCTTAATTGTTAAACTGCTTGAGTGCTTGTGGATGAAGGCTTGTTGTTTGAATTGGAACGATTCAACAAATGTACATTTAAGCCCACTATGTCTATTGGCAAATTCATAACTTTAAGCCCCCTTTGTTGAGTGGCAAATTTGCAAACTTTAAGCCTACTTGAGGTGGCAAAATCAAACCCTTTTCACAAAACAAACATGAAATTGAATTGTTCCAATTCGGGAAAACTAGTCCATACTTGCTTGTGCGCATCACATAGTAAAGCTAGCCTAATAATCGGAATAAAAGCACATAATGTTGATAAAAGGCATATCATGATTAGTAGAGGCCGATCATTGATCGGGGGAGTAGGGGTGTGTAGACACCCCATTTTTGACCGACCTTAAGACTCAGACATCACCGATTGAGCGCTCGGTGATGTTGCATATCGTGCTCGTTCAGAAGTCTCAGAGTCGCGGTCGTGAGCCTTGCCTCCGGACTCCCGAACCCTCTTCTGTGCCTTGCCTCGGTTTGCAAACCGAACTCGATTTTCTCTGTTTTCTTTCCTGAGGGGAGGGAGAGGTCCCGTAGACCATCTCTCAGTGGACGTGGGCTACATTTCGTGGCCGTAGGCCATTTTGCCCATTTCGGAGCCTGGTTCCCGGTTTTCGGAGCCGTCAGGCCGTGTGCCTCGGTTCGGGACCACCCAACCATCTCTGATTCCTCCGGTTTTTGGCATGCATCTTATTTACTCCCTTTCAAGGGACACTGGGGTCTTAGATACCCACTTCGTGGCCGAATGCCACTTTCGGTGCTTAACGGCCTATTTTCGGGATCCCGAACTGCGCGTTTTGGCCCCCGAGCATTCGTTTTGCATCGGTTTGCGCTCATTTTTGGCAGGGACCTCTGTTTCATCACCAAGAAGGTCATAGAAGGGTGGGAGGCCAGCAATTGTTCTGACAACCAACTTTTTGTTTGGTCAAAAGTGGTTCAGCATGAATCCGGGAAGGAGAAAAGTCTGCGCGGCTTCACCGAAATGGGCATAACTCTTTGCACAAGAGGAATTAAAATATGAGGCTACCACCATTCGAAAGCTTACTTCCGGGGCTTCATTTTACACTCAAGAATCTCCTAAGTCCAAATCCGGGGGGAGGAGATATGGTTGGTTGAAGTCCGGTTGGACTGAATCTGCGCGGCTTTACGGAAACTGGCATAACTTTTTCTACAGGAGGAATTTTAATGCAAGGTTTGTGGCATTGGAAAGCTAACTTCAAGGGCTACATGGCCGGCCACTTTTATGGCTTGAACCTTTTAACCCTAGCCGGCTGGCCATAGGGAGTAGCCGGCCGGCCATGGGGGTGGCCGGCCGGCCACCTGCAACCAAAGTACCTAGCCGGCCTGCTTCCTCAGTGGGGGTGTATTACAACTGTATATCTGTTTTCCTCCAAAAATATCTGTACTCGGGGGAAGCTTTTGGAGGAAAACTTGGTGTCATTTCCTCCTACCTTGCTCCCTCTCTTTGGCCTATATAACCAGCTGTCCAACTCTTGTTTTGGGGTTACAAAAAAATCCCTAAGAGGCCTCACATTCATATCTCTCTCCATCTCTCTCAAATTCTCAAGTTTTGGTTCCATTTCTTCATCATCAAGCACCACCACCACTACTCTATTTCCAGCAGCTAGGAGAGCTTTCCAGCAGCTAGGAGGCATCCATTCTTCAAGCAAAAGGCAGCCAAGACTTGTCTACAATGGTAAGTCTCAATCTCCCTCTTTTGTAGCACTTTCTTGCCATTTCTTAAGCCTATTTGCTCACTATTTTAGGCTCTGACCCTAACTGAAAGGGTCATTCTTTTGAGCCATTCTTCATGTTTGTTCAAGGGCTCAACCCTGTTTGAGCCCTCCATTTGGTACTTGCTTCAATACCCCTTGGTATGCCATTATTTTGCATGAAATTTCTAGTCTATGAGTGATCTGTTTTCGAGCATAATGTAAACTGTAAGTGGGTCTATTTTGAGCCCCTCTTCAACATTGAAGAAGGTATCAACCCTGTTTGGGCCCCCTATCTTTCACTTGCTTCATAATCTCTCCTATTTACCGTAAATTTGCATGACTTGTTTGGCCTATATGTAAATTGTTTTGAAGCATGTCATGAACTGTGAGTAAGATTATTTTGTGTCCCTATACAACATTGTAGAAGGGATCAACCTTGTTTGGGGCCTCCATGTTGTACCTACCATTATACCCCTCTTTGGCCCCCCATTTTGCATGCCTTTTTAGGCTTATCTAGCTTCTGTTTTCGGCCATCATCAGAACTGGAAATGGTCATGTTTTGACCTTCTTGGAATATTTCATGAAGGGTCTTTTCTTGTTTGATGAATGTTTGGCCTACTTCATGTTATACCCTCTTATGGCCTATTTCTTGCATGGCATTTTTGGCATGTTTGCATACTGATTTGGGGGATGTCATCTACTGTAAATGTTCATATTTTTAGTCCCTCTTCAGTGTTGTAGAAGGGTGTTTTTCCATTTGGGCTTTGAATCTACCACTTGTTTCATAGCCTCCTTTGCGGAGCCCTTTTCGCATGCCATTGTTGCCCTATCTATGCTTGCTGTTTGGCCATATTTTAGACTGGAAAATGATTGTTTTGGGGCTGCTTTGCTACTGTATTTTCATTCCATGTCCGTATCGTGCATGCATTGCATGGCTATAGGCCATTTCGGGTGCCTAAATTCGCATTTCGGGACCATTTCTCGCATTTGGTGTCATTTCGCCATCTTTCGGGACTTTTTTTCCCCCCATATTTCAGTGCTGAAATTCCATTGGCATGTTTGCATATCATATTTCTATGTCATTTCATTCCGTATGCCATTTTCTCGGTTTGCGTGCTCGTGTGCACGCATTTCGAGGCATTTCATTTTCATCTCTATGGCCTCCTGTGTGAGTGTGGCTGAGGCTCTCTCATGTTGGTATAAGCCCATTATTGCATTGCGTATGCCATTTCACCCATAGCATTGTGTATGCCTGGTTGTATATTACCTCGTATAGCGTGTATGCCATTCCATGACATTGTGTATGTTAGGGTTGCATATTAGCTACATTTCATGCATATCATGCATATCGCATCGTGTTCGGGATAGGAGTTAGCCCGGGCACGGGAAACGAGGCACGTTTCGTACTCCGAGCGACGGAACGGGTCTCAATTCCCAAGTCACCGACACTCCGGATTACCCATGATGGAGTTAGGCTTTGTTGTAGCATTCATCTGCATTCATCCTATATTGAGTTGTGCAATCCGACTCCTCGGCCATCATGCATCGAGATGCGTGATTGGTGGCACGAGATCGAGGCATGCATATATTTGTGAAATACATTGCTATGCCCTTTCCTGCTCTCTGTTGCAGCAAAATGAAGAATCAGCAACTTTTCGGAGTCGGGCACGCATTTCGAGAAACATTGCAAACGGAGGCTAATCGGGGCATCCCAGTGGATTTCCGCGCAAGGCAGCCCAGCATACATCATTCATCAGAGTCGAGGCACCCCCTGGCTTGCATGCCAATTTACAGCTTTCTTAATTTGTTGATTAATTAGGAATTTCTGTATTATTCGGACTTTGTATATATTCTTTCATTCGGACTGTATATTTATTCGGACCCTCTGCGCGAGGGCATAATTGTAATAAGTGTGGGTGTGTGTGATGTATGTCTTCCAACCCCACGTCTTTCTTCCCTTTTATTTACCCGTTTACGATGGTTAGATATAGGGCATATTTCAATTAGCATCAGTATGACAGCATGTTTGCATCATTCATCTGTTTTGCATGCACCGGGCTCGGCGCATCATACAAACTGCATTCGTACTTCAATTCCAAATTGAGTGCATGTTAGTTGTAGTATTCCATATGCCATGTTTAGAATAGCCGAGCCTGCTATAGTTTGCATTTTTGCATGTGTTGCATTAGGCATTTTTGTATATTTAGGATCATGCATGATTTCTAATCAGTTTCCGTTTTTGGCTTGGAGTACTCGGTAAGTTTTATGCTTTAGCATCCTTGCATGCGTGTGAGTGTTGCCATGAATAGCATGCTTACCATGAGGCTAACTGCTTATGTGATATAACTGCCTTGAATGCCTGTGGGTGGAGGTTGTGTTACTTGAATTGGACAATTCATCAAATGTTTGTTTTAAGCCCACTAGATAGTGGCAAAATCATGTTTTCTAAGCCCACCCGAGGGTGGCAAATCCACATCTTAGCCTACCTGCGGGTAGCACCATCAAACCATTTTCAAACAAACAAACATGACATGTTTTGTTCCAATTCAGGCGACTCAGTCTATACTTGTATGCTGTGCGCATCACATAGTAACCTAGGCTAATAACCGGAATAAGTTCACAATGTTTTCAAAATAAGATATCATGGTTAGTAGAGGCCGGTCTTTGACCGGGCGAGCGGGGGTGCTCACGAAGTGACCTTCCCCAATCGTACCCAAGTTCCCGAGCCGAGGCAACTTTGGTGATGACGGACACGTGGCCTTTGGCACCGAGTCAGGGTTTCCTAAATTTCCCAAAAATAAAATATTTAGGTGGCAACTCTGTATCTGGCAAAGCAGTCCATGTTTGGCACTTCTTTCAAAAAAAATCTTCTTTCCAAAACGATTTGCCGGATTTGGACTTTGGTTCAAGATTAAGAACCGTGACACAAATCGAGTCCGAGCTGTAGCGAGGTCCCCCGCGGGCTTGTTACAGGGTGCTCAATTCATGACCTTCCGCTCTCGTACCTAAGTTCCCGAGCCGAGGCAACTTTGGTGATGACGGACACGTGGCCTTTGGCACGAGTCATGGGTTCCTAAATTTCCAAAAAAAAACATATTTAGGTGGCGACCCTGTATCTGGCAAAGTAGTCTATTTTTGGCATTTTTGATCCTAGAATCAATTTTCCAAAATATTTGCTGGATTTGGACTCTTTGGTGTTTATTTGTTTCACATTGCACTTGTGAGATTAGATTCAGAATCGCGAGAGTCCGAATTGTAAGGCTTCTTCCGAGCTATCGAAAGGGGGCGCGGAAAAGCCGAGCTACAATTTCTGGCGATCTGCTAGGGATTTAGAGAACTTGACTTGAACTCGTGATATGACATTTTTATCTACACTTATGTGTTTCATTGTATTTGCATTTGCATTGGTGCGCCTAAGTCACTATGTTTGCCATCTGCTATTCCTGAATGGTTTGCCGGAGGCTTGCTTGGAAAAGCTTGCCAAAAGACTGACCGGTTGTGGGCTCTGCCACGATGGGAGCACAACCCTTGGATTTGGACTACCGTTATACTGTTTGATCCTTCTTTCACTTCTCGGTGTTAGGTGTGAGAGGTATATTATGTAGTCTTGCTGAGGTACCCTTTTTGACCAACCAACCTAGTTGTATATCGAAAACCGTAGAGAGTGTTCCAAACTAGGACAGGTTGCTTACCCAAATTCAGGATTGTGTGAAACCACTTTGCTTGAATATTGAACCCTAGTTCCTGACAAAACTAGGACAGGGTAATCTTACCCCCTCATAGGGGTGTTTTGGTTCTCACTTAACTGTTATGTGCTTTTAGAGTGAAACTCTACAAGAACTTACATATCCGTTGCAAGTTTGGGTATCAAATTTGGGGGCGGAAGTCAGTGTTGAGTGCGGTTCTACAACTTATGATTACAACTGTGTCTTGTTCACATCTAAGCTGAGGTGCTGTGCGGTTTCTGATTTTTGTTTTCCTTTTTGCTCTATTTCTTTTTGCTAGGTAGTTTATCACAATTGCTTCGGACAGTTCTATTACCCCCCAAGCACTTTGGACTCATGTAAGGAGGCTTTACAGATCCAGGGATCTTGTTAGGGGACAACCAGTGTTTGCTTCACTTCCACCAGTTACAAGACGGAGGAGGGTTAGGCATAATTAACCAGTCCAGCAGTCGTCCTTTACTTCACCTGCATCCAGTCAGGCTCAATCTTTTACTTCCACTCCAGTAAGAGATTATTCGCCAGTTTCGATGGCTCAACATCCCCTGGTTAGCATGGAAGACTTGATTCGTCATCTCCAGCAAACCATTGAAACCATGCAGCAAGATACTGCTCGCCAAGCCGAAGTTACAGCCCACCAAGAAGAAGTGATAAACAGGCTGCAACATAGCAACCATAGCCGGTAGTAGCTTCTGCATCTCATGCACCTCTAGTGGGTATTCCACCACCCAGAGTTACTGTCAATGTCCAAGAGAATTTGGGTAACCCGGTAGACCCTATTCCACGACAAGCCTCTAAGGCACCAGTGTACCAAACTGAGGCGCCATTTGAATTCGAGGTTGACCCCACTACACTGAAGGTCGACAAGCTGGAGAAACTTTTCAAGCGGGCACAGGGTGTCAACTTAATCCCTGACATCGAAGATAGATACACTGACTCTGCAGTTACTCTGCCAAACCAATTCAAAATGCCACACATAGACCGGTTTGATGGCTCCGGGGATCCCATGGTCCTTCTGCAGTTATTCTCAGACATCTTGCGGCCAATGGGCCTCACCAGACTTCAAAAGCTGTCGCTTTTTGGCCGGACCTTGTTAGGGATAGCGGCTATCTGGTATGCAAAACTGGAGGACTCTGTGAAATTAAGTTGGGAGGAAATGGCTGAGACCTTTATCGCACAGTACTCCTACAATACCCAGATCAAGGTCATAACTCGTGATCTTGAGGCAAACCGCCAGGAGCCAAAGGAGGGCTTCTCAGACTTTGTAATGAGATGGAGGGCCAAGGCTTCGATGATGACTACCAGGCCATCCGAGAAGGACCAAATCAGAATGCTGGTTCACAATCTGCAAGGGAAATTATTACAGAAGATGATTGTCTTGCCATTGTTCACATTCACTGGGCTATACGAGATAGGGGTTCAGATTGAAGATGCAATGAAACAAGGGTTGATAACCAATGAAAAAGAGTTGCCTAAGAGGCCTTTCACATGCTGTTCCAATGCAACCATGAGTGGAAGCACAACTGCACGACCATTTGATGTGAATGCTGTCACCGCGACACCTAAGACTGCCATTATATATGCCTTTATCCCAAGCCTTGAGGGTGCTGATCAAAAAGAGGCATCTTAAGCCGTTAGAACGATGCCCACTACTACCCATCCTCTCCCACCAAAACAACCCAACCAAATACTGCACTTTTCACCAGTAGCACGGTCAGGACACCGACCAATGTTATAAGCTGCGTCATGAGATTCAAGATTTCATCGATAACAAGGTGATAACATCACCCCAAAAGCCAAATGTGACTACCAACCCTCTTCTAGCCCACAACCAAGTTTCCCCACCCCGGAACCTAAATCTAATACATACACTGGCCATCCTATTTGACCCCAGCGCATATATTACCCCTTCTCACTTACCCAAACCGACCGTGTTCATCCCTGAAAGCACGGACTTGTGCATAATGGACACATCCATACTTCAACTTGAACCCGTGGTGGTGACAGTGGCAGAAGGAGGAAGGTTAGCCTTGGAGGAGAGTGTCAGCTCATTGCTTGAGAGCTCTGTGGATTTATCTAAGGGGATGTATGACCCGTGCTGTTACATAGTACCAGTTAATTAAGCCAAGACTAAAGTGGCATTGCCGACAGCAGTGGAGGTCAGTGTGGTTAGAGAGGATGGTTCAAGTCAAGGTCTGGATGACCTAGCGGAGCTAGAAAAAGACTTAGACAATCTGCAGTTCTACAACGAACAAGATCAGAAGGACGTGCAGATTGACTGGTTTGATCTGAATGGGTCGACAGACAACTACGAGTGGCTTAGTGATGAACTCGACCGAGAGGAAGAAACTGAATCAAAACCTAAAGAAAAGGAAGCTATAATAGTTACAATGGTCAGAATGGCCGAAAAAAAGGGGAAACTGCCGGAGAGCACCAGTATTAAGAATTTAGCTTAAGAACTGGGCGCCGTAAGTACCGCTGATACAGAGCAAGAAGCCGCGTTGAAGTGGTTTGAAAAAGAAAGGGGTCGAGACAAACAGGAAGCTGGAACAGCTCAACACCCTACGAGGGATGTTTCTAATGGGAGAATGATCAGCTCGGAGCCGGACAATTGTTTGCCGGCTACCAGAGGTGCATGGTGGGAGGATGATGATATGCTTTTGGCTCACACCGATGAAGATTGGGGTGAAGACTTGCCAAACAACACCTGGTACTCTAAAGAGGTTGACCACATGACAAGAAGTGGGCGGTATTTCAAACCCCCACATTTGGATCAAGTTGAAGCCTCCGAGAAAGATAAAGAGGTAGAAAGCAGAGGGAAAAACAGTTCGAAGAAGCAGTGTTGAAACAACTGAAGAAGATCAAGGCCGATATTTCAATCTGGGGTCTGTTTATGGCTTCTAGGGTGCATCAACAGGCTGGGCTATCAGTGATGGACAAAGCCAAATTGTCCATTGACATGACTCCTAAGCATCTTGTGGGGTTAATCTTCTCGGGAGGTATTGCGCCAACTTTAACCTTCTCAGACAAGGAACTGCCGCCAGAAGGCTCAGCACACAACAAACCTCTGTACATATCAGTAAAGTGCAGAGAAAAATGGGTTCCTGTGGTATTGGTCGATACAGGGTCAGCTATCAACGTCTGCCCATTGCGTACAGCCTATGCCATCAGTCTGAAACCAACAGATTTTGTTCCTACAACCCGGGTGATTCGGGTGTATGACAATACAAGCAGAGAGGTGATGGGCACAATATAGATCAGTGTTCAAGTGGGCCTAGCTCAACAGGATATTGAGTTCCATGTCTTGGATGTGCCAGCCACTTTCAGTCTATTGCTAGGAAGGCCATGGCTGCACCAGGTAAAAGTTGTCTCCTCTACCCTCCACCAAATGCTGAGATACCCCCATGGAAAAGGGGTGGCTATTGTGCTTGGAAATTCATCTATACATCCTCCGCCAGAGGTAACTACGCCTGTGCTGGAAATTGTTCATAGCGAAGAGGATTTGTTCCTTTCCGGGTTCACTCTAGCTGAGGCCCCAGTAGTGCAAACCATATTGGCAGTTGATGAGGGCTTGTATGTCAGTGCCCAATCAATCTACTTCATGAACAAGTTTCAACATGTGCCAAGAATGGGATTAGGAAAAAGTGGCTGGAAGGGCGTCACAACATTGGCCGATGTGCCACATAACCCACATGCCTTTGGTCTTGGCTATACGCCCACAAAAGAGGATTGGGTTAGGAAAGCAAAAGAGATGGTCGGCAGAGCCAGAGCTAAGTAGACCAGGAAGCGCTATGAGCTTGTACACAGACCAATCTGGGGAACTCTGAATGGTCACTTTGCTCGGGAGGGTGAAGACTTCCCATTCTATGGTTTCCCCGAACCCTGGTTTAACTCTGAGAAGCAACGGGTTCTTGGCTTTGATATTTTCTTTGACTTCCAGCTGCAAGACAGTGATATAGAGGAAAGGGCTGAGCCAATTACTGCTGAAGCTGAATGGAGCACAGAAAATGATTTCGACAGCAACGAGCTTGAATAGGAGCGGCACTGGCATGTCTCCCTTCGGATCCTCCGATCGACTTAGAGAGCTTGGGGGATAAACTGACCATTTCCATGATCGAGGACCAATCGGGTGTGAACCCTTCTAGCACCATTTTGGATGCATTTGACGCACAATCTCTCGTTTGGTAGCTGGAAGAGGGCTACCTGTCTAGTAGGTCTGAGTTGGGTAGTGAGCCAGAATCTGATTCCACAGAGTCTGTGGAATCGAGATCAGATTCCGACACTTCTGAGTCTGGGTCCGGTATTCCTAGGGTTCATAACCCGGATGCCAGGGTTTTGTCCAGGTCATCCTTTTCTTTTTCCTTTGAGTCAGTTGTAACTGGAGAACTGGATGGGCTTGACCTTGTGAATGAGAATGCCACTGCAGATTACGAATATTTCTTTGTGCCGCTTGTCTATTGCATTAATCAGGACTTTCAAAATTTTAATGAAAATGATGAGGAAGGAATTTCTCTAGTTTTGAAAAATTTGATTAATCAGGAGGAGGAGAGGTTTGCAAAACCCCTTACTGATGAAATCATTGCTTTTAATGTGGGTATTGAGAAGGATCTGCATCTGGTCCAGATCGGGTCCACATTGTCTTCGGAGGAGCGTGAGCGCTTAGTCGCTTTATTAAAAGATTTCAAAGATGTTTTCGCGTGGTCCTACGAAGACATGCCTGGAATCGATCCTGAGATTGTACAGTATCGGATCCCTTTTAACCTCGAGGCCCGACCCATCAAACAAAAGTTACGGAGAATACGCTCAAATTGGGCTTTGAAGATCAAGGAGGAGGTCACCAAGCAGATACACGGAGGGTTCTTGCTAGTATCTGAGTATCTGACTTGGTTGGCCAACATCGTCCTAGTGCCAAAGAAAGATGGCAGAATTCGAGTGTGTGTGGACTTCAGGGATCTGAACAGAGCTAGTCCGAAGGACGACTTCCCTTTGCCACACATAGATGAATTGGTGGATTTCACCGCGGGTCATGATTGCTCTCCTTCATGGATGGATTTTCCAAGTATGACCAAATTCGGATGGCGCTTGAGGATAGAGAGAAAATTGCTTTCACTACGCTGTGGAGAACCTATTACTATCGTGTGATGCCATTTGGGCTGAAGAATGCTGGGGCTACCTATCAAAGGGCTGCAACCACAATTCTTCACGATATGATCTACAAAGAGGTTGAGGTGTACGTGGACGACATGATTGTGAAGTCCAAGGAAAGAGAGGGCCACTACACCGCCTTGAAGAAATTCTTTCAACGGATCAAAGAATATAGACTGAGGTTGAATCCACAAAAATGTACTTTCAATGTAACAGCAGGGAAAATGCTGGGTTTTTCTTGATCACACAGAGGGGCATTGAGGTAGATCCTTCCAAAATCAAGGCCATTCTAGAAATGCCACGACTAAGGACTGAAAAGGAGGTGCGAGGCTTTCTGGGTAAAGTGCAATTCAAAGATGATTTATTTCTAAATTAACCTTGACTTGTGAACCACTATTTGGTATCCTAAAGAAAGGAAAAAAATTACGATGGGATGATCAATGTCAATTCGCTTTTGAGCAGATCAAGCAGTATCTTCAGAATCTGCCTGTGTTGTCGCCGCCAGAGCCAGTGAAGCCTTTGATTTTGTATCTGTCAGTAATGGACACAACAATGGGATGCATGCTTGCTCTGGAATCTGAGGATAGGGTGGAGAAAGCCATCTATTATTTGAGCAAGAAAATGGTGGATTATGAGACCCGTTATACCCCGCTGGAGAAAGCTTGCTTAGCCTTGGTATGGGTTACCAGGAAGTTGAGGCACTACTTGTTAGCTCACTCTGTAATTCTGGTTTCAAGATTAGATCCTATCAAATATCTCTTTGAAAAACCAGCACTTACGGGTAGGCTAGCTCATTGGTTGCTTCTTCTTTCTGAATTTGATCTGAAGTATGTCACTCGTAAGTCGGTCAAGGGGAGAGCTGTAGCGGAGTTCCTAGCAGATCACCCAGTGGAAGGGGATTAAGCGGTAGAATACCTGTTCCCAAATGAAGCTATTCTGCAAGTTGAGGAAGAGATTTGGACAATGTACTTTGACGAAGCATCTAATCCGTACAGTTATGGGATAGATGTGTTGCTGATAGCACCCAACAATTCCCATATACCTTTAGCCTTTAAAGTTCGGTTCAAGGTATCCAACAATGAAGCAAAATATGAGGCATGTATCACTGGTTTGGAAGCTGCCTTGGAACTAGAGCCGAAAAGGTTGGATGTAATCGAGGACTCTGTAGATGCGCCCGAACGTCCCGGGAAAATCCTGTTTTGTTCATTGGGCTCACTACAGTTCGAACTCAATGTCACGGTTCTTAATCTGATCTTGGAAAGTGCAATACGAGATTGATAAATCACCAAAGAGTCCAAATCCGGCAAATCATTTTGAAAAACTGATTTTTAGAAAGAAGTGCTAAACATGGACTACTTTGCCAGATACAAAGTCGCCACCTAAATATTTTATTTTTGGGAAATTTAGGAAACCCTGACACGTGCCTAAGGCCACGTGTCCGTCATCACCAAAGTTACCTCAGCTCGGGAACTTGGGTACGAGAGGGGAAGGTCATGCAATGAGTACCCCTGCTCGCCCGATCAAAGATCGGCCTTTACTAACATGATATCATGTTTTTGAAAACACGTGTGCTCTTATTCCGGTTATTAACCTAGAATTACTATGTGATGCGCACAGCATACAACTATAGACTGGATCGCCTAAGTTGGAACAAAACATCTCATGCTTGTTTTTGAAAGCGGTTTGCTACTCGCAAGTAGGCTGAAATGCGGATTTTACCACCCTCAAGTGGGTTTAGAAAACATGTTGATTTGCCACACTCAAGTGGGCTTAAAACTCGCAATCAATGAATCGTTCCAATTCAATTAATTCAACCTTCACCCACAGGCAATCGGGCAGTTATATCATATAAGCAGTTAGCCTCATGGCAAGCATGCTATCATGGCTCACACACATGCAAGGATGCTAAAGCATAAACACTCACCGAGTACTCCGAGCCAAAACAGGAACTAGTTAGTAATCAATGCATGATCCAAGTTCATGTTAAGATGGCTAATGCAACACATGCAAAATGCAACTAAGATAGACTTGGCTATTCTAAGATGGCATATGAGATGCTATAGATAACATGTATTCAACTTGGAATTGAAATTCAATGCAGTTAGTATGATATGCCGAGCCCGGTGCACGTAAGATAGATGAATAAATGCAAACATGCGAACATAAGAATGCTAATTAAAACATGCCCTAAAACTAACCATCGTAAGTTGGTAAATAAAAGGGAGAAAGAAGTGGGGGTTGGAAGACATGCATCACACACACGCACACTAATTACAAAATTTGCCCTCTCGACGGAGGGTCCGAATGAATAATATAGAACAACCTAGCTAATCTAAACTAATCTAATTAAGCTAGTTATTACACAACAGAATGAATAACAAGCTACAGCTAATTATTACACAACTCTAACTAATTAACAAATTAGCTAAGTTAGCAATTAAATAAGCATATAAACTATATGATGTAGGCTGCCTCAGCTCTGCTTTGGATGACAAATGATGCATGCATGCTCGAGTCGCCTTGCTCGGAAATCCCTCGCGACGCCCCGATTTGCCTCTGTTTGCAATTGATCCCAGAAACTTGCACCAAGCTCCAGAGAGATGAAACTCCACCTTGGGAATCTGTAGGGATGCTACGACCAGATATTGGCCTTGGAGACCACCTACCGACCACTTTTTGCGGTGAAAACCAGAAAAAGTGGTCGGCCAGCCACTTTATCTGGTTGGCTGACCAGTTTTTGCTGCTGGTTTCTGGTTTTCTTCAATAAAGGGCAAGAAAGGCTCATTGCAAAGTATTTGCAACACATGTATGCGCGACCACCCTCCCTATCATTACATAAGCTCAAGGGAGTGTAGGTCTCGACCCTCGGGCCACCAATCACGCATCTCGATGCATGATGGCCGAGGGGCCGAATTGCGCGACTCAATATGGAATGAATGCACATACAAACACCTAAAGCCTAGAACTCCGTCATGTATAGTCAAGAGTGTTGGCGACCAGGAATCGAGGTACGTTTCCTCACTTCGAGTATGAAACGTCCCTCGTTTCCCGTGTTTGGACTAACGCTTATTCCAAACACAATGCAACAAACATGGCATGCAAAATGCGACTCAATCATGCAACTTAATGCAACACAACTTGGACATGCAAGGGATGATCATGCAAACATGCAAACTAGCATACACGATGCTATGAACTATATGGCATGCACAACGCTCATGACACTAACATACACAATGCACGTGGTAACCAACATACATAATGCAATGAAAATGGCGTGCATAAGTGCAATGATCAATCATGTAACAACATGGCATGCTCAACGCTACGAACTACATGACATACTCAATGCGCAATGGACTTAAACCGAAATGAATAGGCCTCAGCCATGTCCAAATGAGAGGCCATTGATGACGAAATCGAGGCACCAAAACACACACAAACATGTATGATGCAATGGCCCAAGCCTAAGGCACAAAATACCACTCTCCAAGAGCATTGAAAAGATGAAACATGGAGTACAATGGCATGTGTTCCAGCACTAAAATGGCATACAAAATGACTTCGAATCATGCAAACAACTCACGCAATGCATGTTGAAAGGCTGAAGTATCGAAAGCTAGTGAAGCATATTACACTAGAGGCATGCAAGGCGATGCTCAAATGACCAAACCAACCCCAAACAGACCCTATGCAGGCCAAAACAGTAGCAAAATGAGTTGGGATGAGGGCTTTGAAAGGCACAAAAATGGGGCTCCTGCAATGGCTCACAAATAGGGCCTAAAAGCATAACTCTAAAGAGCACTTAAAGAGTGGAAAATATGGAAGTATAGCAGCCCTACATGGTCTGAAATAACGTTCCCAATGATGCCAAAACATGCAAATATCTCAAGTTAAGCATACAAGAGACCTCAAAACTCAAAGCTAGTCAAGGCTATTACACAACAAGCACGCATGGCGAGCATCATTCGACCAAGAGGCCTCAAAACAGAACTAAGGCAGCCCAAAATATGAACAAAACCATGTCGGAGCAAAGCCAAAATGTGCTAGAATAAAGAGCCAAAACATCATGTGAACCAAGCTAGTAAACAAGATTTACACTACAAGCATATGGAGCATGTGAGAGGTTACCAAACCAGCCAAAAACGGAGCCATGACATGTC
The DNA here is from genome assembly GCA_030407325.1 of Camellia japonica. NCBI lineage: Eukaryota > Viridiplantae > Streptophyta > Magnoliopsida > Ericales > Theaceae > Camellia > Camellia japonica. Next base: position 4,984,365 of record JAPPVO010000059.1, read on the forward strand.
AAATGATGACGAAAAACCCACTGAAATGGAGCTAAAACATGCTAGATTCACATGCTACCTTGATGAGCCATAAATGGGAATACACTACACATATGAGAAGCATGCCAAGGGTGACCAAACCAACCATGGACAGAGTCTAGGCAGGCCCTAAAAGTCACCAAAAAGTGCCTGAACCAAGCCTTGAAAGTATGAAAATGCATGCTCCTTTGATAGGCCAAAAATGCAAGTAAACAAGACAAAAAGAGAGAGGGTCAACCCTCTCTAATTTAGGACCTCAAAACCACATGCCTACCACTGAAAATCCACTAGATTTCAGTGGCTAGGAGGCCAAGCAAGGACTAGCTCAAAGGCCTTAAGGTATGGCACAACACAAGACTAAACAAGGTATGCAAGAGGGTAGAAGACCCTCAATACCTAAGAGGCCTTAAACAAACATCACAAGCACCTTAAAACAAGACTTTTTTCAGTTGGAAGCTAAGCCCAAATAAGCATGCAAATGGGACCAAGAGAGTAACCAAAACAAAGCTTAAAAGGGAGAAAAGAGGTTACCCTTGAAGCACTGCAACAACAGCTTCTTTCTCAGCCAAAAACCAGCCTTTCAACCTCCAAAAAGGTCCTCCAAGAACCTCAGTTCAATGGTGGGGTGTATGGTTAAGAGTTGTGGTGTAAAGGTGAAGAACAACACACACTTTAGGCACCAAATATAGAGATATAGAGGGAGATATACACTTGTGCCTTAGGCAAAATTCAGAACCTCTGGAATGGAGAGGGAGACCCTCTCTTATAGAAAAACAAAAGTTCAAACTTCTTAGAGAAGCTAAAACTTGGATGCAATCCCTCCATATGGAGGATACAGTCTGTGCCCTCCAGCTGGCACAACTGGCATCCACACAGTCTGCCAAAGCAGGGGGAAAGCTGCCGACCAGAAAAGGTGGTCGACCGACCACCCAAAGTGGTCTCCCAGGTAAAAAAGTGGTCGGCAGGGAAAATTGGTGGTCTCCACACTGAAAGCAAGCCAATGGTGGGTGGGAAACCAGAAAATGTGGCCCAAAGACCAAGAAAACCAGTTTCCCGGCCAGAAAACCGGCTGGCGGGGAGAAAAGTGGTCTCCAAGGATAAAAGCTGGTCTCCCACCCTTGTACCACTTCCCAAACATGGAAAATACTGTTTATACCTAAGACAAACCAAAACGGATGCAAGACGAGGGTTCGGGAGGCAAGACGCGCGGTCGGGAGCCCGAAAAACCAGCTGCCGAGCATCAAAAGTGGTGTATGACCACAAAAGTGGTCTCCCGGACCACAGTGTCCCTCTAGACAGAGGAAACAAGGTGTGTTCCAAAAACCGTGGCGAACGGAGAATGTTAAGTGGTCCCGAACCGAGGCGCACAGTCGACGGCTCCGAAAACCGGAAACTAGTCTCCAAATGGGAACAGTGGCCTACGACCACGAAAAGTAGCCTACGACCGCTGAGAGATGGTCTACAATACCTCTCCCTCCCTCCGGGAAGAGAAAACAAGACTTGGTCCGTGGACTGAGTCAAAGTACAAAGGGTCCCGAGGTCCGAAGGCGAGGCTCTCAGCCTAGAACTCCGAAACCTCGAAACGAGCACAACATGCGCAATCACCGAGCGCTCAATCGATGACGTCTGAGTCTTAAGGTCAGTCAAAAATGGGGTGTCTACAGTTGCCCCTCTTTGACAGAACTCGAAAGTCATAAGTGACGGGAGTGAATGTCAAATCCCAGAGACGACCCTTTTTTGACAAGGCCGAAGACTTGGACAAACAGGCGAGATAAACAAAGAGATGTGCCCGCAGGCAGGGGCAAAATGCAAAAGACATGCACGAGGCCGAACATAACTTATGATCATGCAAAGAAAACTATAATGAAACACATATACACAATAAATGCAACAATTTAAGTAAGCGAATATAGACCAATCTACATCACATGCAGAAAGGATGTAAGAGAATTATACAATTCTCGCTATGTCTCATGCAGAGAATACAATACCTTCCGGTTCGTCTGGGTGCACCAGCTTCAAATGAACTGTGCATACAATATCGTGCCTGCAAAAGAATGAAACTTAACAGGTATAATATAGTTAGCAACACATGCTCAACGCCATATCAAACGCGGACACATATGGTGCCGATGGAAAAGTGCATAGCAATGCAAGTGAAACGTGCGTGACGATGCATGCAAAGTATGGGTGCATGGCAATGCCAGTGAAACGTGCACAACAATGCAAGTAGTGTGCATAACAATGCAGGACAAGTGCAACTTCAAAAGCATGTTTGAAACAAAATGCTGAGTAAAGAAGTACAAGCCTTAAAGAGAGCAACTCAAACGCGACCTCCGATTTACCTCTCGGAGGGGTCGCAATGTACTAAAAAAGGATACACCTTGCTCTTGGTGAGTAACGATGAGCCACGCATTGAAGACTTGAATTGAATTTCCCGCGGAGACATTTCGCGCCGAAAAGTGCACTTTTCTTGTACTTTCTCGAGAGCTGAGGACTCCAATCATCACAAAAATACACAGGGAGAACAAAGGGACCTTGGAGACCATCCAGGAGGATGGCCGACCACCTAGGCTAGTGGCCGACCAGTTTTTGCTCACCAAGGTGGTCGGCCGACCGAAAAAACTGGTTGGCCGACCAGTTTACAGAAATTCGGGGCAATTTGGTCTTTTAAGGCCGGATCTTTAAGTTTACTTATCCAAATCACTTTGCTCACACCTCCAAGGCCGAAATCTGCACTTTATATGCGTTTTCCAAGCCCTACGCGAAGTTGTTTCGTGAAAAAATTAGATTCTCTTTGTTTTGAACCGATTAAAATTTGTTTTCGGGGCTTCTTTCTCCATTTTCGACACTTGAGGTATGTTTGTCTCGAACTTTGGCACATTTTCTCGGGGGTTGACTTTTGTTGGCTTTTTCCTTTCCCGAGAGTTGACTTTTGTTGACTTTTTGCAATTTTGGCTCATTTCGCTCATTTTTGCTCGTTTTTGCAGATTTCTTCGGATGGCAGATCACTTGTATCACGACGGAGGTTCTCCACATGCCGGGGATGAGCCAGACATCATGTCATTGCCTCCAAGAATTCGGCCTTTCGACCCGGAAAGGTACCACCCTCAGGAGCACGTCCTACCTCCTACCACCTTCTATCACTTTACCGACTTCGAGCGGCGAGCACCCGCGGACCTACTGCTACGGGTGCCAGCGTCTCATCTATCTCACCAGGCGCGAGAGGTACGTATTTCCATTTTACATTCTCTGCAATGTATTTTTGCATTTCTTGCACACTTCATGTTCTCGCTGTGTATTATATCTGCTTGTTCTGAACACATTTACATACATAACATCCGGTCCATTTGGCACATAGCTCATACGTGACAATACTCTGTTCCTTTAGCACGCAGCTCCCAACACAGTATTCTGTTCATTTGGTACGCAGCTTACTCTAAACACATGGTTCATTCTGACCGCACAGTTTGTCCCAGGCACACGTCACATTTTCGGGCACACAGCTCGTTCTTCGGGCACACGGCTCATTTTTTCGGGCACACAGCTCACTTTTTTGTTTGAACACACAGCTCACACATTTCATTTGCACGCGCTTCATACTGGATGCACAATATTTGATTTAATTTGCTCGCAGCTCATGCATTCCACTTTGAACATGCAGCTCAGACCTTTCCATTCTGAACACATAGCCCATACATTTTTGTTTGCACGCAGCTCATACATTCCACTTTGAACACGCAGTTCATAAATCTTCATTTCTGATCACATAGTTCATTTACTTCATTTACACGCATCTTATACATTCTACTTTGAACACACAGCTCACACATTTCAATTCTGAACACGCACCTCATACACTTTCATTTGTGAACACACAGCTCATTCACTTCATTTGCACGCAGCTCGTACATTCTACTTTGAACACACAGCTCACGCATTTCAATTCTGAACACGCAGCTCATACACTTTCATTTGTGAACACACAGCTCATTCACTTCATTCGTACGCAGCTCATACATTCCATTTTGAAACTGAATACATCTGTTCATTCTGAATGCAGGTATCTTCCCGTTCCACACGGGGTTATGGATCGATCCTTGCTAGGGAGTGGTATACGGAGCTCCCAGATACTGTACGTCACATCGTGGACGAGGCGGGATTTGGACCTTTCTACGTGGGGATATCACGTTATCCGGCGAGTAGGACCCTCATAGGGGCACTTATGGAGAGATGGTGGGACACCACCAACTCGTTCCACTTTTCAGCTACTGGGGACATGACGATGACCTCGTATGACTTCTCTATGTTGACGGGCCTTGACGTGGCCGGCCGGCCGACCGGTCCCCTATGACGCAGACATGGGCGAGTGGGAGGCGGCTTGGATTTATCTGGTGGGAGCCCGCCTGCCGATAGACAGATCATCAGGGAGAGTCAGGTACACCTGGTTCTCTGAGCAGTTCAAGAGGACTATGCCTGAGACTGTCGATGAGATAGAGCAGTATGCCCGGGGTTTTTGGATGTTCCTCATCGGGACCACTCTGTTCTCCGATAGGGGGAACATATTTGGACTTTATTTGCTCAGTGCTTTGGTAGACCTATCACAGGTCAGCCAGTATGATTGGGGTGGCGCCACCCTCGCTACCCTTTACTGTTACATGAGTGCGACCTCCCGCGGGCTGGGGAACATAGTAGGTGGCTACTGGAGAGCCTGGGAGGTACATTCTACCCTCTTGATTTACAGTTCTGCTTTTGATTATCTGTACACTGCACACGGCACACATTACATTATGTATTCTACATTCTGCACTCAGCATTCTGCATTTTTTATACATTCTGTATTTGCATTCTGAACTTAGCATTCTGTATTTTCTATACATTCTGTATTCTGGCGGCCATTGTCTTGTCTTTCACAGCTATGGGTTTACGCCTACTTCCCGACGCTGGCTCCTGAGCTCGAGGTTGAGGTACCTTTGGAGATCCCCTACTCTCGCAGATTTGAGGGTCGGTGTCGGCCGAGGCCCCGGGAGACTCTACCTTACCTTTGGCAGTTCTTCGATACTATACGGCCGATAGAGGTAATCAAGAACTCTCAGTTCTTCATGCTTTTAGCTTTGATTCATCCTGCATATTTATGACATCTAATCAGTTTATGCACTTGCTATCTGCAGATCACTTGGCAGCCATGGGCATCCTTGTCAGGAGATGCGCGGTTCTGGTTCCCCGGGGCGTGGGCCGCTTCTCGATATAGGGTTTTATTTGAGGGGCCAGCCGGCAGGGTCTGGTTTCTGGGGGATCGCTTCATGCGTCAGACGATGGGCAACCCGGATCAGGATATCCCCTCGGCACCTCTTACGGACATGCGATCCACTGAGAGACTCATTTCCCAAGAGGTCGACGACCTTATGTTGGGCACTGATGCAGTTCTGTTCCTGGAGGAGGGGGAGTACGCGACCTACCGCCACACATACTTGATGCCTCCACTGACAGGTGTCCGTACTCCCACAAGGAGGGCCGCTGGCATGCCATCATCGAGTCGAGCACGGGCTGCAGATACCCCTTCGACTAGCAGGGCCGGCACATCGAGGGGTGGGGCTAGAGAGATCCCCCCGACTTACCAGTATGCTGGGTGGCTGGATCTTCCGACCGGGCTGACAGGTTGGGAGTATGGGACACCATACCAGATCCCGCTAGAGCCTCCGCGGCCAGGTCACCGATACGTCAGTGACCCTGACTCACCACCGGTATGCTTTACGGTTTTCAATCATCATTCACATATATACTTAGACATTCATTCATTCACTGATGACTTGAACTTGCGTCTGCAGGCTCCCAGAGAGTACACTGATGGGTTGCTCGGAGTGGTGGCCTCGCTCGAGGGCATGGTCCTGCGGAGGGAGACACTGTTGTTCATTGCCGGCGTTTCGTTACTTTTCAATTTTCTTGCATTTATCATACTTCTGATGACATATTGAAATTGAATATTTCACTACATTGGTTGACTGCATGTGTAGAGCACACCTGACACACACCACATTTATATACTGTATCTGCATGCACACACTCTATGTAGTATTCTTACATCTGCATCTGATATACAGACTGGCTAATGCACTCAAACTGTCATTTTCAGGTCCCACCACTACAGGCCAGGCCATCCAGGCCTTCTCGAGAGGCTGGGAGAGGGGACTCGACTCGCAGCCGAGGCAGGTGTAGAGCGCCTATCAGAGATGATGAGGAGTCCAGCGAGGAGGAGGAGTCTGCGCATCCTCAGTCGGAGACATTCGCAGGCAGAGAGGAGGACTCTGGCTCCGGTTCTGAGAGTGGAGGTGATATCGGGGAGGGTTCCAAGGACGGTAGCTCCGATTCGGATGGTGGTGCTGGTGGAGGTGGTGCAGAGGCTGCTCAGCCGAAAAGGATGAAGAGAGCCTCCCGATCTTGAGCCTGACAGCACTGATGCAGATGTTCTTGCTTTATTTTCTTTTTTTTTTTTTACTAGTAGTTGTAGCACATCAGCTTTAGGCAGTTTTATTTTCTTTAAAACTTGTACCCCATTGTAAAATGTTGTAACAAAAGAAGCTATGATAGAATGAAACAGCTTTTTGTTCAAAAAGTGTTGTATTTTGCATTCTTAGCATCGCATCGCATCATTTTGCACAAAAATGAGATTGAATGGAAATCGAGCATTGTACATTGCCAAGTCAGGTAATGAGCCAACATAGCAAACTAAACAGCTTAACTTACTAAGAAACAACAAAACGTCAGCAAGTTTACAACTCGATAAGAGAATTTCGACAATGTTGATAAACAAAGAGCAACAATTCGATGAACAAAACTCGACAACTCGATAAAACTTAACAACTCGATAAGCAAATGCATTTCGGACAAACGGGGCGACGGAACGCATCCGAAATAGAGGTAAACTCGGACCATCAACATTCCCAACACATGGAAAGGCTAGGAGCTCTCTTCTAGAGACTAGGAAAAGGCCAAAAACCAGTTTTTCTCCATGGCCGACCACCAAAAGTGGCTGGCCGACCAGTTTTTTGCTCAGTAGACCAATTATGTGGTCGGCTGACCAGTTGGCAAGGTGACCTTCAGATTTTTGACACTTGTCCTCCAAACAGTGCCTTATCCTCCATAAAAGTTCCAGTTTCGTGGTTCTCTCATTCCATCTCAGTTTTACATCAAAATGGAGGCATTTCTCATCCAAAATCTCACAACTTGGATTGCTACCTTAGACGGCTCGGAAAAGTTGAACTTCCGAGGATTCGGCATAAATGCACTATTCACGCTGAGTCGCACTCCGCTGCACCTTCCGTTTCTCCATGCCGCGGCAAGGTTTTGGAACCCGGTAACACATGTCTTTAGTTTTGGCGGGCAAGAGATGTGTCCTACCTTCGAAGACTTCCAAGCTTTGATGGAATCCGAGCGCAACGAAGAAATCTTGCCCCCTTCGCTTCGGCCACCCCAAGCCTTAGGACGAATGTGTGGGCTCACTATGCAACGACGCTCGGTCTTGATCCGTGACAGAATTGGACATTCAGCTTGATTCATCGTTTTTCCAATGCCGGTGACCGCGGTGATCACCACTGGCAAGGTTTTCGGCGACATGCCTTTGCTTGTGCATGTTGTCTCACTTTTTGCTTGCCCCAGGCTTCAGTGGGCCTAGCGTTCGTTTGATCGAAGTTGCCCAAGGCTTGAAAGAGGGCAAGAGCTGCATTGCCATGACATTGGCCGAGACATTGATGGGCTTGGATGCTTTCCATCGCCGGGAAACGACCAGATTCGGGGAGTCCACTACTGCTGCAGGTAATGTTTCCCACCCTTCTCACATATATTGCTCACATCACTCCGGCCCTCAGGCTCGATTTTTCTCACAAAACCCTTTTCTCACTTTTCTCTCATCGTACACTCTCTATTCTTTATTCTCATTTTTCCATCCCTCCCCAGGTGTGGTTGATGGACAAGTTGCAGGTTGTGGACTCTTGCCCAGCATACTCAGCTCGCGGCTACTTCTTCCGGCGACGTCTAGTCGATGCCCTTGATGAGGGATGGTGGTTCGACTGGATGTGCAGTTTGTCCGCAGACCGTATTGCTTGGCGTTGTCCTTGGCTCAATCTACCGGCAATGAGCTACAGCATGTCCCGGCAGACCGGGATTCAGTTGATTGGCCTGACACACTGCGTGTTCTACTTTCCTTTCCGGTTCCAGCGCCAGTTCGGCCATGATCAGATTTGCCCGGCAGAGGGGATAGAGTACCCAGCTGCATTTCCGGTCCGAGGCGCACAGCTAGCTCGGTATGCCACGGCATGGAGGACGAGAGAGCTTCTGGCCCCCGCTCCCACTTTCAGTTACACCCTTTCTGATGAGTGCATAGATTGGCTCAATGAAGAGGCACAGATTGGGCCCAGCTTGGCATCAGAGGCTTTGACCAGCTCTGGGAGGGGACGCGGGAACACCTGACTATGCCCCTGATTTATTTGCTTTAATCAGAACTTTCAAGTTTTCTTTATGAGTGTAATAAAAAAGCAACTTCAATTTGTATGCAAGAGGAGAACTCTGTACTGAAATCAATATAATTGAAGGTTGTGGGTACTGAAAATTTCCCGTTTGGTCCAAAAATGGTCTAAGTTGTAAAAAGATTAATTTGAGCAAAATCAACTTTTATTAAAACTTTTCAAAACCATTTTCGATATGGATCAGAACTGGACACGCCTGAGATCTGTCACTGAGATGTACAACACCCGGATCCCGCAACTGGAAAGTTGCCCCTAGTCTGAATAGCACTTGGAGATCACAACCGAGCTCTTGAATGCAGAATGGACAAAGATGACCACATGATCACATGGACAAAGTTGATCGGGGAAATGTTTATGGCTGGACTTCAAGATGAAGTTGCCTACGTATCCCAAAGATGGGAATCAAGCCTTACGTAGTTCGGCTCAGGTTCACTCGTGTATTAACCCTCACCTTTTACGCTCTAACTTTTGCCAAGGCCGCCCTTTGCGGGTTTTCAACCTTGCGAGCTCAGTTTTTATAATTTCAAATTTTCTCGTGCTCTAACTTTTGCCTAGGTCGCCCTTTCGGGTTTTCGGCCTAGCGAGCCACTCAGGGGTAATATTTCTTCAACTTGTCCATGTTGATCGTGTGAGAACTCTAGGCCATCTAGGTCCATCAGAACGAAGCAGCTCCACCCGACCAGATAGACTTGATATGATGTAAGGACCAGTCCAATTGGGTCTGAACTTGCCCCTAGGGTCATGGATGGGAGCTCGGTTGTCTTTGAGCACCAAATCTCCTTCTTCAAATTCCTGGACTTAACCTTCTTGTTAAAAGCCCTGGCAATTCGTCGTTGATAACCCTGAACATGGTACAGTGCTTTCAGCCTTCGCTCGTCAAAGAGCATGAGTTCTTCAAACCTGCTCTGCTGCCAATCTGCCTCAGCTATCTGGCACTCAGCCAGTACTCGTAATGACGGAACCTCAATTTCGATAGGTAGAACGGCCTCCATCCCATAAACCAATGAATACGGAGTCGCCCCAGTAGAAGTTCTAATTGAAGTCCGGTAGCCCCACAGAGCAAATGGCAACTTATCTGGCCAGTCCCGGTAGGTTTCCACCATCTTCTGCAAAATGTGTTTGATGTTCTTGTTGGCGGCCTCAACTGCTCCGTTGGTCTGCCCGATATGTGGATGACTTATGAAAAGCCACGTTGTATTTTTCCAACAAGTCAATCACTTCCTTCTTGAAGTGGGAACCGTTATCTGAAATAATCTCGTTCGGGACCCCGTAGCGACAGATGATGTTGTTCCTGATGAACTTCGCAACATGTGAAGCCTTCAACACCGCATAAGATTGGGCCTCAACCCACTTTGTGAAATAGTCTATCGCGACCAGAATGAACTCATGCCCATTAGACCCCTTCGGAGTGACAGCCCCGATCACATCGATTCCCCAAACTGAAAATGGCCATGGCGAAGTCATATTGTACAGCTTCGACGGCGGGATGTTCATGCGGTTTGCATGGATCTGACATTTGTGGCATCGCCGAACAAAGCCATACAATCCTCCTCCATGGTGGACCAGTAGTAACCTTGTCTGAGATCTTCCAGCTAGCATCACCCCTCATGTGCGCTCCACACTCTCCTCCATGGATGGCCTCCATCAGGCTCTTCGATTCTTCGGCATCGACACACAGTTTATGCATTCCCAGATGACCTCTCTTGTACAGTTTACCCCCGCAGATGATGAACTGAGCAGCCATTCTTCTGATTGCCCTTTTATCCTTGGCATTTGCCCCTGGTGGATATGCTTCTTTCTCCAAGAAGTTCCATACATCGTGATACCAGGGATTCTCATCTTGAACCTCATCTATGGCAGCAATCAGCTCGTAAGCCGGCACAAATTTCTGGTCAATGATGATCGGACGCATCCGGACTCCAAAAGGGATGTCTATCATGGAAGATAGAGTTGCTAGTGAATCTGCGAACCTGTTGTTCTCTCTTAACAGATGAGCGAAGTTCAGCTTCTCAAACCGAGGAATCAACAAGTCCAAGGTCTGATGGTAGATTCTCATCTTTTCTTCTTTGACTTTCCAGTCTCCTTTAGCTTGAGATACAACCAGGTTCGAGTCCCCGATGACGTCCAACCGTTTTGCCCCTAGTTCTAGGGCGGCTTCTAAACCAGCAATGCATGCTTCATACTCTGCTTCGTTGTTCGAGACTTTGAACCGGAGTTTAAATGCTAGAGGGATACGGGAATTGTCGGGTGCTATCAGCAACACCCCTATCCCATACCCGTATTGGTTTGACGCTCCGTCAAAGTACATCGTCCAAGTTTCATCTTCGATATGCAAAATAGCCTCGTCTGGGAATAAGTACTCAACTGCTTCATCCCCTTCAACTGGGTGATCGGCTAGGAACTCCGCTACCGCTCTCCCCTTTACTGACTTGCGAGTCACATACTTCAGATCGAATTCGGAAAGCAGAAGCAACCAACGGCTAGCCTACCCGTAAGTGCTGGTTTCTCGAAGAGATATTTGATGGGATCTAATCTTGAAACCAACATTACAGAGTGAGCTAACAGGTAGTGCCGCAGCTTCCTGGTAGCCCATACCAAGGCCAAACAAGCCTTCTCGAGTGGAGTGTAGCGGGTCTCGTAATCCAACATCTTCTTGCTCAGGTAGTAGATAGCTTCTCCACTTTCCTCAGACTCCTGTGCAAGCATGCAGCCCATTGTAGTTTCAGTTACTGAAAGGTACAAAATCAACGGTTTCCCCGGCTCAGGCGGTGACAACACAGGTGGGTTCTGTAAGTATTGCTTGATCTGTTCAAAAGCAGCTTGGCATCGGCCGTCCCATTGGAACTTTTCCTTTCTTTCTTCAGGAGACCAAAAGTGGTTCACAAGTCAAGGTTAATTTAGCAATAAACCGTCTTATGAATTGCACTTTACCTAGAAAGCCTCGCACCTCCTTTTCAGTCCTTGGTGGTGGCATTTCTAAGATGGCCTTGATTTTGGAAGGGTCGACTTCGATACCTCTCTGTGTAATCAAGAACCCCAGCATTTTCCCTGCTGTAACACCAAACGTACACTTCTGAGGATTCAGCCGCAACCGAAATTCCTGATCCTTTGGAAAACTTTTGCAAGGCGGTGTAGTGGCCCTCTCTTTCTTTGGACTTGACAATCATGTCGTCCACGTACACCTCAACCTCTTTGTGGATCATGTCATGTAATATCGTGGTCGCGGCCCGTTGATATGTAGCTCCAGCATTCTTCAACCCAAATGGCATCACCCTATAGCAATATGTCCCCCACGGGGTGGTGAAAGCAGTCTTCTCGGTCTTCGGGTGCCATCAATATCTGATTGTAGCCAGAAACCATCCATGAATGAGAGCAAGCATGCCGCAGTGAAGTCCACTAATCATCGATATGCGGCAAGGAAAGTCGTCCTTCGGACTGGCTTTGTTCAAATCCCTGAAATCCACACATACCCGAATCCCCATCCTTCTTCGGCACCGGAACTATGTTGGCCAGCCAAGTTGGGTACTCAGATACCAGCAGGAACCCTGCGTCAATTTGCTTGGTGACCTCTTCTTTAATCTTGAGAGCCCAGTCCGGGCGGATCCTTCTGAGTTTCTGTTTAACGGGTCGGGCCTCTGGGTCAAGAGGGATCCGGTGCTGTACAATCTCAGGATCGATTCCAGGCATGTCTTCGTAGGACCACGCGAAAACATCTTTGAAATCTTTTAATAAAGCGACTAAGCGCTCGCGTCCTCCGAAGACAACGTGGACCCGATCTGGACCAGCCGCGGGTCCTTCTCAGTACCAACATTAACTGTAGTGATTTCATCAACCAAGGGTTTAACAAATCTCTCCTGCTCTTGATCAATTAATCGTTGTAAAACCGGAGGAATTTCTTCCTCGTCGTTTTCATCAAAAATTTGAAAGTCCTGATTAATATAATAAATCAAAGGCACAGAAAAGTACTCAGAAACCACAGCCATTCCATTCTCATTAATCACTTCCAAATGGTCCGATTCCTCTGTTACAACAGACTCAAAAGAGAAAGAAAAAGACGACCTAGACAGGACTGTGGCATCCGGGTTGTCACCCCGGGAATACCGGACTTAGACTCAGACGAGCTGGAACCTGATTCCGACTCCATAGACTCAGTGGAATCAGATTCTGGCTCACTAGCTGACCCGATGCTGCTTGATAAAAATCCCTCCTCGTACTGCCAGATGAGGGAGGGTGCGATGGATGCATCCAAAATGTTTGAAGGTGGGCTCGCAGCCGTTTCATTCCCGATCATGGACACCGAGAAGTTATCCCCCAAGCACTTCTGTACGATCGGAGGATCTGAAAGTAGACAAGCCAGTGCTACCCCCATTTCAATCTCGGTGTTCTCAGAATCCACTTTCCCACACTGCTCAACTTCAGCTGATGGGTCTGTCTGCTCCTCGGCAACATCATCCCCGGATAACTGCAGGTCAAAGAAGATCTCAAACCCTGGCAAGCGACGCTTCTCTGCGTTCAACCATGGCTCTGGGAAGCCGCAGAATGGAAAATCCTCCCCCTCCCGGACAAAGCGTCCGTTTAGGGTACCCTGGATGGGTCGGTGCATTAACTCATAAGGTTTCCCCGCCTGCTTTGCTCTGGCTCTCCCAGCCATCTCCTTGCCTTTCCTCACCCAGTCCTCTTTGGTGGGCAGATAACCCAAACCAAAGGTATGTGGGTTGTGCGGCACTTCGGCCGATACTGCAATGCCCTTCCGGCCACTTCTTCCTAGTCCCATCCCAGGGATGTGCTGGAGTTTGTTCATGAGTATACTGACTGAGGCTAACATACAACCCTTCATCAAGCTAAGATGTTTGTACGACCCGGGCCTCGGCTAGGGTAAAACCCGATAGGAACACATCCTCCGTGCCATGCTCGATTTCCAAAACCGGTGTAGACACTTCTGGCGGCGGATGGATTGACGAATTCCCAAAAACTATAGCCACCCCCTTCCCGTGAGGGTATTTCAACATCTGATGCAGGGTGGAAGAGACTGCCTTCACCTGGTAGCCACGGCCGCCCCAGGAGTAGATTGAAGGTTGCGGGAACGTCCAAGACATGAAAGTCAATCTCGTGTTGTCCTGGACCAACCTGAGTCTGAATCACAGTCCCCATCACCTCTCTGCTTGTGTTATCATATGCCCTTATCACCTGGGCTGTTGGCACAAGTCCGCGGGCTTCAACCCGATTGCATATGCCGTCCTTGACGGGCACACGTTAATAGCGGATCCCGTGTCGACAAGAACCACCGGTATCCATTTGTTTCTACACTCCACAGAGATGTAGAGCGGTTTGTTATGATTCGTGCCCTCAGGTGGCAGTTCCTTGTCGAAAAAGGTCAACATCGGGGAAGCCCCTCCCGGAAAAACCAATCCCACCAGCTGTTCAGGCGTGGTGTCTATTGAGAGTTTGGCCTTGTCCATTGCCGATAGGACAGCTTGTCTATGAACACGTGAAGCCATAAGCAGTCCCCAGATGGAGATGTCTGCTTGTATCTTTTTCAACTGCTTCAGCACGGCCTCTTCTTCAAGTAGCTTCTCTTTCTGCTTCTCCGACTCCTTGTCCTTCCCGGACGCCTCTGGTTGATCTAGGTGCGGGGGCTTGAAATACCGCCCACTCCTAGTCATATGGTCAACTTCACCAATATACCAGGTATCATCTGGTTGATTGCTCCCCCAGTCCTCATCAGTGTGGGCGAGACATAGGTCATCGTCTTCCCACCACATTCCATCGGCAGCCGACAGACACCTGTCCGGCTCCGTTACAACTGTCCTTGTACCCACAGCACCTTCCGTCCATGTGCTCGCAGTACGCTCTGTTCTTGTGCACACAGCATGTTCAGTCCCCATAGGGGCTTTGGCCTTTCTGGCTCTCTCAGAATCTTCATCCCTTCCCTTCAAACTGCTCAGTGCAGCCTGCTGTTCAACATCTCCTGTATTCAAACCCAAATCCCGAGCGAAATTCTTGGCACCGGCGCTCTCGGCGATGCATTCTGATTTCCGGCCCTTCCGCCACAGCTGATGTCCTTGTCCCTGACAGGCCCGTTCTGGCTGAGATTCTTCAACAACATCTGGTTGGTCGTCAAGCCACCCTGTAACCTCTGCTGACCCATCAAATCAAACCAGTTGACTGTCATGTCTCCTGATCTTGTTCGTTGAAAACTGAAGGTTAGCAATGCCCCTTCCAGAGCTGCTAAGTCATCTACCCTCTGATCAAGCCCGTCCCCCGTACAACACAAATCTCTGCCCTCATTGGCAATTCCACATTCGGTCTAACCTGGCCTGTTACGTAATGTAATCACTCCGGATTATATACCTCCTCAGCACAGCTCCCAATTCCTCCTCAGACCCTGAATCAACAGCCCACACTTTCCTCCGAAATCATCCCTTGTTCTATCTTCGATAGTCACCACATTGGTTCGGGTTGGGTTCGGGAGATGTCCAACATGCACAAGTTAGTGCTGTCAGGAATGAACACCTCCGGCTTGGGTAGGTGAGAAGGGGTGATATATACACTAGGGTCGTATGACACAACCCCAGTTTGGATTGAGTTGATGCGTTTGGGAGGTGGAGCTTGGTTGTGTGGTCGGAGAGGGTTAGTTATGACATTCGATTTTTCTGTGGGCACGATCACCCTGTTGTCAACGAGATCCTGAATCTCGTGACGCAATCTAAAGCAATGGTCGGTTCGTGACCATGCTGTGGTGAAAGGCGCAGTATTTGGCTGGGTTATGGGAGGGGAAGTGTTTCTGGCAATGGCCCGGCTCCAGGGGCTTCAAGTGCCCTTTCTGATTAAAACCCCCAGAGCTTTGGACAGGGGCATGTATAATGGGTGAAGGTTCTTTGGCCTCGAGGTAGGTACTTGGTTGTTTGTGAGTTGCTTCCGGACGCACCGGTGAATGGTGTAGCTGTAAGGGTTCTTGGGGGGGTGGTGGTGACCATGCTTACTTCTGAGGCTCTGGCAGCTGCAGCACTGCTTGTGCCTGCATTCGTAGTGCGGTTGAATGTCCTCTTGGGCTGTTCTCTCTCATTATGAATGAGGCCCTGTTTCATAGCGTCTTCGATCTGCACCCCTATCTCATGTAAATCTGCAAAGGTGGGGAGAGGGAGAACGATCATCTTCTGCATAAGCTTGGGTTGGAGGTTGCGCACAACCATCCAAATCTGATCTTTGTCAACAGGCCTGATGGTCATCATCGAGGCCTTGGCCCTCCACCGGGTCACAAAATCGGAGAAGCTCTCCTTCGACGCTTGCCTAGTTGTCTCGAGGTCACGGGTTGTGACTTCGATCTGTGTATTGTAGGAGTATTGAGCTATGAAGGCCTCGGCCATCTCCTTCTAGTTTCTCTTGACGGAATCTTCCAGTTTTGCATACCAGATAGCCGTTACACCCGACAAGGTCCGGCCAAACAAAGAAAGCTTCTGCAATCTGGAGAGGCCCATCGGCCTCAGTATAATCTGAAAACAAGCGTAAATGCCATAGGATCCCCAGACCCGTCAAAGCGGTCAACGTGCGGCATTTTAAACCGATCTGGCAACGTCACGGCCAGTCGTGTACCCATCCTCAATATCCGGAATGGACTGTACACCCTGAGATTTCTTGAATGCTTTTCAAGCTTGCTCACTTTCAATGCGTGGGGTCCACCTCGAACTCAAAGGGGAAATCCGGTAGGTTGATAGGTGTTTTGGATAGCAGGGGTAGGATCGGAGGCAGGGCCGGCTCGATTGGAATGTCCATATCTCCCTGGACATTTGGTGTCTCCCCGGGTATTGGAACTCCTGGTGGGGGAGGAACTTGGTGTGAAGCAGATGCTCCGGTTTGCTGCTGTAACCTGGCGATCAACTTTGCCTGTTGGGCCATGACCTCAGCCTGTTTTTTGGCAAATTCTGCTTGACGGGCAGCGTCCTGCTGCATGGTTCTCATACTTTCTTGGAGTTGACGCATCATCTTCTCCATTCCTGCCATACTGCCCTGATCTAACTGAACTGCCGGTATATCTGTCTCCGCCGTAGACTCGGAAATCTCAACCTGACTACTCAAGGACCACTGATCTGGCAACCGTGGTACCGATACACTGTGCCTTACTGACCTCCGTCTAGCAACCGGGGGTAAAGAATAGAACACTGGTTGTCCGTCTACCAGATCCTCAGATCGATGGAGTCTGCGACCTCTAGTCCAGAGTGCTTGGGGAATATCTGCTTGGTCGGAAGCAATTGTGCTAAACTACCTAGCAAAAAGATAAATAAAGCATAATAAGGAAATAAACAACTAGAAAAACGGACAGCATAACGGATTAAATAAACACAACACATAGTCGGTCATGACAACAAACAGTTGGCATTTGTAAGCTGATTATACTGTTCTCAAACACTGATCATTGTTTCCAAATCACTGCCCCAAATCTGAATCTGATATCCGCGGATATAACCGATTCCCAAATACTGATACTGATGCCCTCAGGCCTGATACCCAAACTTGCAAACTGATACATGCATTCCTGTAGAGACACACTCTAAAAGCACATAGCAAGCAAGTGAGAGCCAAAACACCCCTATGGAGGGGTAGGGTTTTCCTGTCCTAGTTTCGTCAAGAACTAGGGTTTCACTACGCACACAACGGCTTCAAACAACCTATAATCGGGTAAGCAACCTGTCCTAGTTTGGGATGGTCACTATGGATTCCGAATATGCACTAGGTCGAATGGTCAAAAAGGGTGCCCCGGTAAAAATCGGGGTTTGTGTTCTCATCGTGGCAGAGCCCGCAACCGGTCAGCCTTATGGCACACTTCTCAAAGCGAGCCTCCGACAGACCGTTCAGGAATAGCAGATGGCAAACACGATGTCCTAAGCGCACCAATGCACATGCAATGCAAATAAACACATAAGTGTAATCAAAACAACACATCATGAGTTCGAGTCAAGTTCCCTAAATTCCCAGCAGAGTCGCCAAAAACTGTAGACGTGCTCGAACGTCTCGAAAAAATCCCGTTTTGTTCATTGGGCTCACTACAGTTGGGATTTAATGTCACGGTTCTTAATCTGATCTTGCAAAGTGCAATGCGAGATTGATAAATCACCAAAGAGTCCAAATCCGGCAAAATCGTTTTGAAAAAACTGATTTTAGAAAGAAGTGCCAAACATGGACTGCTTTGCCAGATACAGAGTCGCCACCTAAATATTTTATTTTGGGAAATTTAGGAAACCCTGACTCGTGCCTAAGGCCACGTGTCTGTTGTAGACGCGCCCGCGTGGGCCTCAATGCTACAGTTCGGACTCAAATTGTCACGGTTCTTAATCTGAACCAAAGAGTCCAAACCCGGCAAATCGTTTTGGAAAACAGATTTTTGTAAAGAAGTGTCAAACATGGACTGCTTTGCCAGATACAGAGTCGCCACCTAAATATTTTTTATGGGGGAACTTAGGAAACCCTGACTCGTTTGCCTAAGGCCACGTGTCCGCCATCACCAAAGTTGCCTCGGCTCGGGAACTTGGATACGATTGGGGAAGGTCAGCTATGAGCACCCTCGCTCGCCCGATCAAAGATCGACCTCTACTAACCATGATATCTTGTTTTGAAAACGTTATGTGCTCTTATTCCGGTTATTAGCCTAGATTTACTATGTGATGCGCACAACACAAAAGCATAGACTAGATCGCCTAATTTGGAACAAAGCATTGCATATCCGTTCGTTTGGAAAATGGTTTGGAATTTGCTACTCGCGAGTAGGCTAAAACACGGATTTCAATGAGTTGTTCCAACTCAAACAATCCAACCTTCACCCACAGGCATTCAGGCAGTAATATCACATAAGCACATAGCCATAGGGTAAGCATGCTGTCATGTTAACATTCACACTCATGCGAGATGCTAAAGCATAAATACTTACATCGTACTCTGTGCCAAAGCAATGAACTAGTTAGTAATCATGCATGATCCTAGTTCAAGTTAACAAATGGCTAATGCATCGCATACAGAATGTCATTAGAATAGGCTCGGCTAATCTAAGGATGACATGTGAAATGCGACAACTCGATGCACGTATTCAAGTTTGGAATTGAAATGCTATGCGGTTAGCATGATGCGCCGAGCCCGGTGCATGCAAGACTGATGAATGATGCACGCATGCATAGCATAAGGTATGAAATTAAACATGCCTAATACTAACCATCAAAGCAGGTAAGTAAAAGGGAGAAAGAAGTGGGGGTTGGAAGACATGCACACATGCACCCACACTTATTACAAATTTGGCCTCGCTCGGAGGGACCAAAAGAATAATACAATTTAATCAACTAACAAGCTAATTAAATAGTTACAGACCACCTAATTAATTAACAAATCAATTGAGCTAAGGAAAGCATTAAAAGGCCTCAGGAAGAGGGATGCACGCGTGCTCGGATTGGCTTCGCCCCGAAATCCAATGCCATGCACAAGCTGCCTCTGTTTACCCTGCTCTGTTCCTCTGAAAATGGCACAATTCCCAAAGAACACTCTCTGAATACTGTGGAACACCACCGGCCAAGGGGGAACACCACCGGCCAAAGGTAAGTGGCCATCGACCACAAATGAAGCCATCGGCTATAAATGGATGGCCGGTCGGCACTGAATGAGGTCGGTCGGCCATCTATGCCTGCAGAATCCTACTTTGACAGCAACAGAGGGCAAGCAAGGTATGGCAATGCATTTCAAGTAATGTTTGCACCAACCGCTCCCCTTATCATGTTTATGACTCAAAGGAGTTTAGGACTTGACCCTCGGGCCACCAATCGCGCATTTCAATGCGTGATGGCCAAAGAGGCCAAGTGTGCATTTTGATTTCAAATGAAATGCAAACCAATTAAACACATAAGGCCTAACCTCTATCACTTGATCAAGAGGCATGTCATGCATGCCAAATGCAACCTAAGCATGCTAGCTAGATGTGCAACACGAGCATGCAAGTAAGCAATGTGCACTAGGCAGTCAACCTAAGCAAACAAGCATGCAAGGCATGGACCACTATGCTAATGACCAATCATGCAAGATGTAATCTAAACAAGCAAGCATGTAAGGCATGCAACATGTTAAGCAACTTAATCAAAGAAGATTGCATGCCAAATGCAACATGATTCAAGCATGCAACATGTGCGATAGTCCAAGTGTGCAACAACACACAAGGTGAGCATGCAACAATATGCAAAGGAGGGACTTAAACTAATTTGGACAGCTCCTAAACAAGCCCAAAACAATGGCCAACATGCTCAAGAATGAAGGCTAATGTGCATACAAACATGCATGCATACAAGGTCCAATACTAAGGCACCAAAGAGCAACTTTTCAGCATACTTAAAAGAGGACCATCATGGACTAATGGCATGCATATTAAGCTCTAAAAATCATGCTATAAGAGGTTCCAAACCAACTAAGCAAAGCAAGCATATCATGCAACCAAGCCTAAAGCCTAAGGCTCACCAAAGTGGCATTGAACTACACTTAGCAAGACCAAACATGGCATGATTCAAACAACTAAAATCAGTGTTTTAGCATGTTAAAATGAACCTCAAAACCCACTTAGATGGCATCTAAATGACTTACACATGGGAGCGTACACAAATGTCCAAACATGGAGCATAGGGCAACACCCTTTTAAATCATTAAAGGATCATCAAATACAAGCATACGAGCATGCTAAATCGATTGAAATGATGCTATAAGTGGTGCCAAACCACTGAAACAAGCCAAACAATGCATTCTCAACACTCACACACCCGAGACTAGCAAGCCAAAATGCAAGGTGGCTATACAAAGCATGTCAAGCATGGCCAAAGCAACTAAAAACAGAGCTAAAGCACACTAAAACATACACAAAAGCTTCACAAAGCTTGGCCAAAATCATGCTAGAACAAGGGTCAAAGCCTAAAGCATGTTAAGGCAAAATATGGCATTACAAGACAAGTATGCAAGGCAAGCATGGTGTGTCTAAACCAAGTAAAAACAGTGCTATATCATGGAAAAATAAGCACAAATAACACTTAAGACATGGCCAACATGAACTTAAGGATGGTGCTCACACATGAGGCAAAAATGACACATTTTGAAGGCAACAAGGAGAGGGGATAACCCTCTCCTTCTTAGGACCTCAAACCACCATCCTCACCACTGAAATCCCTTAAGATTTCAGTGGTGAGGAGGCCCAAACAAGGTGGTCCCGGAGCTCACCAAAATAGCACAAAATGGGGGCCAAACAAGGCCTATTAGGGGTTAAACAACCCCAAACACCAAAACAACCTTAAACAACTATTTTAAGAAAGTAAAAAAAAGAATTTTATATGTTATACACTAAGCTCAAAAACAGATGCAAGGTAGGCAAAAAGACTATGCAAAAATGGGGTATTTAAAGGTAAAGTTCTTACCCTTGTAGACCCCTTCAAGAACAGCACTCCAGCTGCTTCCTTAAGCTTGAATCCACCCAAGAACTCCAAGAACCACCCTCTAATGCCTCAGCAACTAAAGGTATAGTGTAACACTAGGTGTTTGTGCACAAAAGTAAGGACAAACACACACTTAGACACAAAGAGAGGAAGATATAGAGATAGAATAGATACACTATGCTAACCCTAAAACCAGACCTCTGGAGCTCTTTTTGTAACCTTGGAGAAGGGAGGAGAGGCCCTCCCTTTATAGAGGATCACTCTTGCAAAGCTTACAAAACAAGCTGAGCAAGAGTGAAATCCCTTCATACACGTGTATGGAGGGGGTGCAAAGTGTATGCCAGCTAGCACAGCTGGCGTAAAAATATCTGCAAAAGCAGATGCACAGTGGTCAGCCAGCCAGAAATGACAAATTGGCCAAAACAATGGTCGGCCGACCACAAATGGTGCCGGCCGGCCATCACCAATGGCCGGTGGCAAAAAAACAGTGGCCGGTGGCCTCAAGCCATGGCCGGTGAGGTGTGGGGATGGCCAACAAGCCATTCCCTGCCCCTCAAAAGCAAAACACAAGTGTTTGGTGCAAAACCAAATATAAAACAGTCAAGTCGAGAGATCCTGAGGCAAGGCGCGTGGTCGAGACCTCCGGGAACTCAAGACGAACACAAACATGGATGATCACCGAGTGTTCAAACGGTGACGTCCAAGTCTTGAGGACGGTCGAAAATAGGGTGTCAACATCCGTCATCACCAAAGTTGCCTCGGCTCGGGAACTTGGCTATAAGAGGGGAAGGTCATGCAATGAGAACCCCTGCTTGGCCGATCAAAGATCGGCCTTTACTAACATGATATCTTGTTTTTGAAAACACATGTGCTCTTATTCCGGTTATTAACCTAGAATTACTATGTGATGCGCACAACATACAAGTATAGACTGGATCGCCTAAGTTGGAACAAAACATCTCATGTTTGTTTTTGAAAGCGGTTTGCTACTCGTAAGTAGGCTAAAATACGGATTTTGCCACCCTCAAGTGGGTTTAGAAAACATGGTGATTTGCCACTCTCAAATGGGCTTAAAACTCGCAATCAATGAATCGTTCCAATTCAAGTAATTCAACCTTCACCCACAGGCAATCTGGCAGTTATATCATGTCAAGCAGTTAGCCTCATGGCAAGCATGCTATCATGGCAGTCACTCACACACATGCAAGGATGCTAAAGCATAAACACTCATCGAGTACTCCGAGCCAAAACAGGAACTAGTTAGTAATCAATGCATGATCCTAGTTCATGTTAAGGTGGCTAATGCAACACATGCAAAATGCAACTAAGATAGACTTGGTTATTATAAGATGGCATATGAGATGCTACAGATAACATGTATTCAACTTGGAATTGAAATACAATGCAGTTAGTATGATATGCCGAGCTCGGTGCATGCAAGACAGATGAATGAATGCAAACATGCGAACATAAGAATGCTAATTAAAACATGCCCTAAAACTCACCATCGTAAGCTTGTAAATAAAAGGGAGAAAGAAGTGGGGGTTGGAAGACATGCATCACACACATGCACACTTATTACAAAATTCGCCCTCTCGACGGAGGGTCCAAATGAATAATACAGAACCAACTAGCTAAGCTAATTAAACTAGTTATTACACAACAGAATGAATAACAAGCTATAGCTAATTATTACACAACTCTAACTAATTAATAAATCAGCTAAGTTAGCAATTAAATAAGCATATAAACTATATGATGTAGGCTGCCTCAACTCTGCTTTGGATGAAAAAGGATGCATGCATGCTCGAGTCACCTTGTTCAGAAATCCCTCGCGACGCCCCGATTTGCCTCTGTTTGCAATTGATCCCAGAAACTTGCACCAAGCTCCAGAGAGATGAAACTCCACCTTGGGAATCTGTAGGGATGTTGCCGACCAGATATTGGCCTTGGAGACCACCTGCCGACCACTTTTTGTGATGAAAACCAGAAAAAGTGGTCGGCCAACCACTTTATCTGGTCGGCCGACCAGTTTTTGCTGCTGGTTTTTGGTTTTCTGCAACAGAGGGCAAGAAAGGGGCATGGCAAAGTATTTGCAACACATGTATGCGCAACCACCCTCCCTATCATTACATAAGCTCAAGGGAGTGTAGGTCTCGACCCTCGGGCCACCAATCATGCATCTCGATGCATGATGGCCAAGGGGCCGAATTGCGCAACTCAATATGGAATGAATGCACATACAAACACCTAAAGCCTAGAACTCCGTCGTGTATAGTCAAGAGTGTCGGCGACTGGGAATCGAGGTACGTTCCTCACTTCGAGTATGAAACGTCCCTCGTTTCCCATGTTTGGACTAACGCTTATTCCAAACACAATGCAACAAACATGGCATGCACAATGCGACTCAATCATGCAACTTAATGCAACACAACTTGGACATGCAAGCATGCAAGGGATGATCATGCAAACATGCAAACTAGCATACACGATGCTATGAACTATATGGCATGCACAACGCTCATGACACTAACATACACAATGCACGTGGTAACCAACATACATAATGTAATGAAAATGGCATGCACAAGTGCAATGATCAATCATGTAACAACATGGCATGCTCAACGCTACGAACTACATGACATACTCAATGCGCAATGGACTAAAACTGAAATGAATAGGCCTCAGCCATGTCCAAATCAGAGGCCATTGATGATGAAATCAAGGCACCAAAACACACACAAACATGTATGATGCAATAGCGCAAGCCTAAGGCACAAAATACAACTCTCCAAGAGCATTGAAAAGATGAAACATGCAGTACAATGGCATGTGTTCCAACACTAAAATGGCATACAAAATGACTTCGAATCATGCAAACAACTCACGCAATGCATGTTGAAAGGCTTAAGTATCGAAAGCTAGTGAACCATATTACACTAGAGGCATGCAAGGCGATGCTCAAATGACCAAACCAACCCCAAACAGACCCTATACAGGCCAAAATAGTAGCCAAATGAGTTGGGATGAGGGCTTTGAAAGGCACAAAAATGGGGTTCATGCAATGGCTCACAAATAGGGCCTAAAAGCATAACTCTAAAGAGCACTTAAAGAGTGGAAAATATGGAAGTATAGTAGCTCATGCTCTGAAATTACGTTCCCAATGATGCCAAAACATGCAAATATCTCAAGTTAAGCATACAAGAGACCTCAAAACTCAAAGCTAGTCAAGGCTATTACACAACAAGCATGGATGGCGAGCATCATTCGACCAAGAGGCCTCAAAACAGAACTAAGGCAGCCCAAAATATGAACAAAACCATGTCAGAGCAAAGCCAAAATGTGCTAGAATAAAGAGCCAAAACATCATGCGACCCAAGCTAGTAAACAAGATTTACACTACAAGCATATGGAGCATGTGAGAGGTTACCAAACCAACCAAAAACAGAGCCATGGCATGTCAAATGATGACCAAAAACCCACTAAAATGGAGCTAAAACATGATAGATTGACATGCTAGCTTGATGAGCCATAAATGAGAATACACCACACATATGAGAAGCATGCCAAGGGTGACCAAACCAACCATGGAAAGTGTCTAGGTAGGCCCTAAAAGTTACCAAAAAGTGCCTGAACCAAGCCTTGAAAGTATGAAAATGCATGCTCCTTTGATAGGCCAAAAATGCAAGTAAGCAAGACAAAAAGAGAGAGGGCCACCCCTCTCTGATTTAGGACCTCAAAACCACATGCATACCACTAAAAATCCATTGGATTTTAGTGGCTAGAAGGCCAAGCAAGGACTAGCTCAAAGGCCTTAAGGTATGGCACAACACATGACTAAACAAGGTATGCAAGAGGGTAGAAGACCCTCAACACCCAAGAGGCCTTAAACAAACATCACAAGAACCTTAAAAGAAGACTTTTTTTAGTTGGAAGCTGTGCCCAAATAAGCATGCAAATGGGACCAAGAGAGTAACCAAAACAAAGCTTAAAAGGGAGAAAAAAGGTTACCCTTGAAGCACTGCAACAACAACTTCTTTCTCAGCCAAAACCAACCTTTCAACCTCCAAAAAGGTCCTCCAAGAACCTTAGTTCAATGGTGGGGTGTATGGTTAAGAGTTGTGGTGTAAAGGTGAAGAACAACACATACTTTAGGCACCAAATATAGAGATATAGAGGGAGATATACACTTGTGCCTTAGGCAAAATTCAGAACCTCTGGAATGGAGAGGGTGACCCTCTCTTATAGAAAAAAAAAAGGTCCAAGCTTGTTAGAGAAGCTAAAACTTAGATGCAATCCCTCCATACACGTGTATGGAGGATACAGTCTATGCCCTCCAGCTGGCACAACTGGCATCCACACAGTCTGCCAAAACATGGGGAAAGCTGCCGACCAGAAAAGGTGGTCGGCCTGCTACTTTTAGTGGTCGGCTGACCACCCAAAGGGGTCTCCCAAGTAAAAAAGTGGTCAGCAGGGGAAATTGGTGGTCTACACAGTAAGCAAGCCAATGGTGGGGTGGGAAACCAGAAAATGTGGCCCAAAGACCAAGAAAACCAGCTTCCCGACCAGAAAATCGGTTGGCGGGGAGAAAAGTGGTCTCCAAGGATAAAAGCTGGTCTCCCACCCTTGTAGCACTTCCCAAACAAGGAAAGTAAGGTTTGTACCCAAGACAAACCAAAACGGATGTAAGACGAGGGTTTGGGAGGCAAGACGTGTGGTTGGGAGCCCCGAAAAGCAGTTGCCGAGCATCAAAAGTGACGTACGACCTCAAAAGTGGTCTCCCAGACCATAGTGTCCCTCTAGATAGAGGAAACAAGGTGTTTTCCAAAAATCGTGACAAACAGAGAATGTTAAGCGGTCCCGAACCAAGGCGCACGACCGACGGCTCCGAAAATCGGAAACTACTCTCCAAATGGGAACAGTGGCCTACGACCATGAAAAGTAGCCTACGACCACTGAGAGATGGTCTACAAGACCTCTCCTTTCCTCTGGGAAGAGAAAACAAGACTTGGTCCACGGACCGAGTCAAAGTACAAAGGGTCCCGAGGTCCGGAGGCGAGGCTCGGCTCTAAGCCCAGAACTCCGAAACCTTGAAACGAGCACAACATGCGCAATCAACGAGCGCTCAATCGATGACATCTGAGTCTTAAGGTCGGTCAAAAATGGGGTGTCTACAGACTTGAACTTAGTTATGTCTCAAGCAAATGGAGACTAGAAGGTTAAAGAAGAAAAGATAAAGATCTATCACCTGACCTTGGACGTTCTGATTCCTAGATTTGAAAAGCTGACCTTCATGCATCTGCTAAGAGAGAACAACAATTTCACTGATGCCTTATCAACTCTATCTTCTAACAAGTTTGCTGACCCTCTTGGAGTCTGGATGCATCTGATCATCATTTAGTAGAGATATACGCCAGCTTACGAGATTATCACCACAATCGATGAAGCGCAAGATCAAAACCCTTGGTACTATGATATATGGAACTTCTTGGAAAATGAGGTTTATCCACCAAGGGTAAATGCCAAAGATAAGAGAGCAATATGGCGGATAGCTGTTCAACTTATCATCTGCGGAGGTAAACTATACAAGAGAGGTCATCTGGGAATGCACAAGTTGTGTGTTGAAGTAGAGGAGTCAAAACGCCTAATGGAGGCCATCCATGGGACAGAGTGCGGCGCGCACATGAATAGAGTAATGTTAGCCCTGAAGATTCTTAGGCAAGGTTATTACTGGTCTACTATGGAGGATGGTTGTATCAGTTTTGTTCGGCGATGCCATAAATGCCAAATTCATGCTAATCGCATGAATATCCCGCTGTCGAAGCTGTACAACATAACTTCACCAAGGCCTTTCTCAGTCTAGGGAATCGACGCCATCGGCACAGTCATGTCGAAAGGGTCAAATGGGCATGAATACATTCTGGTGGCAATTGACTACTTTACAAAGTGCATTGGAAGCTCAGTCCTACGTAGTGTTAAAAGCAGCGTATGTGGCTAAGTTCATCCAAAACAACATCATTTGCCGTTATGGAGTCCTAAACAAGATTATTTCATATAATGGCTCCCATTTCAACAAAGAAGTGATCGACTTGCTGGAGAAATACAATGCGGCTTTTCATAAGTTATCTACATACCGGCTGCAGACCAACGAAGTTGTTGAGGCCGCCAATAAGAACATTAAGCTTATTTTGTAGAAGATGGTTGAGACTTATAGGGATTGGCTAGATAAATTGTTGTTTGCACTCTGGGGCTATAGAACTTCAATCTGGACGTCTACAGGGGCAGCTCCTTACTCTCTTGTCTATGGGATGGAAGCTGTTTTGCCAATTGAAATAGAAGTCCTGTCGCTACGAGTCATGGCTGAGTGTCAAATAGCAGAGACAGACTAGCAATAGAGTAGGTTCGAAGAACTGATGTTGTTTGATAAGAGAAGGTTGAAAGCATTATACCATGTTCAGGGTTATCAACGCAGGATTGCTAGGGCTTTTAACAAGAAGGTTAAGTCCCAAAATAAAAAAGAAGGGGATTTGGTGCTGAAAGACAACCGAGCTCCCATCTATGACCCTAGGGGCAAGTTCACACCCAATTGGACTGGTCCTTACATCATCAAAACTATCTGGTCGGGTGGAGCTGTTATTCTCATGTACTTGGATGGCCTAGAATCTTCCCAACCAATCAACAAGGACAAGTTGAAGAAATACTATTCCTGAGAGGCTCGCTAGGCCAAAAACCAAGAAGGGTGACCTAGGCAAAAGTTAGAGCACAAAAAAATTGGAAACACAGAAAAACCGAGCTCGCAAGGTTGAAAACCCTAAAGGGTGGCCTTGGCAAAAGTTAGAATACAAAAGGAGAGTGTTAATACTTGAGTGAACCCGAATCAAACTATGTAAGGCCTGATTCCCATCTTCGGGATATGTAGGCAACTTCATCCTGAAGTTCGACCGTAAACACCTCCAATTCAACTGTCCTGTCCATGTGTTGATCAGGTTATCTTTGTCTATTCTTTATCTGATTGTTTGGTTGTGGTCTTTATTCTAAGAACTGGTTACAGTGTTGAGCAATGTTATTCAGTCAAGGGGCAATTTGTGATCTTTGGATTCGGGGTTATACATCTCGAGGATAGATTTCGTGTGTGTCAAGTGGTGATCCTTTTTGAAAATGGTTTTGAAAAGTTTTGATAAAAGTTCACTTTGCCCAAATTTTACCTTTTACAACTTAGATCATTTTTGGACCAAAAGGAGAATTTTCAGTACTCACAACTTTAATTTCATTGATTTCAATACAAAGTTCTCCAACTCTCAATACAAATCAAAGTTTCTTTTATTACATTCAAAAAACTTGAAAAGTAAAGATCAAAGTAATAAACTAGGGGCATAGATGAGTCAAGTGCTCCTGCGTCCCCTGCTCGTGCTCGTGGAAGCTTCTGATGATAAAGTGGGCCCGATTTGTGCCTCATCTTCGAGCCAAGTCAGGCACTCACCAGAAAGGGCGCAACTGAAACTAAGGGCAAGAGTCAGAAGTTCTCTCGTCCTCTAAGTAGTGAGGTACCTAGCCAAATGTGAACCACGGATCGGGAATGAAGTCGGGTACTCTACCCCCTCCTCTGGGCAAGTCTGATCATGTCAAAACTGACACTTGAACCGGAATGGAAAGTAAAATACGCAGTGTGTCAGGCCGATTAACTGAATACCACATTGCTGAGTCATGCTGTGGCTCATTTCGGTTAGGTTAAGCCAAGGGCAACGCCAAGCAATGTCAGTAGCAGACCTGCTGCACATCCAGTGGCACCACCATCCCTCATTCGGGAAATCCACTAGCTATTGGCGGAAGAAGTATGCTCGAGCTGAGTATGCAGGGCAATCCATTACCTTCAGCTTGTCCATTAGCCACACATGGGAAGGGATAAAAGAAAAGATAGATTGAAGAATAGAGAAATGTATATTGAGAGAAAAGTGAGAAAAGGGCTTTGAGAGAAAAACAGGGCTTGAGTGCCGAGTGATGTGAGAAACACATATTAGAAAGGGTGGGAAACATTTACCTGAAGAGTAGTGGACTTCCTGCGAATTTGGTAGTCTTTCGCTGATGGAATGCGTCTAAGCCCATCAAAGTCTCGGCTAATACCAAGCCGATGCCACACTTGCCCTCTTTCAAACCTTGGGCCATTTCAACTAGCCGAATGCTAGACCCTCCGAAACTAGGGGTAAGAAGGAAATGTGCTAGCATACACAAGCAAAGGGCGTGTTGCCGAAAACCCTGCCAAAGAAGATTACTTCAGTCACCGTCCTCAGAAAATCGATGAATTAGGCTGGGAATGTCTAGCTCTCCGTTGTGAATTAAAAATCGAGCCTTATGTAGTGTGAGCCCACACATCCGTTCGAAAGCTTGGATTTGGCCAAAATGAGGTTGAGGTATGATTTCCTCATCGCGCCGAGATTCCATTAACAATTGAAATTCTTT
Source organism: Camellia japonica (assembly GCA_030407325.1). Lineage (NCBI taxonomy): Eukaryota > Viridiplantae > Streptophyta > Magnoliopsida > Ericales > Theaceae > Camellia > Camellia japonica. The sequence goes on from JAPPVO010000059.1 coordinate 5,013,808, forward strand.
GATTGTCAGGCACATTTCTTGTCCTCCGAAGCTAAAGACATTTGTAATCGGGTTCTAGCATCTGGCTGCGGCATGAAGGAATAGAAAACAAAGCAAAGAATGGCTTAGCAGGAAAAGTGCATTTAGAAGAAATCCCAAAAATTCATCTTTTCTGAGCTGTCTAAAGTTGTAATCCAATCTGAGAGTTTTTCGACGAAAAATGGCTTCATTTGTGATGAATTTGTAGCTAAAATGAAGAGATCACGAAGCTCAACCTTTTGTAGAAGATAAGGCAGTGAGTGGAAGCCAGGTGTCAACAATCTGGAGGTTCTTCACTTTGGTGGCTGACCAGCCACTACTGATGGACGACATGCCTCTGTTGGTAGCTGGCAAATCCCTATTCTGGTCGACACCTTTCCTTTCAAGTTTACTGTCTACCTTTGTGCTGAACAGTACTGGAAGCAAGTGTTTTGTTTTGCTCTTTGAGTGTTTTAGCGTCTTGTTTTGAGTCTTTTTTTGGTTTTAGCAAGTTCGTTGAGTTGTATTTGTGTTGTTTTGCATTGTTTATCGAGTTGTAGTTGTGTTGTTTTATCGAGTTGTTGTTGCGTTGCTTATCGAGTTGTATGCCGCATTTTGTATTTTGGTTGTTGTTTGGTTCGCTACCTGATTTAAGCGTGTTGTTTTAATCAAACGTTCTTGGCCATTTCAATTCCCTGTCCATTTCATGCATATATGGTGCTCATGATGCAAAATACAACACATTTTTCATAAAACTCTCAGTTTTATTTCGATCATGGCTTTTTACAAAAGAGGAGTGCAAGTTTTAAAAGCAAAATAAAACTTCCTAACACTATACATGTGCTAATACTACTAACAGAAAGAAACTAAGCAAAATACAAAAAATCAACGCTGGTCACCTCAGGCTCGAGAAGCCCTCTTCGTCCTCTTCCTCGAAGGAGAGGACTCTGGGGCACTGTCTCCATCGGTGCCACTATCTGAATCTGGATCGGAACTCGAGCCGGCGTCATCTCCACTCTCCGCCTCAGAGCCCGTCTCGGCATCGCCTCCACTTTTGGAACTCAAGCCGGCGTCATCGCCTCCACTCTCAGATGAATCTAAATGTTGACTCGCTACCTCCTCAAAGTCGCTCGTCTCAGTATTATCATCACTTAGAATAGGCTCTGAAGGGTTGCTCTCGGCTCCGATGCCCTTAGCTTTTTCTCAACCGCGTGTCGGAGCCTGTCTCTCTTTCCTCCCTGCTGCCAGAGGATGTACTGTTGATGCAGATACTGCAGCTGTTGCTACTGCCATCGGTATGGGTGGAATCTGAAAAGACAGTTGTCACATATTAGTTACAGTATACGTATCAGATGCAAGCACAGTGTGCTGAATGAGTATATGCAGAAGTCAGATATGGTGTGTGAATACAATATGTGAGTGTAGTGTGTCAGATGCAACGTATCGATGCAGTATATCAGTACAATGCGGGAAGTTTTCAGTTGAAATGTGAGTGTTAGTATGTTAGTGGAAATTTGATGCCTGGAATGGAAAACTGAAGAAATTACTTGAATACCGTAGAGGCTAAGTACTGCATCTCTCCTCTGTATCATCCTCATCAGCGAGGCTATCAACTCGAGAGCACCTCCTGTATACTCGACGGATGCCTGCAAATGCATTTTGAATGATCAATATCTGCAAATGAACATATCTGAAATGAAGTATGGGGTGGAAATGTAAAGTGTGGTTCATACCTGAGTCGAGCCTCGAATCTCGACAAGTGCATGCCCGGCCGCCGCGGGCTCAATCGGAACCTGGTAGGGATCCTCGGTATGCCGCCAGCTTGTCAACTCGATCGGAAGCTCTAGCCAGCTAGCGACCTGCCTAGCGGGAGGGACCCCTCTAGTCCTGGCCCTCGTCACTTGAGTCGTACTTGCCGTAGGGGCACCTGCTGCTCTGCTTTACATGAGCACAAACGCCAGTCAGAGGCAGCATCAAATGCGTTTGAATGAAGGCTACATAATCCCCCTCCCTACAGATGTAGTCCGCATCCAAGCCCTCCGTGAACTGGATCATCCCCTGAAATGAGAGACTCTTTGTGGCCCTCATAGATGTTGAAGGAGGCATGGGTACTAGTGGCTCAGGCAAGCCCATCGTCTGGCGTATGAATTGCTCGCCTAGAAACCAGGCTCGACACATCGAGCCCTCTAGCAGAAGTCGAAAATGGGACGTCCCCGGGCACCGGCATATTGATCTCTAACTCCAGCCGGCATCAACGCCCAAGGCTGCCAAGCAATCTGCAAACACGGGTATACACAGCTTCTTAGTCATTGTCAGTTGTTGATAAAGCAAATATAACTATGAGTTTTGGGTTACCTCCCCCTCAGCTACTCTGTCGAAGTACCGGCGAAAGAATGCGAAGGTCTCCTGAGTCCTCCGCAGGCATCTGCCATCGTATCGGTGAGAGTACAGCACAACAGGAGGCATCTCCACCTCTGGCTCTGAAGCAAGGGTCGGGAAATATACGTATACCCATAGCTGCAAGGAAAAGGCAACGGGGAGTATACAGCGTACAGAAAGTACAAGTGCAGATGCAGAAAGTAGAATGTGTAGTGTAGCGTGCAGAGTGTACAGATACAGAGGATGTATAATGTGCAATGCAGAAAACGCAGTGTATAGATGTAAACAATACAATATGTGGTGTACAGAAAGTGCAAAGGTGAAAGCAAGGAAATAGAAGACAAAAAATGTAAATCAGAGATGTGAAACGTACCTTCCAGGCTCGCCAATAGCCTCCGACTCTGTCTCCCCTCCTACAGGATGTAGAGTTCGTATAGCTGTACAATGTGGCAAGGCCAGCGCTGCCCAATCATAGAGCCGGACCTGAGATAAGTCCACCAGGGCACTCAAGAGATACAACCATACGGTATTCCACATATTCTCAAACAAGATGGTACCAAAGAGGAACATCAAAAAGCCTTAGGCGTAGTGCTTGGTCTCCTCTAGGATCTCTGGCTCTCTCCCTCAGAAATGCTCGGTCTCCTCTAGGGTCTCTGGCTCTCTCCCTCGGAAATGCTTGGCGAACTAGCTATATCGTACCATCCCTGGTTGAAAGAGAGGTGGACATGCTCCTAGTAGGTGTAGCCAGGCGGCCTCCCACTCGCCCATGTCCATATCGTAAGGGATCGGATTACCCCCTACTTCTATGCCCGTGAGCATGGCGAAGTCATAAGGAGTTGTTGTCATTTCCCCGGTGGTGAAGAAGTGGAAGGAGTTGGTGGTATCCTGCCACAGCTCCACCAATGCACCGAGAAGCAGTAGACTTGCAATATGGCGTGATAGCCCCGTGCAGAATAAACTGAAGCCGGCCTCGTCAATGATGTGGCGCACTCCGGCAGGAAGCTCTATATACCAGTCCCTCGCAGACATGGCTCCATAGCCCCTAATAGAGCGAGAGTCCTCCTCTGATTAGAGCAGTGATATATAGTGATATGAGAACAGGCAGACGAAAAGGCAGTGTAAGAAATATAGTGCAAGAGTGTGATTAAGGCAAGAAATGTAGTGTAAGCATTACAAATGAAGGAACTAATACAGTTAAAGCAAGAAATGCAATGTACGTTGAAGAAAATGTGAGAATACAATGCATACCTTGGTGGCGCCATAAGACAAATGGGAGTCCAGCTCTCGTAGCAAAAAGTCCTCTGGTGCACGTTGCGCAAATGCTCTGAAGTACTTGATACCCCCCGGGAAGTAGCACCTGTATCTAAAGATGGTATGTTGTCGGATTAAAGGGGTGTGCTCCCAGTGGTAATATCTCGGGCTTAGGCTTGGCTTCCATCTTTGCCGGAGGTGGAATCTCGAATGGAGCTCCATCATGGGGTAGATCATCCACCATCTAGAAAGAAGATGCGAAAGTGGTGAAAAAATGAAGAAAAACGGATGAAAAAAGAGCAAACTTGGCAATGGTCAAACCCTAGGAGAGCGAGAGTAGAAGGAAAAGTCAAAGCCGGGAAAAGTGTACAGAACTCGAGAGAAACTCAAGGAAAACAAGCCTAGAATGGTGAAACTCCAAGAAAACGCGCCAAAATCAAATTTCAATCGGTTCACAGTGAAGGAAACAAAAAGGTTTTAGCATCTAGAGAGAGAGGGAAGAATTTCGGATGTGGGGTTGTGTGGAAATGAAGTTCTAAGCCTTATATTTAAAGACCCAAGCCAAAAGGACCAAAAAACCCTTAATCTACCACGGGTGGCTGGCAGGCCACATTGGTGGTCCACAAAGGGTATTGAAGGCCAGTAGGTGGCCGGCGGCCTTCTTTCATGGCCGGCAAGTGTCCTATGGCTTCCCCTGGAGTCCTGATGTTGTTTTGTGTTCTTGGTTTCCAAGAAGTGTGAGGATTGTTCACTGTTGAGTTCAGAATGTCTCCGCGGAAGCTCAAAACTTTGTTTTTGGTGCGCGATGTTTGTCACTTGTCATCATGAACGAGGTGTATCCTTTAAACATATTGTAACTCTTCTGGGAGGTAAACTGAAAGTTTGCTATTGGATTTGTTTTTTTATGCTTTGTACCTTGCGTGGAATATGCATTTCGCTTTGATGCATGAATATGCATTTCTCTATTGGTGTATAGAATATGCATTTCATGTATATGAATTTCACGTTATTGCATGACCTTGCATTTTGCTTTTATGCATGAATCATAGCATTCCTTTTGAATTATGCATGGAATGTGCATTCTCTCTTGAATCATGCGTGGAATATGCATCCGCTTTTGAGTTACGCAAAGAATATGATCCTGTTACGAATCATGCATGGAATATGCTTATGCTTTTGTTTCTCACATAGAACATGCCATTAACATTCTATCTCGGTTTTTGTATTGCATAGAACATGCATTCCTACTGAATTACACTTGTTTAGTTTCTTTCTGGGAAATGCATGTTATTGTAAGTACGGTTCATTCAGAGGAGTTCCAGGTAAACTCATTCATGCCCTTCGAATCACATCCCCTTACTCTTCCTCCTCTCGCGTGAGACGCGTTAGGATCACCCCTTTGGTTAAAAACATTCAGGTGCATCCCGGTGTTCACACCACCCCTTCGGTTAAAAACATTCGGGTGTGTCCTGATGTTCACACCACCATTTGCTACCTCACGTGTACAACACGTTAGGATCTCGGTCGAAACCTCGGGTGCACTTGATGGTTAAGTCGCCCTTTGCCTTTCCTGTTCGATGCGTAGTTAAGCTTGCATAATTTTCTTATATCCTTTCTGCATGAAATGTGGTTCGGTTTGTGTTTCCCACACGTGGCGTGTTTATTTACTCTTCTTTTCATGATTGAGGTTGTTTACCTTATTTTTGGTTTGTTTAAATGTGGCATTTTCATTGCATTGTGTTTGCATTTAAATGTTTCGTTGCACAGCTTCATTGCCTGATCATAAGTTATGTTCTTACATTTTGCATTGTTTGCATTTCGCCCTAGAACTACGCTGGTTTGATTCCTTGTAAAGGGATACGTAGACAGCCTATGGGCGCAACCATTTGTTTTCTGTCTTGTTTGTTTGTCCAAGTCTTTCGGCCTTGTCAAAATGGGTCGTCACTGGGTTTTGACATTCACTCATGTCATTTCATGACTTCCAAGTTCTGTCAAAGAAGGGCAACCATAGACACCCCATTTTTGGTCATCCCCAAGACTTGGACGTCATCTCTCGTGTACTCGATGATTGTGACTTCTTGTGCTTGTTTTAGTGCTCGAAGTCTTCGGCGGAATGCCCTGTAGACACCCCATTTGAGTCTTATTTTGCATGCCTCTAGTGTAACAGTTCTCACAAGCTTGGAGTTTTATGCCTTTAGGCACCACTTGTTTGAGTTGATTGCATGTTTTAGTTCTTTTTTCACTTCATTTCACCACTTATAATCTTTGCAATCTCCCTCATTTCTTCACTCTTTATTTGCTTTGAGGGTTGTTTCAACCTTAGGATAGTTTAAGCTTGAGATTGAGGTTCATTGCTTAATTGTTTAATCCTCTTTTGGCGGTTCATTAGCAAAGACATGATATCTCTATCTTGTCATAAACTGCCCCTTGTTTGACACTTCCTTCCCTTTAGAGGACTTCTCACCAATGGACTTAATTGGTTAATGAATGGAAAGGTAATAAATGTGTAAACAAGTTGAAACTAAAAGTGTGCAAGATGAGAAATTGGTTTTGTTTTTGATGTGTTCAATCGGACGTTAATTGAACACAAGAAAAATTGGGGCATTTCATACTCAAAGTGATGAAATGTGCCAAGTTTCCAAGGTCTCCATCACCTTGATCATGCATGATAGGGTGAAGGTCTTTTTGGTCTTATTTGTGCATTTATTAACTTGTACACCTTGGTCCTTTGGCCATCATGCAATGAAATTGCTTGATTGATGGCTTTGGAACCAAGTGTATCACTCCTTTGAGATGTTTTGATGATAAGGAGAGATACACAGTACATACAACCTATAAGAATGCTCTGTCTTTGCCCTGTTTGCTCTCTGTTGCAGCAAGAAAAGATGAGTCATCAGTGGCCGGCCGACCACTATTACTGGTCGGTAGGCCATCGGTGTTGGACGGCAACCCCTCAGTGGTGGCCGGCTGGCCACCACTTCTGGCTGCCGGCTGCCAGTGGATTTTGGGTAGTGTGCTTGTGAAGCATGGCAGAGTTGATTTGGAGAAGGAAACGGTGGAAGGGTTGTGAAAACAGAGGCTTTCGAGGTAGACAGCGGATGTTCTTCGGGTGAAAACCAAGCATGCATGGGCCTCCCTCGTTTCCCAGGACTAGTTAGCTAGTTAATTAGTTTAAAGTAGCATTTAATTAGGCGTTTGTTGTAAATTAATTAGCTGTAGCTAATTAGTTTGTGTTGTAATATTTAAATTAGCTTAATTAGTTGTAGCTAATTAGTTTACTCATTTAATTAGTTTAGATTAATTAAATTAGTTTGTATTATAATATTTAATTAGTTTAGCCTAGTTAAATTCTTAATTAATTAGCTTAGATAGTTAGTTAATTATTTGTTCAGGTTTTGTAACAATTAGCTTAGTTAGCTAGTTAGCTTATTCATTCGAACTCTTTTTCGTGAGAGCGTAATGTAATAATTTATATGTCTTCCAACCCCACGTCTTTTTCCTTTTTATTTATCCGCTTTTGATGGCTAGAATAGGGACATGTTTCAATTAGCATGCCTTATGCTTCTATCCATTCGTCTTGTATTGCATGCACCAAGGCTCGGTGCATCATTCAAACTGCATCGTCATTTCAATACCTCTTTGAATACGTGCTTAGACATCATGTTATCAAATCGATTCATATGCCATATTAGTAGCTGAGCCTAATAATTGCGTTCTTTGCATATGTTGCATTAGACATTTTGTATAGTTAGGAATCATGCATATTTTTCTAACTCATATCTTCTTATCTTGGAGTACTAGGTGAGTTTTTAATGCTTTAGCATACTTGCATGAGTGTGAGTGATTGCCATGACTATCATGCTTGCCATGAGGCTAAATGCTTAATTGTTAAACTGCTTGAGTGCCTGTGGATAAAGGCTTGTTGTTTGAATTGGAACGATTCAACAAATGTACGTTTAAGCCCACTATGTCTATTGGCAAACTCACAGCTTTAAGTGCACTTTGTTGAGTGGCAAATTCGCAAACTTTAAGCCCACTTGAGGTGGCAAAATCAAACCCTTTTCACAAAACAAACATGAAATTGAATTGTTCCAATTCAGGCAAACTAGTCTATACTTGCTTGTGCGCATCACATAGTAAAGCTAGCTTAATAACCGGAACAAGAGCACATAATGTTGATAAAAGTCATATCATGATTAGTAGAGGCCAATCTTTGATCGGGTGAGCAAGGGTGCTCAATTCATGACCTTCCCCTCTCGTACCTAAGTTCCCGAGCCGAGGCAACTTTGGTGGTGACGGACATGTGGCCTTTGGCACGAGTCATAGGTTTCCTAAATTTCTCCAAAAAAAAATAATATATAATTAGGTGGCGACTCTATATCTGGAAAAGTAGTCAATTTTTGGCATTTTTTATCCTAAAATCAATTTTCCAAGAGATTTGCCGGATTTTGACTCGTTGGTGTTTATCAGTTTCACATTGCACTTGTGAGATTAGATTCAGAACCACGGGAGTTCGAACTGCAGGGCTTCTTCTGAGCTTCCGAAAGGGGGTGTGAAACAGCCGAGCTACAAATACAAGAAGTGAATTGAATTGAGATTAAACGTTAAATTGAAATGTAACCTCATTGTGTTTTTGCTTTGTCTTTTGTATAGGTGGACGTCCAGGGTCTAGCGTTGATTTAACCCATAATGAGTAATAACCTTATAAAGATATGTTCAAACTATATTTAGTTTCAAAATTGTGAAATTGTTATTTGATTGGTTTATTGGAATGTTGTTTTCCTTTAATGAATGAAGTTATTTATTGAATTGTGTTCATAGCATCTAATAGTGAGGCCCTTGCCCGAGGGATACAATACCATGGCCCATTGATTAATTGGCCCTTGCTTGGGGGAAACAATACCATGGTCTATTAGCCCTCGCCCGAGAAAAACAATACCATGGCCTATCATTACAGAGATCTCTGATGTTAGACCTTCGTGGTCACATTGACTATTGAACATTGATTGACCCTCATGGTCCCACTGATTGACTCTCGTGGTCCTATTGATCGACCTCTGTGGTCCCATTGATATTAAAATATTGTTACCCTATTAGATATATTATTTGAAAAGACTATTGCTATTGTGCTATTATTGATCATTGTGAATTGAATTGAAATGGGAATCGTATTGAGACATTATCAAACTTCATTCATTTAACTTCTTTATTCTATTATTACTCAGTTGGGGCCTAGCTCACAATTTATATTTATATATAGGTGAGCAAACTGAGCATCAAGGATAGAGAAGCCTCGGAGTCTACCCCTTTGTCATTCGTTTTGAAAGCTACCTAGTTGGAGTAAGCTCGGGCTTGAGTGGAGCCAAGCAAGACAAAACCCCTATTGTGATACACTTTTATTTTCTATTTTTGTTTCATTATTTGTGGGTTATTTTTAACTTAAATCTATGGATGTATCTATGGATGTTTCAATTATGTACATAAGTAAGAGTGGCTTCACAACTATTATGAACAGCTCAATGGTTCATCTTCATGTTTCATATTGCTTCCGCTTAGCCTCGTAAATTATATTGAGATTGATTTTGTTTATTGAGACAATAGGTAATTTCAGTATTACTAGCCGGTCATGATGCTAAACATATAGGGGTAGCTTTGGATCGTGACAGAGTAGTATCAGAGCACGAGTTACATTTCACTCACTTAACCATTGAGCTATAGGGAGTCTAGAAAATACTTGAGGATTGCATTCTTGTGCATTTCAATATTAGAGTGAGATAACTTGCACATAATTGAATATATGAAATTGTGTGTGTGAGTATATTGTGTTTGTTATAATACAAAGTTTCATATAAAAAATGGTGAGAACAAGAGGTGATGAGCTAGAGGAATCAACATCCTAAAGGTTGGACAGGATGGAAAGGATGATACACGACATGGCCGAGAGCACAGTGGGAACAACAATAAGCACCACCCCCACCGCCAATGCCTGTGCCACCTCTAGTACCGGGTTGTCAGACTAGTGATTGTACTATTGTATTGACTAAGGAATTCAAGAAGATGAAACCGTTCTTGTTTCATGGGGGGGGGGGATGGAACCATTTGAGCTAAAGCTTGGGTACTTGGAATAGAAAAACTGTTAGAGGTGTTTCCTTGTACTGAGACTCAGAAAGTCTTCTTAGCTGCATTCACCTTAGAAGATGAAGCAAGGCGTTGGTGGATGTTAGTTCGTGAAGAAAACAAAGATATCAGCTGGGCTCGATTCCTAGAAAAGTGTTAGAGATAGAAAAGCAGTTAATAATAGCAAGGCGTTGGTGAATGTAAATTGTGAGACCCAATTTACAAAATTGGCCCATTTTGCGCCACATATCATAGACACCGACTACAAAAAGGCAAGGAAGTTTAAGGGAGGCCTACGTGATTCAATCTTGGAGAGCGTTAATGTGCTCAAATTGCCAAAATATGGGGATGTACTAGATAGGGCGTTGATTTCAGAAGAAAACATGACCAACCGTAATTAGAAGTTTAAATGGAGAGGCAAAAGACATAATTTTAATAAGGGAACAACGTTAACAAACAAGAAGTCAAAGTCTGGGGCTTCCAATAACTTTGGGTCAATCCAAAGTGGTAACTCAATACATACTTGCGTCGTGTGCGGGAAGAAGCACCAAGGTGTTTGTTATCATACTACAAGGGCCTACTATCAGTGTGGAAATGTCGGGCATATGATAAAAGATTGTACACAGCCATGTCTAGGTAGTAACCGAGGTGCTTCTAGTTCTACCGGGGTCTATTCCAACAGCGAAACCAGTTGCAACATCACCCGCAACAAGAAATAATTTGAGACAAGGAAGAGTTTTTGCTCTTGTACCGGAGGATACTCATAACACAGTGGCAGTAGTGTCAAGTACAATTTCTGTTTGTGATCAACCTGCATATCTCTTAACTGATTTAGGGTCTACACATTCATTTGTTTCTATGGTCTTTGCTGAAACTCTGAATAGACCTATGGAAACATTGAATATATATTGTCTGTTATATCACCTACGGGGGGATCTATGTTATGTTCATTTGTATATGCTGCATGTGAATTAGTACTCAAGAATGCTGTTTTGTATGCTGATTTAATACTTGTAGACATGAGACACTTTGATGTTATTTTGGGTATGGATTGGCTATCTAAATACCATGCAATCATTGATTGTGCTTTAAATGAGTGATATTCTGACCTCCCAGACAAGATGAATTTTATTTTGAGGGAAAAGGGGGTAGTTCCACACCATATCTTATATCTGCTATGAAAGCTTGAAAATTGATTAGTAAGAGTTGTCAAGGGTATTTATGTAGTGTAACGATTGAACAAACCATGGAAATTACCCTAGACAGTATACCAGTGGTGAGGGACTTTCTATGTATTTTTGGATGAGTTACCCAAACAATTAGTCATTGGAATTGATATAATACCAGGTACACAACCAATATCTAAAACTCCTTACTGCATGTCTACTACAAAATTGAAAGAATTGAAAATTCAGTTGCAGGAATTGCTTGAGAAAGTGTTTATTCACCCGAATACATTGTCGTGGGGTGCACTAGTCCTTTTTGTGAAAAAGAAAGATGGTACTCTTCGTCTATGTATCTACTTTCACGAACTCAAAAGGTAATCATGAAGAATAAATATTCGTTGCCTCATATTGACGATTTATTTGATTAGTTGACGGGGCTAAGATATTTTGAAAAAATGACTTGAGATTGATATCATCAGTTGAAGGTAAGGGCTAAAGATATTGAAAAGACTGCCTTCTGGGCCAGGTACGGACACTATGAGTTTTTAGTCATGCCTTTTGGAGTAACAAATGCACCTGAAACATTCATGGATTTGATGAATAGAGTTTTTAAACCCTTTTTTGATGAATTCATTGTTGTGTTTATTTATGACATTTTGATCTATTCAAAAGTAGAAACGACCATGAACAACACTTGAGAATGACCCTTCAGACACTTAGGGAAAAACAATTATATGGGGAAATTCAGAAAGTGTGAATTTTGGTTAGATAAGATTGCATTTTTGGGACATGTCATCGATAAAGATGGTATCTCTGTTGACTCTCAAAAGATAGAAGCAATTATTGATTGGCCAACCCTAGCTAACGTGACTGAGGTCAGCAATTTTATGGGATTGGCAGGCTATTATCGGGATTTTTTAAAGACTTCTCAAAAATTGTTGTATCGTTGACCTAATTTTCTCGAAAAGGGGAACCATTTATGTGACAAAACATAGGGAATCAACTTTTTTAGAACTGAAAACAAGATTGACCACAGCTTCAATCATCACTATACCCTCAAATATCGAAGGATTTGTAATTTATAGAGATGTATCTTATAAAGGTCTGGGTTATGTTTTAATGCATAATGGCGCAATGATTGCATATGCCTCTCGACATTTGAGACTACATGAGAAGAATTACCCAACACATGACTTAGAGCTTGCCGCAATTGTGTTTGCATTGAAAATATGGTGACATTACTTGTATGGGGATAAATGTGAAGTGTGCACAAATCATAAAAGCCTGAAGTACTTTTTCACGTAGAAGGAATTAAACATGCAACAGAGGCGATGGCTTGAATTGATCAAAGACTAGGATCTATAAATTCATTACCAGTTGGGCAAGGCCAATACCGTGGCAGATGCAATTAGCAGAAAGAATGTGGGAGGTTTAGCCTATTTGATTACAGATCAAAAAAAGCTTCTACAAGAATTTGAAGAGCTTGAATAGAAGTGGTGCCTTTTGATCAAAATGGTTTGATAATTGCAATGTCCACACAACTGGCCATTATTGAAGAGATCAAACAAAAGTAAATGAATAATGAGTTTTGATGAAGATTTGTGATGAGTTTGAAGCTAAACCTAAACTGGGATTCACAATTGAAGACACAATATTAAAATTTCAGGGGAGATTTTGTGTTCCTAATGTTACAAAACTAAAAAGAAGAATTCTAGAAGAAGCTCATAAGTCAATGTTCGTTATGCACCAGGGGAATACCAAAATGTATCAAGATTTGAAGTAAGTGTATTAGTGGCCTAATATGCAAAGAGAGATTGCCGAATTCAACTCCAAATGCTTATAGTTTCAACAAGTAAAAGCAAAGCATCAAAAACCGGCAGTTTGCTTCAGTCCCTCCCTATTCCGGAATGGGAATGGGAATACATAACCACAGACTTCATTGTCTGTCTACCTTGAACATCTAGAGGTATGAATACTATTTGGGTTATAGTTGATATGTTGACAAAGTCTGCTCATTTTCTTGTTGTGAAAACCTCATTTAATGCCTACAGACTTGCTATCATTTACATTGATGAGATTATCCATTTACATCGGGTTCTAGTGTCTATTGTATCAGATAGGGATCCTAAATTTGTTTCTAAATTTTGGCATAGTCTATAGAATGCAATGGTAACAGAGTTAAGGTTCAGCACAACTTTTCATCCACAAACTAACGGATGAACAGAGACAACTATTCAGACTTTAGAGAACATGCTTCGTATGTGTGTGTTGGAATTCCAAGGTAGCTGGGAAACGTACTTGCCATTAACTAAATTTTCCTATAATAATTGTTTCCACACTAGCATCGGTATGGTGCCATATGAGGCACTGTATGGTAGAAAGTGTAGATCTCCAGTTTGTTGGACGGAGGTTGGTGATAGGGATATATATGGGACATAACTTGTATAGTAAATGACTAAAAAGATAAGATCATTCAACAACTGCTCAAAACTGTACAAAGCCGACAAAAGAGTTATGCAGCTCAACAAAGAAGAGATTTAGGGTATCAAGTGAGAGATCATGTGTTTATCAAAGTAACACCAATGAAAGGGCAGACAAGATTCGTTAGAAAAGGGAAACCAACTCCTTGTTACATTGGACTGTTCTAGATCCTTCAAAGATTGGGTGATGTTGCTTACCGAGTTGCCTTACCACTGGGAAGGCAACAAATGCACAATGTATTTCATGTGTCTATGCTTCGAGGGTATCTTAGAGATCGATTCCATGTAATTGTTTATCACTGAATTGCTCTAGATGAAGATATGATCTACAAAGAATGGCTGGTGTAGATTATTAACCGACAGGTGAAATAGTTGACAAATAGATCAATTCCGATGGTGAAAGTAGAATGGAGAGAACATTATGGGAAAGAAGCCACTTGGGAAAAAGAAGATGAGATGAGACAACGATATCGACATTTGTTTCCGTACGAAGGTAACTTAAGTTTGGAGGGCCAACGCATACATTATTGTTTCATATTATTTGTGTGAGTTTAATTTCTTAATTATATGTTTAAGTGTGAATATCTGTTTGTTTATGGAAAATATGTTAGAATTGTCAACTTAGAGACGGAAATTGAAAGCCGTAATGGCTTCAGAAATTGAAATTAGCTAGCTCGATAGGCTAATTAGAATATTTAGAATTTAGGATAACTTTAATTAAAATTTGATTCAAATCAAAATAATTAGAATAAAATAATCTGAAATGATTAGATTTAAGCCCCATTGTTTAGTCTTAATCACGTGTAATTAGTGAGGCTTAATCAACTTGTATATATATTTGTTAATTGTGCTTAGAGCTTATTTCTTCAGCTCTTGAGCTGAAACTAGAGAGAGAGAGAGACTAGAGAATTCAACAAGTTTGGAGAGAGAAAGGTGAAAATTGTGGAGATTTGCAGAAGACTTGAAGAATTGAGCTATGATTACACTTGAATTCAACTCTAGGTATGAAATTCATCGTTAAACTTTGAAAATGAAACATATAGAAGTTCAATTCATCAAGTTGCGAAGTTCATTTGCGTGTAATTGTGTAGAGGAAGCTATACTTACCATGAATTTGGAAGAATTGAGCATGATTGTCTACATGCATGCATAAATCACCAATTTGAATTTGAATTCCATGAAATTTTCCACATGCATGAAGCTATATTTGACATTTTTGAAGATCCTTTATAGTTCTAACACTTCTCATCTCATACATGGGTGTTTTGAAAGATAATTCATGTCATGCATGTTTTCAAGCTTATAGTTTAAGTTAGAATTTGGAATTTGGAGCATGATTTTGAGCAATTGATTTCAAATTGACTATGTTTTCATGTTCTAAAATGATTACCATGTTTTTGTACCAACCATGCAAAGTTTGAATCATTAAGGTGCAAGTTTGAACTTCAAACATAATTATGGAAATTCCAGAATTTGAGCAATTTTCTCGAGCGATGGAAGTGTCGCTCGAGTGTACATTTTAAACTGCCAGTAGTTTTGCAGACAATTTCACAATGGCTCGAGCGACCAAGTGTGCAGTCATGCGAACCCACTTTCTACGCAGTACTTGGCTTGAGTGACTATCAAGTAACCACTAAGCATGAAAATCGAACATCCAGTACCTTTGCGGTCTTTATAGATAGCTCAGGTGACCAAGTGTGTGCTCAAGTGAATCCTTTGCATATTAATGGACCGCTCGAGCGACAAAGTGTGCGCTCAAGTGAACACCTTGTTTTCAACAACTTTCGAAAAGCTTTCATAAGTGCATCATTGCATTCTCATGCTTATTATAGCATTCTTAGACATTGATTAAGACATTAATAATAACGAATTGATGTAGAAACATACAATAAATGATTGAATTGTCATTAAAAGTTAAATCGAAAGGAACCTCAATGTGTTTTTGCTTTGTATTTTGTATAGGTAGACGTTCGAGGCATAGTGTCAATTTAACGCATTATGGGTAGGAACTTTATAAAGATATGTTCAAACTATATTTACTTTTGAAATTGTGAAATTGTTATATGATTGGTTTATTGGAATGTTGTTTTCCTTTAATGAATGAAGTTCTTCTTTGAATTGTGTTCGTGACATCCAATAGTGAGGCCCAATACGGAGGCCCTTGCCTGGGGGAAATAATACCATGGCCCATTGGCCCTCGCCCAGGGGAAACAATACCGTGGCCCATTGTTATAGAGATCTTTGATGTTAGACCATCGTGGTCAAATTGACTATGGAACATTGACTGACCCTCGTGGTCCCATTGATTGACTCTCGTGATCCCATTGATCGACCTTTGTGGTCCCATTGATATCGAAATATTGTTGCTCCATTAGATGTATCATTTGAAAAGGCTATTGTTATTGTGCTATTATTGGATCATTGTGAATTGAATTGAAACATTATCGAACTTCATTCATTTAACTCCTTTATTGTGATTACTCACTGGGCCCTAGCTCACTATTTATATGTATATGTAGGTCAGCAAACTGAGCATCAAGGATAGAGAAGCCTTGGAGTCTACCCTTGTGTAAGCCGTTTTGGAAGCTCCCTAGATGGAGTAAGCTTACGCTTGAGTGGAGACAAGCAGGACAAAACCCCAATTGTGATACACTTCTTATTTTGTATTTGTGTTTCGTTATTTGGGTGTTATTTTGAACTTAAATCTATGGATGTATCTGTGGATGTTTGAATTATGTACAAAAGTAAGAGTGGTTGCACAACTACTATATGAGGTTTTTCATATATGCATAGCTCAATGGTTCATCATTTTGTTTCATATTGCTTCTACTAAGCCCTATAAATCATATTGAGATTGATTTTGTTTATTGAGGCCGTAGGTAATCTCAAGATTACTGGCCAGTCTTGATGCTAAACCTATAGGGACAGGTTTAGGTTGTGACATGTCGTTTATACCCTTATAATCTTGTTGTTAGGTGAGTTTGGTTGTTTAGAGTTGTTGGTTGTGTTTGAAATAAGTTAGGAGTTATTTTTTCAAAAGAGTTGCTATCCATTTCATTTCTTGTTTGCTCGAGTGGTGCTTTGGTTGCTCGAGCAGTCCTTGAGATCTCTCAGTATTTTTGCAAGTCTGTAAACTTTTGGAAATAGGGTGATCTTCACTGGAGCGGTCTTTTCTTAGCTTGGGCAATCTTTTGTCGGTATGAACTTCTGGGAGAGGGTCATTGTGAGCTCGAGCAGTGTTTTGGTTGCTCGAGTGGTGCCACTTATTGTGTTTGACGCTTTAGCAGTGGGTTGGTCACTCGAGTGGTTTGTTTGTATATCAAATCGGGGGAAGCCTTTTTGAGTCAGTTTTATATATATATATCTCTAAAACACTTCTAAAGAAAATTTCTTCACTCTCTCTCTCTCTCTCTCTCTCTCTCTAGTTCTTGCCTAAATAGCTCACATACACCCAAATCCATTAACTTCTCCACCATAGTTCCTTGGAGAAAAAGGTAGAGCTCGTTGAAAGCTTCGTTTTAATTCAAGGAGATCTTGTTTTCAGCTTCGTCAAACTTCTAACCTTGCTCTCTTCCTCTTCTACTCTTATGGTTGCGATTTCTTCAATCTTTGGTATGATTCTTAGTTTAGTTATTTTCTCTGTGAAAAAGGTTTAGTGATTTGGAGATTTTGGGTTTAAATCTAGGGTTTAATTTTGAAATATAAAAGAGGGGGGTTTTTTAAATGAATTCTCGAGAAAGGTCATGGGGGTACAAATGTTGTTGGGGTGTGTTAAAATGTTAAAAATTCCTTCCTTAAATGCGATTTTGGAAGTAGAGGAAGTTTTGTTAAGAAATCATTGATTGTTTGATTTATGAAAGAAAAGGAAAAGAAGTTAGATTTTGAAAAGATAAGATGAATATATCTATTGATGATAAAGGTGGAGTTGGATATGTTTTATCACTTCCTTTTTGAGATTCTGACATTTATACTTCTTGTTAAAAAATTATTTGTTGAGTAGATATATCTATTTTGGGTTATCGGTGGATGATAGCTTTGATTGTTATAGAAATTGCATGAGGACTAGGTTAATTGAAACTAATTACTCATACATATTGCATTGAGCATTGTTCCATAGTTAATATTGAAAATAGAAAAATGGGTGTATACCTTGGTGAATCTGGCTAGGGGGTGTGGTTGTGGTTTATTATGTTGGCCCATGTGTCATCGGTGAAAGTCTAGAAACATGCGCGGTTAGGTGCCGATCATTCTAGTTAGTACTGGTAAAATCGCTTTGGGAATGCTTTTATTGCCTACTGGTAGATATGTACTTAGAGATTCCTAGTGTTTTGTATCTAGTGCCCTATTTTCTAATATCAAAGTATATTTTTCATGAATTGATATATAATATTGGCATTGCATTGTTCTGAGATGAAAAGGTATTACATTTGGAAAATAGCATGCATATGCATTCACCTTAACTTTGTTAAGTTTCAAACGTAGTGTTCAAGTACCTTAACTGGGGTTTAGCTCACCCTACATGCAAATAACTTTCAAGTGCTGGTGATATGCCTCCACTAAGGATATAGCTTAGGAGGACTTAGAGTTGAGAACTTCTTTTTGTTTCTTTTGTGTAATGATTTTTGTACAAGCCTTGGGCTTTATTTGTATCAAGTTTAACTCACTTTTGTTGTACCCAAGCATTGATTTGGAAAGATGTGGCCATTAGGGCATTAACTTACCTGCACTTCCTTTTGTTCCAATTCATTACAAATGTCATATGCTATAGATTTAGGATCTAGGTTTTATGAATGTATACATGCATATGTCATCTTTTGCACGATTAAGAAATATCAATGAAATGTTAAATATTTCACAAGTTATACTTTCTATCGATATCTTGCTATGAGTTGTGGTTATTATTTTGGGATATTACAACTTGGTAACAAAGCAACCGATTTTGAACACTTTGGGATCATGGGACATGGTTTTTACCTCATTGGGTTTGTCTCGCTAGATGATATTAGAAGTAGATCTAGTATGCTATGTGATAACATGTTTATGTGACTAAATAGGTACGGGATTTGATTTCGAAGTTATTGATTGGGTCTACAAGTTTCTGGAAATCTTGTTAGAAGAGCACTTGATCACTGCTATTTCTAATTGTAACTCTGGCAATGTTGTAGAAAAATTATTATCTAAGAAGGAAATTCTTTTGTAACTAGGTGACTCGGTGCTTATATGGAATGAATTACTTGTTGTCCCCTGCATTAGTACATGAGTGAATTAGTTTCGGCACATTATAGATGTGCTAATCTATTGTGTTACCTTTACTAGAATGTTAGGACGCAAACGTGGTAGTGGTAGGCGTGGTAGGCCTAGGCAGCAAGAGGTACAACTACCAAATGAAATTTTGGCGCAAGAGGAGGGAGTTGGTCCAACCAATGTGGCTGAGCCAACAAGTCAGCAAGCCATGGGCGCGTTAGCCCACGAAATGACAGGAGCATTGCCAAGGTCATCTTTTCTAAAGGGGGAGTTTTTCCGGTTGAATCTAGACGAGTTTGTTAGGGATTCGAAAGAGCCACTGAAGGCCAACGAGTGGCTTGAACAGATGGTAAAGACGTTCAAGATGCTTGGCATCAAGGATAACAGGTTGAGGGTGGCCTTGTTATCTTTCCAACTGAAAGAAGATGCAAGTTAATGGTAGAAGTATCCGCAAAGGTGTATTGGGGTGGCTTGGGAGGCTGCTGTCAATGCTTTTCATGACAACTCTTTGCTACCCAGTGCAAGGGAGAAATTGAGGGAGCAATTTTTGAAGCTCGAGTAGTTGAACACACTAGTAGCCAAGTTTGACGTGACTTTCATAAGCTTATCGAGGTTTGCACCAAAACTTATAGTGACGGAAGAACACCATTGCATTGAGTTCGAGAATAGGTTGAGGACCGAGCTCCTTTTCAAGGTGGCCGGGTCTATGATTAGGGTTTATGGTCACCTAGTTGAGGTGGGAACTCACTTGGAGATCGTGATACAAATAGAGAAGGAGCAGATGAGAGCACATGTAGACAAGCTAGGATGTTCAAAGGGATGCAAAGGATAACAAATGCCAAAGGAGTTGCACCCCACAATAGTCCCAAGCTATGTAGTTTAGATCCATCTTTCCCGTACTAAGCTCTAGTTCAGGAAGAGGTAGCCAGGATGGTTTTACTTGCTTGAAGTGTGGTCAGTTGGACTACAAATCTTCAGTTTGCCCACAGAGAGGAGAAGGGTAACAATTGACTTATTCTCAAGGTCAAGGCCAAGGGAGAGGGCAACCGCCTACCTGTTATTCGTGTGGGCAGTCAGGGCACTTCAAGAGGTTTTTTCTTAAGTCAGGTGGCACATCTGGTGCGTCTGGTTTGAGACAGCCATAGAGCCATCAGCCAATACAGTCAACACAGCCTCGAGGGCTAATCAAGAAGCCTCTTCATCTCAATATGTGTACCAGACTTATGCTTTAAGGGCTGAGCAGGTAGATCAGAGGCCTTTAGGGCATGTGAATGTTGTTACTACGCTAGATTAGTTGCTAGCACCTTCTATTGTGAGAGGTAACTTTTTGTTGTTCTACTCTATTGTGAATGTGTTGATTGATACTGGTGCATCTCATTCTTTCATTTCTGGGGTTAGAAAGGGCGTGGTTAGTGTCTCCACTCAGGGTAGAGTCACTAGTTGGGGGTAAGGTTACCTTCGATCAAGGATGTTACAGTTGTGAAATAGAGGTTGTTGGTCGCCGACCCTCTTTTAATTTTGATTTATGAGACATGTCGGGTTTCGATGTCTTCTTGTGCATGGTGATTGCTTTTATTTTTGGGGGGATCAAGATGATAGATTTTTGTCGTCATTGTATGACTCACATAGTTGGGGCAAGCTTAATTTTCTTCTTGCGACTTTCTTAGATAGTGAGAGTGGCGTGGCTCGAAGTAACTTTCCGAGGGTAGTTTGTGAATACCCAGATGTTTTTCCTAAAGATCATATTAGTTTGCCAATCTACTGGGAAATTGAAATCTTCATTGACTTAGTGCCCTGTACGACACCAATTTTCATGGCACCGTATGGATTTGCACCCATCGAGTTACACAAGCTGAAGATTCAACTCCAAGAGCTATTGAATAAGGGCTTTATCTACCCTAGTACCTCGCCTTGGAGAGCACAGACTCTCTTTGCAAAGAAGAAATATAGCATATTGCGACTATGCATCGATTACCAAAAGTTGAAACGAGTAACTGTTAAGAACAAGTACCCATTGCAGCGAATAGATGAATTGTTTGACCAGTTAAAGGGGTTGCATTGTTTTTTGAAATCTATTTAAGGTTGGGTTATCACTAGTTGAGGGTAAAGGAGGACGATATTTAAAAAATGGCATTTCGTACGTGGTAATGCCTTTTGGGCTAACCAGTGCACTGGTTTCATTTATAGATTTAATGAATTGAATCTTTCATGAGTTCTTAGATCAATTCGTGGCTGTTTTTTCAACAACATCTTAGTCTACTCACCCTTCAAGGAAGAACACGAGGAACAGTTGCAGACTATACTTGAGTTGCTTAGAATACACCGTTTATATGCTAAGTTTGGGAGGTGTGAGTTTTAGCTAAAAGAAGTTAAGTTTCTAGACCACGTGGCATCTGGGGAATGGTGACTGTAGATTCATCTAAGATAGATGCAGTGCAAGATTGGAAACAACCTAAGAATGCCTTTGAGATCCGGAGTTTCTTGAGCTTAGCCAAGTATTACTGATGTTTTGTAAAAAATTTCTCAAAATTGGCTTCACTGTTAACCAAATTGATAAGGAGGGGAATTAAATTCGTGTGAAGTGAGACTTGTGAAAAGTCTTTTAAGGAGCTTAAGGGTAGACTTACCACCGCTCCAGCTTTGATTATTCCGGAGAGGGGTTTAGGTTATTCGGTTTATTGTGATGCTTTTTAGGAAGGCTTGGGTTGTGTATTGATACAAGAAGGGAAAGTGGTAACATATGGCTCACGATAGTTAAAAACACACGAGAGAAACTATCCTATTCAGAACTTAGAGTTAGTGGCGATGCTTTTTACCTTAAAAATCTAGAGGCATTACCTGTACAGAGAGAGATTTGAAGTGTATTTTGATCAGAAGAGTTTGAAATATCTATTTTCAAAGAAAGACTTAAATTTGAGGCAAATGAGGTGGATGGAGTTTATAGAGGATTATGATTATGAGTTACACTATCACCCGGCAAAGGCCAACGCAGTGGCCGATGCTTTGAGTAGAAAGTTTGGAAGTAGTATAGCTAGTATCGCCATCCAGGAATAGGAGATGTTGGGCACAGTAGGCGCGTTTGACTTGCATCTTGGCAAGTCTGTTGGTTTGGCTGTTTTGTTCAATGTAGCTGCACAACCCACTCTAGTTAGCTGAGTTATAGAAGCACAACATAATGATCAAGAAGTAGAGGCTATCCGAGAGAAGATATCCAGTGGAAGGTAGAGAAGGGCTTGAATATTTATTCAGACTCAAATGTGAGTTATCTAGACTGCCTTTATGTGCTAGAATCTTGTAGAGAAGAGGTACTCTGAGAGTTCCATCATTCATGCCTTGCGGTACACCAGGGAGGCACAAAGATGTACCACAACCTTGGTCGCCAGTTTTGGTGGAGGGGGATAAAGAAAGATGTGGCCTTGTTTGTTTTGGGGTGCCTTGTCAACAAGTGAAGGCCGAACATCAACGTCCTATAGGTTTGTTGCAACCCTTACCTATAGCCGAGTGGAAGTGGGAGCATATCGCAATGGATTTCGTTGCAGGTCTTCTGAGGACCAACGGTGTAATTATGCCATATGGGTAATAGTCGACCAGTTAACCAAATCAGCATACTCTGTACCTATGTGCATGAGTGACTCAGTAGATTATCTTGCTGACCTATATGTTAGGGACATAGTTCGACTTTATTGAGTCCTAGTGACTATTGTCTTGGATAGAGATCAACGTTTAATGGCTCGATTATAGCAGAGCCTACAGAATGCCTTGAACACAAGGTAGAGCGCACCATTTAGATTTTAAAGGACATGCTTCAGTCTTGTGTTCTCAATTTTAAGGGGTTATGAGAGAGGTATTTACCCTTGGTGGAGTTTGCCTATAATAACATTTTTCAGGCGAGTATTAGCATGGCCCCTTTTGAGGCCTTGTATAGTCAACCATGTAGATCTCCAGTGTGTTGAGCCGAGGTGGGTGACACACCTATTTTAGGTCATGAATTAGTTTGGGAAACGATGGAGAAGGTTGCGCTTGTTCATAAAAGGTTGGTTTCAGCTCAAAGTCGTTAGAAGAGTTATATTGACCATAGGAGGAGGCCTTTGTCTTTTGAGGTGGGGGATCATGTGTTTCTTAAAATATCGCTAAAATGGGGTTTGATGAGATTCAGAAAGGGCAAGAAGTTGTCTTCTATTTTATTAGGTCTTTTGAGATTCTAGAGTGAATTAGGGAGGTAGATTATCGTTTGGCCTTACCGTCCTAAATTTTTGGAGTTCATGACATGTTTCATATCTGTATTCTCTGGAAGTATGAACCTGATCCTTCACATGTGTTGGATTGGACCGAGTTAGAGGTAGATGAGGATGCCTCGTATAAGAAGCAACTGGTTCAGGTATTAGATACTCGAGATCAAGTCTTGACAGGCAAGACTATCCCATTGGTTAAGGTGTTTTGGCGACATCATGGGGTTGAAGAGGCAACTTGGAAGTGTGAGGTGGATGTTCGTGAAAAGTATTTGGACCTATTTGTTCATATTTGAGTTTTGTATTGAAAATTTTCTCTTGTTGTAATATATAAGCATTGTTACTGTTTTGTAGATTCGAATTGTAATATTTTGAGCTGGATGACTCTGTTTTATCATTGTTACTACTATGGATTGTCAATGAGATTAAAATCCAGTGATTATTAGTTTGATTTAAATTTCGGGAATGAATTTCTTAAGAGAGGAGATTATAATAGTTCGATTTAGACCCGACCCTTTCCATGCTCTTAGATATGGGATTTTTTACCATTAATTGTTGTTTATACCCTTGTTAGTTGAGTTTGGTTGTTTAGAGTTGTTGGTTGTATTAAAAACAGGTTGAGAGTTAGTTTTTCAAAAGAGTTGCTGTCCATTTCATTTCTTGTTCACTTGAGCAGTGCTTTAGTCACTCGAGCAGTCCTTGAGATATCTCTGTATTTTTGTAGGCATGTAAATTGTCTGGGAATAGGTTGATCTCCGCTTGATCGGTCTTTTATTCGCTCGAGCGTTCATTTACAGGTCTAAACTTATAGAAGGGGGTCATTGTGTGCTTGAGCGGTGTTTTGGTCGCTCAAGTAGTGTTACTTATTATGTCTGATGCTCGAGCAATGGTTTGATCACTCGAGCGGTCTGTGCATATATTAGATCAGGGGGAAGCCTTTTTTCAATCACCTTTTCATGCCCCCCCCCTCTCTCTAAAACACTTCTAAACCTAATTTCTTCTCTCTCTCTCTCACACACTCTCTCTCTCTCTCTCTCTCCCTCTCTCTAGTTCTTGCCTAAATACCTCAAATACACCTAAATCCAATGATTTGTCCATCATAGTTCCTTGGAGAAAAAGGTAGACCTCGTCGGAAGCTTTGTTTTAATCGGAGGAGATCTTGTTTTCGGCTTCGTCAAACTTCTAACCCTGCTCTCTTCCTCTTCTACTCTTAAGGTAGGGATTTCTACAACATTTGTTATGATTCTTAGCTTGGTTATTTGGTCTTTGAAAAGGTTTAGTGATTTGGGGATTTTGGGTTTAAATCTAGGGTTTGATTTTGAAATATAAAAGGGGGTGCTTTTCAAATGAATTCTTGAGAAAACTTATAAGGGTGCGAATGTTGTTGGGGTGTGTTGAAATATTAGAAATTCCTTACTTAAATGTGATTTTGAAAGTAAATGAAGTTTTGTTAGAAAATCATTGATTATTTGATTTATGAAAGAAAATGAAAAGATGTTGGATTCTGAAAAGATAAGATGAATATATCTATTGATGATAAGGGTGGAGTTGGATATGTATTATCACTCCCTTTTGAGATTTGGACATCTATACTTGTTGTTGAAAAATTATCTGTTAAATAGAGATATCTGGTTTGCATTGTTGATATAGGATAGCCTTGGTTGGTATAGAAATTGCATGAGAATTAGGTTAATTGAAACTAATTACTCATACATCTTGCATTGAACATTGTTCAATACTTAATATTGAAAATGGATTGTTTTGAGAAAAATGGGTGTATACGTTGGTGAATCTGGTTAGGGGGTATGGTTGGGGTTTATTATATTGGCCTGTGTGTCCATGGTTAATGTTCGAAAACCCGCATAGTTAGGTATGATCCTTTCGGTTATTTCCAATAAAATGGCTTTTATAGTGCTTGTATAGCCTACTAGCAGACACGTACCTAGAGATTCTTAGTGTTTTGTATTCACTGCCCTGTTTTCTGATATAAGAGTATATTTTTCATGAATCAATATGTAATATTGGCATTGTATTGTTTTGAGATGGAAAGGTATCACATCTGGAAAATGGCATGCATATGTTTTCACCTTATGACTTTGTTAAGCTTCATGCACTGTGTTCAAGTATCTCTACTGGGCTTTAGCTCACCCTACGTAGAAAACAACTTTCAGGTGCTAATGATATGCCACCACCAAGCACATAGCTTAGGAGGACTTGGAGCCGAGAATTTCTTTTTGTTTCTTTTATGTAATGATTTTTGTACAAGCCTTGGGCTTTATACATATTGAGTTTAACTCACTTTTGTTGTACCCAAGTATTGGCTTGGAAAGATGTGGCCATTGGGGCATAAACTTACCTGCACTTCCTTTTTGTTTTAATTCATTTACAAATGTTATATGCTATAGATTCAAGATTTAAGATTTATGAATGTATACATGCACATCTTTTGTACAATCAAGAAATATCAATGCAATGAGTTGTGGTTATTTTTTGGGGCATTACTGAAGTTATGTAATGATTAATGTGATAAAACCTAAACCAATAGGACTGAATTGAATTTACGAAACTGACACATGGCATAATTGTTGGTGAATGGGAGTTGTGAAGCCAAGTATGAGAACTGGTTCTTATTATTTTAGAGGTCGTGTTCTTGGCCATCAATGGAGGATGGTATTGACATTGTCGAATTAATCGTGAGATTTGGTATAATGTGCAATTGTTGAGTTGAATGAATTCGCGCCCGATAAAGTGTGAACGGGTTCCTCTCCCATCCAGCTTGTGACTGGTAAAGTTCGGCACTTTGAAATGAAGCCCTCTCATCTCCAGTTTGCACCTGGTAAAGTGTGGTGATGGTGATGGCTTGACAAAGTCGGGTATGTTAAGTGATGGTTTGTGTAGTTGGCTTCCATACTTGTGTTCTGATAAAAAGGCGGCGTTTTTGGCTTTTCATACTTATATACAGCTGTGGGTGCTCCATCTATCCTTGTGCTTATGGTCATAAAATATGGTAGTTACCTTGTAACTATAATGTCTTGATATACGTGGCAGGTTAATTGTCTAATTAAATTATTAGATTGTGGTAATGCAATTAATGATTTAGATTCGCAATGGAAATAGTTGGCAGGTGTGAGATTTTGTTTTTAATATATCAACTTGTGTTCGGAAAATTAAAGTTGTTGTGAACTTTCTTGGAAGTAAACTGAAAGGAATAGAATGATTTTTGTTCTTGTTGTGCAAATAGGATTTTTGGGAAAAAAATGTACTTGTGTAATTATATTTTGGATATGAAATGTCACATTATTTATACATGTATATTCGAGGAGCATTCACGATCATATTAATCTATATGTTGCCATTATTTAGGGTCATTAGGATCTCTATTAGACCTTTGTGTTCATCCTACATTACGAATAATTTTTTAGGTATGGAATGAAGACTTGCACAAGACTTGAAGCCTTTTATTTGTTAGCCATGGGGCTTTATATTTGTTGGTGGAATGACAATATGACGTAAAAAGGGTTGATTCCTTTGTTATTTCATTTATCTGTATTTAGTAATGTAAGCCTACCAATGTGTGTTGTAATTCATTGCATATATATATGAGAGGGAACATTGTGATTATTTATTTGTTTATTGCTACACTATATTTATTATTATTAAAATGGACTGATTAAAGGTTATGGTAACATTATTCAAGTAATAAAATGAAGGGACATTATACAATTTCTCAACCAAATTGTTTTTATTTCCAAATCACATGCCAAAGATGCTCCAATGGATATTTCAAAGTGAGTTTTAATTTCTCTAAGTTGATAATTTCTATAACAATACAATTATTCATCAATAGCCACAAATATCAAATCTTTACACGAACACATGCTATATAAAAAGGGAAAATTGTGAGTAAGTTGTAAGACCCCCCAAAAAAAAAAAAAAAATTACAAAATCATGGTAAAGTTTAGAAGTTCAATTATTAAAGTTGACAGGTTTTACCATTAATTTGAATTTTTTTTGAAAATATACGTTGTAGTGTAATTTCCCCATATAAAAATACGCTTACCTTTCGACTTTAACATACAAAATCAAAACATTAACAATTTCTATAATTTTTACATTTACAGAATCTTTTAGATTAAAGCCTATAATCAAAGCTTAACCTTAGAAAAATACATTAGCCAAGAAAACATTACGAAATAATCAACATTTAACTAAACCATAAGGTTGTAAAAGTTGTACCGAAATCTCTATATTTTTCCCAGGATTTCCATAATGAAAATACCACATATACACCATATAACTCATACTTACAAAAGGAAGAAAATCCCTACCTCAAATGCAAATGGAACCCCAACTAACGTAGAGATCTTGGCGGAATTGCCACATATGAAATTGAACACAATTTTGTAAACAAATAGCCCACTTGTTTCTCGAGAAGAGATAGGAAACACGATCAATATCATTTGATTGAATAGTTGACCTAGCATCTTGTTGTTTGAAGAAACCATCGAAAATACTAAATGAAAGTAGATCGATTTGTTTTTTTTTCATTCCCGAAGAAGTACTAAAAACAAATGGAAAGCTAAGGATTGTGATTCTTTCTTGAAATGATACAGAATGGCTTTTGAGAAAAGAATACCTACATATATGGATGTTTTGGATATCAAAAAGGTGAATACTATTGATATATTTATTTATGTGGAGCATTCATGATCATATACATATATTGTAGTATATTAATTAGAATTCTTACTAGACAATATGTTCATTCCATGTTGTTGATAACTTTTCAAGTGCACCGTTGGAAAATTTCTAAGAGTTGAGAAGTTCCCTTATTTTCGGCCCCGGGGCCATCTTATAAGTGGGTGGAATGCCGTTGATGTATAAGGGTTAACCCCTATTATTCATGTAATGTGTAAGCCTAAGGTCATGTATATTTAATTGTAATTATTGTTGCATCATATGTATAAACGAGAGGAAATTTCTTTTGTTTCAAATAGTTAATGTTTGTAGCTTCCACATATTTCCTTATAGAAATGGACTTTAATACTAGTAAAGGTAATGATATTCGATTCATAAAATATAGGGTGTTACATAAGCTATATGAAAGAAGAAATTAAGTAAAACATGATCAAAGAGGAAACAACTAAAATAAAAGATATCTCTAACATAAGAATCATGAGAATCTAAGAAGCTACATCTATCAATTTGAAGAAGCTGTCACTAAAACAAGTAAAAAAAGAATGGGATGAGTTTATCATCTTCATCATAGAAGCTGACATGATAGAATAGACTCCTCCACATAAGATCAAAACAAAATAAGTAAATGAGGGGAGTTCACCTTCTCAATCACGAGAATATATATGAGATACATGAACTCCCTCCACACATAAAGTGAAAATGGAAGTAATCAAGAGACAAATCCATTCTCTTTATTATAAGAACTGGACAATGAGATAATAGAATTCGTCATGATCATACAAGTTTCCAACAAAAACAAGAATGAATACTTTCTCATTATCAAGAGAACGAACATGAGAGAGAGAAGAGAGAGAGAGAGAGAGAGAGTACCATCAAACTATAAAGAATCAGAGGAAATGAATGAATTTACCTTCATCATCATGAACGAGCATGAGAAAGTAAATTCCCCCAACATCTAATGATAAGAAATAAAATGGAATCAACTTGTCCCCTTCATCATGGGTATAAACACGAGAGGATGAACTTCTCTAATCATCAAGTGATAAGAACACTAGAATGGATCCACTCTCTTCATCATAAGAATAAGCATGATAGAGTGAAACCTACCAATCAAGTGATAATCAAGGAAGATAAACAAAGAATGAAACTAAGATAGTGAATGTAAATCAAAGAAATATGAGACAATCTACTTCTCTTATTAATGGAGATGAGCATATGAATGCTCAAATTCACATCAAAGTAGATAGAGAGGGTAGATTACAATCAATTTCTAAAAGAAACCATGTTTGGCTTCCAACAAAATGGAAGAGAAAATGACAAGAAAATTAAAGAAATGGTTAGAAAAGAAAGAGAAGAGAAACAATCGATAAATACAACTATGGAACTAAAATAATGAAACTCAATGAAAATAAGAGAAACATTTTCTACATCATGGAAAGTAGACATAAATGTCTAAATCCATGTTCAAATGGATTGAGAGAAGAGCTTTCATCCCTTTTCAAAGAAGAAACACATGTTTGGCTTCTAGGAAAATAAGAGAGAAAGTGAAGAGAAAATGCAAGAAAATAATGAAACTAAAGCATCAATCAAAGAACAAGCTAACTAACAACTACACAATGCTATTACTCCACTAAGAAAGAAAGAAATGACATCCATAGCTAGTGTTTGAAAAAAAAAAAAAAAAGAGTTCTAGAAAATGAAGTAATCAAGACATAAATGAAAGGATTTGGCTAGAAACCACCATACAAGCCATCTAAATGACTAGAAAAGTAAATAACTACTGTAGAACTTAGTATTTGGTTGGCGAGAAAATAAGTGAGAAAGTGCTAAGAAAGTAAATAATTACACAACAATCCAATTCTATGAAGATGTGGTAAGTGTCTCCTCCATTGCAAGCCCAATTCTCACATTAGAAACAATATAATTGCAGTAAATAAGGGTTGTTTGGAGAGAAACATAGGAAAATAGAAGAAAAGAAAATAAAGAGGGAGAGAAAGGAAAAGAAAGTGTAGAGAATACCTCTAACAATGGAGAAAGGACTCAATTTTCTTAATTGCCTCCTTGAAACATCTCTCAAGTCATGAATGGTTTCTAGAATCCCCAGATTTCAATCATGGATGAATGTTTGAAGGTATAGAGACAAGAGTATATCTATAAGGAAGAGAGAGAGAGAGAGAGAGCTCTTGAGTGAATTCCAAATCGAAAGTTAAGCAAGAGTCCTCGTCCCTTAAATTAAGGGGGGCATTTATAGCCCAAGAGGGATTAGGAAGGTACTTTGGGGCTTAATTCCCTGAGAATTGTGAAGAAGGCATCTTCGAAGATGCTTGGGGGACCATCTTCTAGAAACTGCTCTAAGTGTCACCCATATTGTATGATCAGATACTTTTTCTACGGCTAGGCCTTTTTCCCGTAGCCATGGCATTAAGCTACAGTCGTGGTAAAACGTTATGGTCGTGGAGAAGAAAAAGGTACATCTCAACAATATTGTGGGGCTCAGTGAGTTTCTAGAAGATTCTCCTCATTTCCACTCATTTTTACAATGTTCTCGCTCATTTTTTGAAAGATATAAGTTTTTGATGAAACTAGGAGCTCCAACATTGTTTGGAACAACATCTCTAAAGTTATTTTGGAAATAGATTTTGAAGATCTAAATATTGTTTTGGCCAAAATAGGTGTAGGGTAGGGATCCACTCTTCATCCATTACTCATACTGAAGACATCGAAGCCACACATCTTTGTTTTCATTATCGGGAAATTTAAGGAGGTGCCTAAGTCTTAGGGGCGATCAAAATGGGGTGTCTATACACCCTGGATTTTTGAGATCCAGACCCACAAGAATATTCTTGAATATTAAAGGAAAGGACATAGTAATAACAATAATCAATGCCATTTCTCTATATATATCATTCAGTACATGAGGTTCACTCATTACATACATCATATATTCATCATCCAAGTGGCATGAATATACAATATGTACATCAAAAGAAATAGACATTTAATTACAATGAAATGCCTTTAGGCATACACCAAATAAAAATGATATAACCCTTCCAAAATACGACACTCAGCCAACAAAACACAAAAGGGATGTTTGCCAATCAGTCAATGGAGCTCTCTCTCTCTCTCTCTCTCTCTCTCTTTCTCTCTCTAGCTCATGCACATACCTAAGGCCAACTCAAAGTCATGCTACATCCTTAACACCTAAAATTTTTCAGCCACATAGGGTGAACATATAATCTAGTAAAGAAATCTTTCTATTTATCAATATGTTCCTACACGTTTTATGATCATGATACTATACATATATAGAATGCTCAAAACGATTTTTTACCCATTAAAGTATTTGATTCCTGATTCTAATAATTTATCCAAAGGTTTAGTATGAAATTCCATTTCACAATTTGTTTCAACAAATGTGGGTGAATCCTATCAAGGTATATGTATCTTTTAGTGACCAAACACCACCTAATCTGCCCCCACTTTACCAGTTGCTAACCAAAAGGGCAAATGGGTACCTACTCTACATAAGTTTTTGATCTTTCACTATGGATTCTTGCCAACTTATTCTCATTCTTCTATACATTACCCAAATTCTCCACAATAGTTCAATTTAAAACAACGGTTTTCAAATCTCAAAGTAACTCATACAATTTCTCATTTTTTTCAAAAACATGTTCAACAGCTCCTTTATTCGTTAAGAAATTTTTTAATTCTTGAATCCAACAATTCGTTATACAACTAGTGGGTTTTAATTCATAATATGATGATAATTCCTACAACAATATCATTCTCCACCAATAGCCAACAATCAATCTCTACAATATGCAATATTATCATAATCAACATACATTTTTCTTCAATTTCAAGGTAGAGATAACAATTTCAATAATTTATGCAATTTTCCAAATTAAGGTTTCAAAAAAAATTATGATTTTCTCAAATTAAAGAACCCTCATGCTATGGAACATTAAGAAAATAGGTTAAATAAGAAAAATATAGCAAAGTAACCAACTAATCTCAAACCCAGCTCTTTATCATTCATATTTCCAAAAGTCTGTAATAATACTCTAATATAATATACATGAATTACCATATGTACACATATAAACCAATATTGCATAAATAGGTAAAAATACTACCTTAAATAAAGAAGACGAGAATGAAGAAAACCAAAAGGTTGGCGAAATGAAAATCGATTCCAATGGATGTGAAGCCCTCATCTTGCTCTACAATGTTAATACTCGAGCTTTTGATTGAATCAAGCTCTTACGCCACTAATAAAAGGGATATGTGTGGAAAATTGATTGAGAGAGGAAGAGAGAGAGTGAGAGAGAGAGAGAGAGAGAGAAAGTGCAATTGCCAAGAAAGTGCGATCGAATAGTTTCAAATTTCAGAAGCTACGATCGATCCCCTATCAATTGTTGCCCTCTGTTGAAAGTGATCACTCATTCGATGATCACATGCTTCTATTGAAAATGAACAATTAAAGCAATCGCTTGCCCGCGCGATAGATCGGTCTGCTTAGAAATTTCTAGTTTTCGTGCCTCAATGCAACATAACCAATAATGACATTAATATCTTGACTCCAAGTGCAAACAAATGAATTGATGACATCAACCATGTATGATAGTGATACAGATAAATAACTCAACCCATAAGAACAAAAGGTTCTCGCCTAATCATCAAACATATATGAGTAATAGGATCATATGGAAACCTGAAGTGTTATACATGATTCAATTATGGCAGTTGTAGTGGTAGTGGTTTTAGAGGTGGTAGTTGTTATGGTGGTAGTAGTAGGAAATTGTGGTAGTGGTAGTGGTATACTCATGTAGCGATTGTAGTGTAGTGGTTGTGGCGATAGTGGTAGTAAGGTTGACCCATGTAAGTAAATCACCTCCTCCAATCTGCCTAAACATATTACCTATATTTCATCTGACCCTAACCAAAATTTTTCGTTAGGATATGATGAGGAAGACCTAATTGATTTCAAAGACATGCAGGAAACCACGAAGAAACTTATCCCAACCTGAGGTAGATGATTTGTCAGAGTTCAAATGACACTTTGAATATTTTTTGCAAGATGAAGTTGTTCTTGAATATAATTGACTGGAATCAAAGGTCAACATGCATACCAAGGTTTTGAATTGATTGTGAATGATAAAACTGTCTTTGAGTATAAAAACCATCATGGCCTAGTCAGAAGAAAAATTGAATAACTCTGCAATCTGAATAACTTTGGTGGAAGATAAAAATCAAGAGAAAGATGCTGAAGATAGACTTATTGGTGATACTAAAGAATTTGATTGACATGCCTAAGGGAGGCATCCTACTTAAGAATAATTTCATGAGTGCTTAGGCACGGAAGAAGGAAAATTCAATGATCATGCAATTTGCGTTACTTAACGGAACATCAGAATCAAGAGGAAACGGTTGAAAATGGACCTTGTAACAGCTCGAAATAATAACAACAACCTGTCTCATAATTATAGACACCCCATTTTTGACCGTCCTCAAGACTTGGACGTCACCGCTTGAACACTCGGTGATCATCCATGTTTGTGTTCGTCTTGAGTTCCCGGAGGTCTCGGCTACGCGCCTTGCCTCAGGATCTCTCGACTCGACTGTTTTGTGTCTGGTTTTGCACCAAACACTTGTGCTTTGCCTTGGAGGGGTAGGGAATGGCTTGTGGGCCATCCCCACGCTCCACCGGCCATGGCTTGAGGCCACCGGCTGTGTTTTGTTGCCACCGGCCAAATGTTTGGCCAGCCGACACTATAGATGGCCGGCCGGCTATCTTTTTTTGGTCAATTGCATTTTTGGCCGGCCGACTACTGTGCATCTGCTTTTGCAGATATTTTCATGCAGCTGGCATGCACTTTCACCCCCTCCATACACGTGTATGGAGGGATTTCCCTCTTGTTAGCTTCCTTTGGAAGCTTTACAAGACTAAATTGTCTATAAGAGGGAGCCTCTTCTCTCTTGTTTAGGGTTAGACAAGTTGGACAGCATTTTCAGAGGGTTTTGAGTTTTAGGGTTAGGGCTTATATATCCTCCATCTCTATATATCTCTCTCTTGTGTTTAGTGAGTGTTTTGCCTTAGTTTTGCACACAAACACCCACCATCACACCTTCTCTTGGAGCTGAGGCCCTTGAGGGTTGTTTTTGAAGTTTTGGAGCTGGTTTGAGCCAAAGAAGCAGCTGGTCTTCCATTCTTGAAGAGGGTCTACAAGGGTAAGACTTTTGTCCCTTTTTACCCCATTTTTGCATTGTATTTTTGCCTACCTTACAACTGTTTTTGAGCTTTGTGTATAACATAGAAAAGTTCTGTTTTTTAGTGCTCTAAATAGTTGGTTAAGGTTGTTTTAAGCTTTGGAGTTGTTTGACCCCTCTTAAGCCTTGTTAGGCTCCATTTTGTGCCATTTTTGGTTGAGCTCCGGGACCATTGTGTTTGGGCCTCCTCACCACTAAAATCTTGAGGGATTTCAGAGGTGAGGATGGTTCCTTGAGGTCCTAGGAAGGAGAGGGCCACCCCCTCTCCTTGTTGTCCTTGAAAAGGGTTATTTTTGCCTCTTGAGGGAGCATCTAGTTTAAGTGTGTTGACCATGCCTTGACTGATATTTATGCTTATTTTGCCATGAAATAGCATTGTGTTGAGTTGGTTTGGACACACCTTGCATGCCTTGCATACATGTCTTGTAATGCCATCATTTAGCCTTAACATGCATCTAGGCTTTGACCCTTGTTCAAGCATGTTTTAGGCCAGCTTTGTGAAGCTTTTGTACTTGTTTTTCCATGCTTAAGGTCTGCCCTTGGTTGTTTTGGTCAACCATGGCATGCATTGCATAGCCCCTTTGCATTTTGGCTTGTAAGCCTTAAATGTATAGACCTCTAACATGCATCACTTGCATTGTTTCAGTGGTTTGGAACCACTTACCATGTTATTTTCAGTCCTTATAACATGCCCATATGCTTGCATTTGATGCTCCTTCAATGTGTTAAAAGGTTGTTGCCTTATGCTCCATGGATGTGCTCCTTTGTATGCTTACATGTTTAAGCCACTTAGATACCATCTAGGTGCACCCTTAGCCTTGTTTAGGTCTGCATTGGACTTGTTTTAAGTCCCCTTAGCCTTGTGAGGTTTGGTTGACTTAGCCTTGGTTTAAGCCTCCTTGGCTTGCCTTGAATCTTGGACCATAATTCCATGCTATGCTTGTCTTGTTTGCTTGATTTGGCATCATCTTTAACATGATTTTCAGAGCTTTCTATGCATGCTAATTGTCCATGTTTAGTCTCTTTTAAGTGTGCTTAAAAGTCGCTTGTTTTATGCTTAAGTGTTGGCCCATTTGCATGCATGTTTGTGTGCACATTAGCCTTCATTTCCTTGGCATTTGGCACTGTTTTAGGCTTGTTTGAGGGCTGCCTAATTTAGTTTAAGTCCACCCCTTGGCATGTTGTTGCATGCTTAGCTTATGACATGTTGTTGCATGTTGAAATGGTGTTGCATTTGGCATGCATTCTCCTCCTTGTTTTGGTTGCTTAACATGCCATATGTTTTGCATGTTGTGTGTTGGCATTGTACCTTGTATGCTCACTTAACTTGCATGCTTATTGTATGCCTTGTATGCTTCTTTGCATTGTCCATGTTGCATACTTAGTCTCATGCCTAGGTTGCATATCATTGCATGCATCTTTCACCTCTTGATCAAGTCATGATAGAGGTTGAAGGCCCCTTGGTGTGTTTATTTGGTTTGCATTTTATTTGAAATTGAAAAATGCATACTTGATTCTTTGGGCCATCATGCATGGAAATGCGCGATTGGTGGCCCGAGAATCGAGGCCCATCCTCCTTTGAGTCATAAATATGATAAGGAGTGTGGTTGGTGCATACATTCCTTGAAATACACTGCCATGCCAAGTATTGTCCTCTGCTGCTGTCAAATCAGTTTCTGTAGGGAGATTTGGCCGGCCGGCCATCTTCAGTGCCGACCGGCCATCCATTGTTGGCCGATGGATTATTTTGTGGCCGGTGACCATTATACATGGCCGGTGACCAATCCCTTCAGCGGTGGTGTGTTCTACAGCACTCAGAGAAGCAACCCTGGGACTTGTGCAGTCTTCAAGGAGGATAACAGCCAAAGCAGAGGCATCTTGTGCATGGCAGTGACTTTCCGAGCGGAACCGAGCGCGCATGCATTGGACCCTCTTCCCGAGGCTGTTGTTTACTGCTTAATTAGATTAGTTAATTTGCTTAGCTATTTAATTGATTTGTAATATTTAATTAGCTTGTAGGTTAATTAAATTGTATTATTCTTTCGGCCTCTCCGAGCGAGGGCAAATTTGTAATAAGTGTGGGTGTGTGTGTGCATGTCTTCCAACCCCCACTTCTTTCTCCCTTTTACTTACCTGCTTTGATGGTTAGTATTAGGGCATATTTATTTTAGCATCCTTATGCTATGCATGCGTGCATCATTCATCAGTATTGCATGCACCGGGCTCGGCGCATCATGCTAATTGCATAAGTATTTCAAATCTAACTTGAATACATGCTATCTGTGCATTTCACATGTCATCCTTAGATTAGCCGAGCCTATTCTAATGACATTCTGTATGCGTTGCATTAGGCCATTTAAACATGGACTTGGATCATGCATGATTGCTAACATGTTCTTGTTTTGGCACGGAGTACACTGTAAGTATTTTATGCTTTAGCATCTCGCATGAGTGTGAATGTTAACATAATAGCATGCTTATCATGTGGCTAGATGCTTATGTGATATAACTGCCTGAATGCCTGTGGGTGAAGGTTGGATTGTTTGAGTTGGAACAACTCATTGAAATCCGTATTTTAGCCTACTTGCGAGTAGCAAATTCCAAAACGTTTTCCAAACAAACGGATATGCAATGTTTTGTTCCAAATTAGGCGATCTAGTCTATACTTGTTTGCTGTGCGCACAACATAGTAATTCTAGGCTAATAACCGGAACAAGAACACATAATGTTTTCAAAATTGGATATCATGGTTAGTAGAGGCCGATCTTCGGATCGGGCGAGAGGGGGTGCTCATAGCTGACCTTCCCCAATCGTACCCAAGTTCCCGAGCCGAGGCAACTTTGGTGATGACGGACACGTGGCCTTTGGCACCGAGTCAGGGTTTCCTAAATTCCCCCATAAAAAATATTTAGGTGGCGACTCTGTATCTGGCGAAGCAGTCCATGTTTGGCACTTCTTTCAAAATCTGTTTTCTCAAAACGATTTGCCGGATTTGGACTCTTCGGTTCAAGATTAAGAACCGTGACAAGACGAGTCCGAACTGTAGCATTGAGGTCCCTCGCGGACTTGTTACAATAATGTTCAACAGAAAAACATAAATTTGCAAAATATTAATCTTTCATTTATATTTCGTTACCGTACAAATGATGACATGCATCATTCAAAAATCCTAGATCCTGAATCTACAACATATGCCATGTATGAGTGAACTAAAATAAAAGGGAATACAAATAAGTTTATGTCCTAATGGCTACATCTTTCCAAGACATTGCTTGGAAAGTCAAAAACTATTAAAAAGCCCGAGGCTTATACAAAATATAATTACAAATAAATAAAAAAAATGAGCCTTCAGCTCCCGGTCCTCCCATGCTAAGTCCTTGGTGGAGGCATATCATCAGCACTTGAAAGTTGTTTTCTACGTAGGGTGAGCCGAATCGCAATAGAGATACTGAAACACAACGTATGAAGTTTAACAAAATCATATGGTGAATGCAATGCAATGCCATTTTCCAAAACATTATACTTTCTCTTTCAAAACTATGCCATGTCTCAATTATACGTGATTCAATTTAATAAACAATACTCTCACTTTAGAAAACAGGGCAATGGATACAAAACATAAGGAATCTCTAGGTACGTGTCTGCCAGTAGGCTATACAAGCACTACCAAAGCCATTTTACCGGTACTAACCAGAAGGATTGGCACCTAACCATGCAGGGTTCTAGACTTTCACCAAGGACACACATGCCAACAATATAAACCACAATGACACCTCCTAACCATATTCACCAAGGCATACTATAATGGTTCCGGTTTAGACCCGACCCATTTTACACTATTAGATCCTGGATTTCGTACCTTTAATGGTTGTTCATACCCTTTATCATATTGTTGGTAGTTGAGTTGAGTTGTTGGTTGTGTTTGAAACAGGTTGGAAGTTGGCTTTTCAATAAAGTTACTGTCCAGTTTTCTTCTTGTTCGCTCGAGCGGTGGTTAGGTCGCTCGAGCAGTCTTTGAGATCTCCTAGTATTTTTTGCAGGTCTGCAAAACTTCTAGGAATAGGGTGTTCTTCACTCGAGCAGCATTTCTTGCGCTCAAGCGGTCTCTGCAGTCTGCAAAAACTTCTAGGAGGGGGTCATTGTGCGCTCGGGCGATCCCACTTATTGTGTCTGATGCTCGAGAGATGGTTTGGTCGCTCGAGTAGTCAGTGCGTATATCAGTTTCGGGAAATGAGTTTTTAGATCACTTTTTCATTTCCTCTGTGTCTCTAAGACTTCCTAAACCCTAATTTCTTCCCCATCACTCTCTAGTTCTTACTTAAAATCTCAAATACTCCATCATCCATTGATTTTTCCACCATTGCTCCTTGGAGAAAAAGGTAGAGCTCATTGAGAGCTTCATTCTAATTTGAGAGTATCTCATTTTCGGCTCGTCAAAGTTTCACCCTTGCTCTCTTCCTCTTCTACTCTTTAGGTAGAGATTTCTTCAACCTTTGGTATGATTCTTAGCTTAGTTATTTGCTCTTTGAAAAAGGTTAGTGATCAGTTTTGGATGAAATCTAGGGTTTGATTTTGAAATGTAAAAGAGGAATTTTCAAATAAATTCTTGAGAAGGGTTGTGGAAGTATGTATATTATTGGGTTGTGTTGAAATGTTGAACTTTCCTTCCTTAAATGTGATTTTGTAAAGTAAATGAGGTTTTGTTTGAAAATCTATGATGTTCGATTTATGAAAGAAAAGGAAAAAGATCTTGGGTTTGAAAAGATTGGAGAATGTATCTGTTGCTGACGAGAGTGGAGTTGGATATTTATTATCGCTCCCATTTTGAAATGTATGAAATTATATATGTTGTTGAAAAACTATCTGTTGAATAGAGATATTTGTTATGAGCTATCGATAGAGGATAGCTTTGATTGTTGCATAAATTGCATTAGCATTAGGTCAATTGAAACCAATTATAGCTTTGGTTGTTACAGAAATTGCACTAGGATTAGGTCAATTGCAACCAATTACTCATATATTTTGTATTGAGCATTGTTTTATACTTAGACATTGACAATGTATTGTTTTTGAGAAAAAATGGTGTATACTTTGGTGATCTGGTTAGCGGGTGTGGTTGTGGTTTATATTGTCAGCCTGTGTGTCCTTGGTGAAATTCCAGAAACCCGTGAGGCTAGGTGCCGATCCTTCCGGTTAGTATTAGTAAAATGACTTTGGTAGTGGTTGTATAGCCTACTGGCAAATACGTACCTAAAGATTCCCAGAGTTTTGTATCCACTGCCTTATTTTCCAAAGTAAAAAGTATTTTCATAAATTAAAATATAATAATGATGGTATTGCAATGTTTTGAGATGAAAATATATAATGTTTGGCAAATGACATGCATATACGTTCACCTTATGATTGCGTTAAGTTTTATACGTTGTGTTAAAGTATCTTCACCGGGCTTTAGCTCACCCTACATGAAAAACAACTTTCAGGTACTGATGATTTGACTTCACTAAGGACATAGCTTGGGAGGACTTGGAGCCGAGAGCTTATTTTGATTCTCTTTTTGTAATTATCATTGTGCAAGCCATGGGCTTTATATGTATTGAGTTTAACTCGCACTTGTTGTAACCAAGCAATGACTTGGAAAGATGTAATCATTAGGGCATAAACTTATCTGTATTACCTTTTATTTCAATTCTCTCCTATATGCCATATTCTATAGGTTCAGGATCTAAGATTTGTGGATGTATATTCGCATATGTCATCTTTTGTACGATAAAGGTATATGAATGAAAGGCTAATATTTCGCATGTCTATGTTTTCTGTCGAATATCATGAATTGGGTTGTCATTATTTCTGGCCATTACAACTTGGTATCAAAGCTAACCGGGTTTGAATACTTTGGGATTGTGGGACGTGGTTTTTACCACAGTGGTTTTGTCTTGCTAGATAATGTTAGAAGTAGACCTGGTATGGTATGTGATAACATGTTTATGTGACTAGATGAATACATGATTTGATTATCAAGATATTGACTAGATCTCCGAGTTTGTAGAAGTCTTATTAGAAAAGCACTTGATAACTGCTTATTATAACCTGAACTTTGGCAATGTCACAGAACAATTAATTATCTGGCAAGGAAATTCGTATGTGATTACGTGACTTTGTGCTTAGGTGGAATGAATTAATTGTTGTCCATTGTATTAGGACGTAAGTGATTTAGCTTTGGCACATTTGTAAATGTGCTAAATTATTGTGTTACCTTTATTAGCATGTCAAGTTGAGGACGTGGTGGTGGTAGGCGTGGCAGGCCTAGGCGACAGGAGGTGTCAATACCAGATGAAATTCTGGCCCAAGATAAGGGAGTTGGCTATGCCAACATGGTCGAGCCAGCTGGCCAACAAGCCATGGGTGCCTTAGCCTACGAAATGACAGGAGCGTTGCAGGAATCCAAGGACATTCTCAGAGTTGAGAATCAAGTCCAAACCCATGCTGCAGAAATTAGGCCATCCTTTCTGAAGAGGGAGTTTTTTTAGTTGAATCCAAATGAGTTTTTCGGGGATCTGAAAGAGCAACTCAAGGCTGACGAGTGGCTTTAATAGATGGTGAAGACATCTGAGATGCTAGGCATCGAGGATCATGGTTTGAGGGTGACCTTGGCGTCTTTCCAATTGAAGAGATATGCAAGTCAGTGGTGGAAGTATGCATGAGGGTGTATTAGGGTGACTTGGCAGGCTTTTGTCAATGCCTTGACAAGTTTTTGCCACTCACAGCAAGAGACAACTTGATGGAGCAGTTTCTGAAGCTCAAGCAGCTAAACATGTCGGTAGCCAAGTTTAAGGTGGCAAGTACTAGTTTGTCGAGGTTTGCACCGGAACTTGTAGTGAAGGAAGAACGCCACTGTATCGAGTTCAATAAGAGGTTGAGTCCCAAGCTCTTTGTAAGGTGGTTGGGTTAATGATTAGAGATTACGACCATCTTGTAGAGTGGATGGCCCACTTAGAAACCGTGATCCAAATAGAGGAGGAGCAGATAAGGGGTCAAGGTAGACAAGTCCGGATGTTCAGGGGGACACTAGGGACAACAAACAGCAAATGGGTTCCACCTCATAGCAGTCCTAGGCCACATAGTTTAGATCCACTATTCTCGTACAAAGTTTGGGTTTGGGGAGAGGTAATTAGGGTGGGTTCACTTATTTCAAATGTGGTTAGTTGGGTCACAAATCTTCAGTTTGCTCGTAGAGAGAAGAAGGGCAACAGTCTGTACCGTATTTGGCTCGTCCTTAGAGCCAGAGTTAGGGGAGAGGTCAGCCACCTACCTGTTTTCAGTGTGGGCAGTCAAGGTACTTGAGGAGGTTTTTCCCTCAGTCGGGGACACATCTAGTGCGTCTGGTTCAAGACAAACACAGAGCCATCAGTCAACACAGTTAACACAGGCCTCGAGGGCCAATCAGGAGCCACGTTGGCTCAATCTGTGTTTTAGGCCTATGTTCCAAGGGTTGCGAAGGTAGATCACAAGCAATTAAGGCATGTGTATGCTGTTACCATGCCAAATCAGTTGCTATCACCTTCCGTAGTGAGAGGTAATTTGTTATTGTTCAACTATATTGCTAATGTGTTGAATAATACTGGTGCATCCTATTCATTTATATCGTCTTCTTTTGCATCCACTTTGAGTTTGGAGTTTGAATTGTTAGAGTCTCCTCTATCGGTTAAGACACCTATTGGGGATACGGTGGCATTGAGTTAAGTATGCTGCTCCTTTGAGATTAATGTCGCAGATGACCAACTCTTTTTCTATTTTTATTGTTCTTGATATGCATGCTTTCAACATAATTCTAGGTATAGATTGGTTGACTCGTTATCAGGCTTCAATAGATTGCCATCGTAGGAGGACATCGATGTGTATGGCATCAGAGAGAGTGTTTTGATTTTATGCGTGACCGGGGTGATAGTTCTACTCTTCCAATGTATAACCTTAAGGGTCGAGGAGAGTTGAGTTTCCTTTTTGCCATCTCCGTAGCCAATGAGGGTAGTACTATCTAGAGTGAATTGCCGATGTTTGTTCGAGAGTATTCAGATTTTTTTCTAGAGGATCTCATAGAGTTGCCACCACATAGATAGATTGAGTTCTCAATTGACTTAGCGCCAGGAACGTCTCGATTTCCATGGCACCATATAGGAGGATATTCAGAAAATAGCATTCCATACGCAGTATGGCCATTATGAGTTCTTAGTAATGCCTTTTAGTTTGACCAATGCATCGACTTCATTTATGGACCTAATGAATCGAGCCTTTCATGAGTTCTTTGATCGATTCCTGGTTGTCTTCGTCCACAACATATTAATCTACTCACCGTCTGAGGAGGAACACGAGGAACACTTGCGGGTTGTACTTGAGTTGCTTAGAGCACATCAGTTATATGCTAAGTTTGGTAAGTGTGAGTTTTGGCTCAACAAAGTTAAGTTCCAAGCCCATGTAGTGTCTAGAGAAGGGGTGACTATAGATTCGTCTAAGATAGATGTAGTACAAAATTGGGAACAGCCTTAAAATGCCTTTGAGATCTAGAGTTTCTTGGGCTTAGCCGGACATTATTGATGATTTGTGAAAGATTTCTCCATATTGGCCTCACCATTGACTAGATTGACGAGAAAATGGGTTGGATTTGTGTGGAGTGAGACTTGCAAAAAGTGGTTTCAAGAACTTAAGGTTAGACTCACCATTGCTCCAATTTTGATTATTCCAGAGAGGGGTTTGGGCTATTTGATTTATTGTGATGCATCTCGGGAAGGCTTGGGTTATGTATTAATATAAGAGGGGAAAGTGGAAACATGTGGCTCACTATAGTTGAAAACACAAGAGAGAAACTATCATACGCATGACTTAGAGTTAGCGACGATGATTTTTGCCTTAAAAAGCTAGAGGCTTAACCTTTACAAAGAGAGATTTGAATTGTTTTCCGATCATAAGAGTTTGAAATACCTATTTCCACAGAAAGACTTGAATTGAGACAAAGGAGGTGGATGAAGTTTATGGAAGATTACGATTTTGAGTTGATTTATCGTTTGAGAAAGACAAACGTAGTGGACAATGCTTTGAGTAGGAAATCCGTAAGTAATGTAGCTAGTATCGCCATCCGGGAGTGGGAGATTATAGACATTGTGGGTGAGTTTGACTTGCCTCTTGGCGAGTCCGTCGAGTCGGTTGTTTTGCTTACCGTAGTTGCACAACCTACTCTAGTGAGCCGACTTATAGAAGCACAGCGAGATGATCATGAAGTGGAATCTATCTGGGGAAAGATATCTAATGAAAAGGTAGAGAAGGGCTTGAATATTTATTCTAACTCAAGTGTGAGGTATTTAGACTGACTTTTCGTGCCTGATTCTTGTAGAGAAGAGGTATTCTGAGAGTTCGATCATTCATGCCTTACGGTACATCTAGAAGGCACAAAGATGTATCATGACTTTCGTCACCAGTTTTGGTGAAGTGGAATGAAGAGAGACGTAGCCTTGTTTGTTTTGAGGTGTCGTGTTTGTCAGCAAGTGAAGCCTCGAACATCAACAACCAGCTGGTTAGTTGCAACCTTTACCTATAGCTGAGTGAAAGTGGGAGCATGTCATGATGGATTTTGTTGTGGGTCTTCCAAGGACTCAATAGGGTAATGCTGCCGTACGGATAGTAGTTGATCGGTTAACCAAGTCTACACACTTTATACCTACGTGCACAAGCGATTCAATAGACTACCTGGCCGACTTGTATATTAGAGATATAGTGTGACTTCATAGGGTTCCAGTACTATTGTTTTAGATAGAGATTCATGCTTTACGGCTCACTTGTGGCAGAGCCTACAGGGTGCCTTGGGCACTAAATTGACCTTTAGTACCGCCTGTCATCCTTAGACTAACGGACAGTTCGAACGTACTATTTAAATTTTAGA
Organism: Camellia japonica; assembly: GCA_030407325.1. NCBI lineage: Eukaryota > Viridiplantae > Streptophyta > Magnoliopsida > Ericales > Theaceae > Camellia > Camellia japonica. The sequence continues at coordinate 5,057,573 of JAPPVO010000059.1, forward strand.
GGACATGCTTCGAGCTTGCGTTCTCGATTTTAAAGGATCATGGGACTGTAGCTTACTTTTCGTACTTCTTAGAGGGGTTTACTCTCCTCAGATACGATAGCCCTATAGTTTGGACTCTCGTGGTTTTGAGTCTGGTTTTACAAGTGCAATGTGAAATAGAAAAAACACAAATGAGTCAAAATTCGGCAAATCTTTGGGAAATCGATTTACAATCAGAAATGCTGAAAATAAACTGCATTGCCAGCTTTCAAAGTCGCCACCAAAATATTTTTGGGAAATTTAGGAAACTCGTGACTTGTGCCAAAGGCCACTTGTCTGTCATAACCAAAGTGTCTTGACTCGGGAACTTAGGTATGAGAATGGAAGGTCATGAATTGAGCACCCCCCTCACCCCGATCAAAGATCGGCCTCTACTAATTATGATGTGATTTTTATGTACAGTATATGCTCTTGTTTTGATTATTATGCTAACTTACTATGTGAGGCACACAAGTATAGACTAAGACACCCACTTTGGAATGCTTTGATTTCATGTTTATTTGAGAAGAGTTTGGATATGTGCTACTTTGAAAAAGTAAACTCATATGTACATTAATCAAATCATCCCAATTTAAGAAAAATAGCCTTCATCCACCAGTATTCAAAGAGATATATCAAATAAGCACTTAGCCTCATGGTAAATATGCTTGATATGCAACACAAACATACATCCAATATGCTAAAGCAAGAAATGCTCACCTAGTACTCAACCGAGGCAAGTCAAAATAAAAGATACTAGTCAAAAACATGTTGCTCTAATATGCAAGTGGCTAATGCACCACATACAAATGCAACTACTAGGTTTGGTTTACTTTAACATGACATATGGCTCAACTCAAAGTATGTGATAGGCACATATTCTACTAAGTAGGAAATGACAACAATGTTAGAATGATAAACCGAACCCGATGCATGCAAAAATGGATATTTATGCATGGTAATGATATGAAACCAAAATATGATACTACATGCAACCATCATAAGCGAGTAAATAAAAGGGAGAAAGAATGGAGGTTGGAAGACATACACAATGTCCTAATTAACTAAATATTACAACACAAAGAAATAAATTAAGTTAACTAATTATTACAAATTTGAATTAAGATAACTAATTAAGTACAACACACTAATATTAAAGAACTAAATTAATGGAATGGGAGGCGAAGAGCTATATGCGCACAACCGAGAACATCCTCTCGAAAACCTCTCTATTTGCTGCCAAATTCTGCTCTGTTCGTAGTCAGAAAATTATTATTATTTTTTGCCTCAGCTTCTACTCTGTTCTGCCAAGAAAATGCCATTGCCTGTACGAAATGGTGGTCGGCCGGCCTCCGAAAGTGGTTGGCCATACAGAGTTGTAGCCGGTTGGCCACTACTTTTAAGAACTTCCATGCAGCCACAAAGTCAAAACAGAGCAAAAACATAATGTTTGTAAGACATGTTTATTCTCTTTGCCCTTCCCTATCATAAAGATGATCAAGGGAGGAGTAGATTTGATCCATAAATCATCAATTGTCCCCAGTTTGTTGCGTGATGATCTATGAACCGAAAGGACAAAAACTCAATAAAAGAAAATGAAAGACCAACAACACCTCCTCCCTATCATGGAGTTACTTAAAGGGAAGGGGTAGACATTGCCTCTTGAATCACTAAACATCACTACAAAGTATGTAATGATTCAAGACTCAATGGGTTCAATATAACGTCCGATTGAACCCAACTCAATTTTATTACCTTTTTTTTTTTTTTTTTTACCTATTTTACACCAATTTTATTAGCCTCTTTTTCATCACCTTGCCATTTTCTTATCTTTTATTCATTTTGTCCAAAAGTGATAATTACGTCTACTAAGTGCAAAAAGTGATAAAGAGTAGTGTCAAACAAGAGGTTGTGCTTAGCATGAGAGAGATGTAATGCTTTGGTAATGAACCTCCAAAGAGATTAAACCATGGAAAGTCTCTCACTTATGCTTTGAGCAACAACCTCGTGTTGGATACAACTCTTAATCAAACAAAGCAAAGAAAGGAAGGAGATTGCAGAGATGATTATGCAAAGGTGATTATTACAAGTGTGAGTATATGTATGAAAACTATGTAAAGAGAGCTATGAACTCAAATAGATTGGTGTCTATGGCCTAAACAACCAAATTTATGAGCACTTATAACAACACAAGCATAGTATTCAAGGCATAAACTAAATAAACACACTAAACAACTTCTAAATAGCACAAAACAGTGCTGAAAATCAGTTTGAAAATGGTAGAAAACTTGAACAAAAATAGAAAAAAAGAAGCCTAGTCAACAAGCTAAAGAAAGGGTGGCTAACTCCTCCTCCTTTTATGACTTAAAATCACATTTTTATTCTTAAAAACACTCTGAAAAATAGAGGCTAAAAGTAAACAAACAAGTGGGAAGAACAAGGATATAAGCTATGGGATAAGGTTCAGGAAAGGGTGGTTAACCCCTCCACCTTTGGTAGCTTTTAAATCAAAAGTTTTAGCCCTTAAAACGAGTTCAAAACAGTTTATAAACAACAAGAAAAAGAGAAGAGAAAAGTAGTGTAAAGAAGGCAAAAGATGGCAAAGGTTATACCTCTTGAAGAGAAGACACTTTTGGTGAAGCAAACCACAAGGTGAACACTCTCAAGAGCTTAAATTTAGGGTCAAGAATCTTAGCAAGAGGCCTTAAGTTTTTGGTTTAGGAAGTGTATAGATAGTGTATGTATATTGCAAGAGAGAGAGATAGTGTGTTGAACAAGCTATAGGCTCTTGGGAAAATTTTCCAACACCAAATCCTTAGGAGTGGTCATGTATTTATAGAAAAACACATCCTCAAGTCGAAAATATATGTATTGAGCCAGTTGGTGCAAGACATGCACATGGGGACAACTGGCAGCAGAAAATATCTGTCTGTCGCTAGACATGGTCTGCCAGCCATGAAAGTAGACGGCCAGCTACTGGAAAATGGCCTGTTGGCCACTTGTTGGCTAGCAGGTCTCTAAGTGGTCAAGCTAGAAAAAATTATGTTTTGGTTCAAAGGGAGTATAAGGTTTAGGTTCTGAAGCTTGAAAATCGAAGCCTTTTGTTGAAGAAATTGAACGATTTATACAGCGTAACATTTCATCATCGAGTGTTCAAAGCAAGGCGCCCAAGTTTTACGGGTGGTTAAAATGGGGTGTCTACAGTTGCCCCTCTTAGACAGAGCTTGAAGTCATGAAATGACATGAGTGAATGTCAAAACCCGAAGATGACCCATTTTAACATGGCCGTAAGACTTGGGCAAACAAACAAAATGCAGATGCAGTTGGTTAAACTCGAAACTTGCCTATGTATCCCATTGCAATGAATCAAACCGGTGTAGTTCAAAGGCAGGATGCAAATGATATGCACAAAGAATATACTTTAAAAATTGGACTTACATGCTTTGCAAAGCTGGTTACTTTTGAAAATCCATGATCCTGCAAGACAATGCATTGAGCAATAACAAGATGACAACATATGAATGAAAGAAGCCTCAACTTAAATCAAAACAAATCTAACCGTGCCTCAAACGGAAATGAGTAAGCAAATAACAATCCCAAACATGTTTCACGTGAAAGGAATGAAAACGGTACAACAAATAGACATTGTAACCAGGCAAAGCAACGTCCTAACACATTTCACGCGAAAGGATGGGAGGGTACTGTAACCAATAGGCGTATCTCAACGTATTTCATATGGAGAGAGGGAAGGTTTTAACCAAGAGGAAGCAACATCCTAACGCGTTTCACGCGAAAGGAGGGAAGGGTGGTGTAACCAACAGGCATATCTCAACGTATTTCATACTTAAAGAGGAAAGGTTTTAACCAAGGGTAACAAGAGTGGTGTAATCAACAGGCGTATCTCACCATATTTCATATAGAAAGAAGGAAGGCTTTAACAGAGGAACAAGGGTGGTGTAACCAACAGGCGTATCTCGCCGTGTTTCATACGGAGAGAGGGAAGGTTTTAATCGGGGAAACAAGGGTGATGTAACCAATAGGCACATCTCAACGTATTTCATATGGGGAGAGGGAAGGTTTTAACCGGAGAAACAAGGGTAGTGTAACGAACATGCGTATCTCAACGTATTTCATATGGAGAGAGGAAAGGTTTTAATCGTGGAACAGGGGTGGTGTAACCAACAGGCGTATCTCACCGTATTTCATATAGAGAGAGGACAGGTTTTAACCAAGGAAAACAGAATGCAAGCAAATCTGCGTTTCACGCAGAAAGAAGGTGTGACAAACGGTACAAGCCAAACCATGCTTAACGTACAAAGGGAAAGGGGATACATGCCAAATCACACTTGTGTGAAAAAGGGTTGATACAAAAAGCACGATGCACATGGATGCAGCATGATACGATAATTAATGCAAAATATGGGGCGATGCATGTTCCATGCAACATAACATATAACATAATTGAAAAAATAAACGGAAAGTGATATTTTGAAAACACCTCATAAAGATCTCTGACTTACTGCTCAGAGGTCCTCAAATGCTCAAAAAAAGGATACAACTTGCTCGAGCTTGAGATTGGAGCACTTTCCCACTTCAGAGAAATGACGGGACTTGAAACGCTGCATCCGAAATCACATTTCAAAATTTTATGTAATCGAAACAAACCCAATTTCTTTAATTTTCCACTTGAAAATGAACACAAGACCCTCCATGCACAGAATAAGCAAGATCTCAGTCAAAATCCACTCTAACCAGTTGAGGAGTCAACCGGCCAAAAGAAAGGGACGGCCGGCCACATAATTAGTCGGGCGGCCACCCGACCTGATTCGGGTGCAGTTTGGGGTTTTCGGCTCATAGCTTATTTAAAACACAACCAAGGCTCATTCTAACACACTTACACCCACCAAAAACCTTAACTCGCTCTCTCCAGATTTACACTTTATTCGCGTTACCCAACGTCCTACGCAAATGTTTTTCGCAAAACCCTCTTTGCCCTCTACAATTTGAATCAATTGGATTTTGTTTTGGTTGGGTTTTTGGGCTTTTCATTGTTTTGGCCTCATTCTAATGGGTTTTTCTGGGCTTTTGGCACTTTCTCCTGAGTTTTAACTTTTTCCTCTCTGTTTCTCTCTCTTAGGGTTTGATTTTGGCATTTTTCGCCTATTTCCCTCATTTTCTCTCACCACCCACCAGTTTATCTATGGCGGATGACATTCCATGTGATGGTGCCCGCCCCCTCGAGGTACTCGTGCTTCCACCTGTTGTAGAGCTTGACCGGGCGATGGAGGACATTACCGCTGATATTGATGCGGAGGAGATCTACCCTCCAAGGCCTGAGCCCGAGTTACTACCTTTGAGGGTGAGGCCATTCGACCCTACTACCTATCACCCATGCATGCATGCGATGGCGCCCAGAGGAATGTTACATTTCGAGGACTTCGTCGAGGATGTGCCTTAGGATTTTCTCTTGAGGGAACGTTCCTTTCATCTCCCCCACGATGCCACTGAGGTAAGAAACTTTGCTTTCACATACTTTGCTTTCTTTGATATTTCATTATAGTCTTTCATTTTGTTATGCATATGATACATTCTTCTCTTTCAACATAGGGTGATGCTCTCGCCTGGAGAGGCTACGAGGTTGTGATGGCGAGGGACTACTATCAAAAGCTCCCCGCTCGAGTCATAGAGCTGGTCGATGTGGCAGGCATTGGCCTATTTTGCTCAGGACTCAGGCGACTGCAGGCCAACCAGGCTTTACTTGGTGTCTGGGTGGAGAGGTGGTGGGACACCACTAAATCCTTCCACTTCTCCTCCACCAGGGAGATGACGATGACCCCCTGTGTCTTCTTCATAATCACAGGGTTGAGAGTGGGGGGTTAAGCGATCCCCTTCTACATTGACACGGGCCAGTGGGAGGCAGGCTGGATTTATCTACTTGTACTGCGACCTCCCCTGGATAGGCCGACCATGGTCAGATACAGCTGGTTCTATGATCACTTCCACGGGAGCTAGCTCGAGACTCAGGAGGAGGTCAAGCGGTATACCCGAGGCTTCTTGATCTAATTTCTCAGTACCACCTTGTTTCTGAACAGGTGGAATACCGTAGTGTAGACTCGACTTTCTTCGCGCGCCCCCTTTCGGAGAGGTGCGAATTGGTCTCCTACAGTTCAGACTCCTGTCACAGTTCTGAATCTAATCTCACAAAGTGCAATGTGAGACTGATAAACACCAAAGAGTCCAATCCGGCAAATCATTTTGGAAAATCGATTTTGAATCAAATAATGCCAAAATTGGACTACTTTGCCAGATTACATAGTCGCCACCTAAATATTTTATTTTGGGAAATTTAGGAAACCCTGACTCATGCCAAAGGCCACGTGTCCGTCATCACCAAAGTTGCCTCGGCTCGGGAACTTGGGTACGAGAGGGGAAGGTCTTGAAATGAGCACCCCCGCTCGCCTGATCAAAGATCGGCCTCTACTAACATGATATGTTGTTTTATAAACACATGTGCTCTTATTCCGGTTATTAGCTAACTTACTATGTGATGTGCACAGCATACAAGTATAGACTAAGCCGCAAGAATTGGAACAAAATATCTCATGTTTGTTTTTCAAAAATGGTTTGAAAGTGCCACTCTCAAGTGGGCTAAAGCGCAAATTTGCCACCCTTAAGTGGGTTTAAAAAAACATGATGATTTGCCACTTCGCAAAGTGGGCTTAAAACTCACAATCATCGAGTTGTTCCAATTCAAGCAACAAAGTCTCCACCCACAGGCATTCATGCAGTTTATCACTTAAGTAAATAGCCTCATGGCAAGCATGCTAAACATGGCAGCACTCACACTCATGCAAGAATGCTAAAGCATAAAACTTGCAGTGTACTCCGAGCCAAAACAAAAGCTAGTTAGAAATCATGCATGATCTTAGCTATACAAGATGCCTAATGCAACACATGCAATATGCAACTAAATAGGCTCGGCTATCTAAGATATCATATGAATGCAACAATTTGATACACATATTCAAAGAAGTATTGAAATACGATGCAGTTTGAATGATGCGCCGAGCCCGGTGCATGCAAGACAAATGAATGATGCAAACATCCAAGCATAAGGTATGCTAATCGAAACATGATCCCTAATCTAACCATCGAAAGCGGTTAAATAAAAGGGAGAAAGACGTGGGGTTGGAAGACATGCACGCACACACGCACGCTTATTACAACATTACGCCATCTCGAAGGAGGGTCCGAATGAATAAGCTAAGCTAATTAAACTAATTAGACTAATTATTACACAACAAACGAATAACTAGCAAACTACTTACTAATTATTACAACACTTAACTAATTAGCACACTAATTAATTAAATTACAAAACCAATGTACATTAAACATATAAAGTGCTAACTACACTACCTCAACTCTGGTTTGGAAAATTGAAGACGCATGCATTCGGTTCTTCGTCCCGAAAAGCCCACCGGTTTGCTCTTGAGAGGCTCTGTTTGTAGGGTTACTCCAAGAACTCTCTACTCCACCTTACCAAAACAATATTGAGGAATGCACCAGTGGCCTGCCGGCCATGATTTCTTGTTGCCGGCCACCTGCTGGCCAAGAGTAGGCTCTGCCGGCCAACAATGAAGCTCTGCTGGCCAATGATGAAGTACTGTCGGCCACTGGTGTGCTGATTCACCAAACTGCAATAGAGCACACACAGAAGAAAATGGAGGGTTTTTCTAGGACATGTTTGCACTGCACCCTCTCCTTATCATCTCAAAACATCAAAGGAGGGGAGCTATTGGGTCTAAAGCCACTAATCAAGCATCTTAATGCATGATGGCCAAGGATCCAACTTGTACACATTCAATAAATGCACAAAAATAATACTCAAGTCCACTACCTTATCATGGATAATCAAAGGCAATGGAGACAAATGAGATTGACTCATTTCATCACTTCGAGTATGAAATGGACCAATCTTCCTTGTGTTCAATATAACGTCCGATTGAACACATGCAATGCACACATAACATGCTTATCTTGGTCATGTTTTACTTGATTCAATTTTGTTTACTCATTTTAGCATTACCAAGCCATTCTTTAGTTGGTTAAGTCCAAGATGAGTGTCCTCTAATTGGAAAGATGGCCTAAGCCACAAGTGCCTTGAGCATGAAAGTGGTCTCATGATGTTGGTTAGTAGAAACCCTTAAGAGAGGATTAAAACCATAGGCATGAGTGCCTCAATTTTATGCTCAAGCCAACAAGGGGCTCAAGACCACTTTCAAAGGCAAATTAAAAAGTGAAGAATAGAGGGAGGTTGCAGACTTTCTGTGCTAAAATAGCATGACAAATGACTCTAAAACATGCAAGCAACACATGCACAACATGGTAAAAGCCAAAACCATCAAAGCTAGTGAAGAACATTACACTAGAAGCATGCAATACCAAACTTAAATGACCAAACCAGCTCTGGACAGAGTTTAAACATGCCAAAATAATGTCTAAAACATGCTGAGATAGAAGCATGAAAGGCAAGAAAAACATGCTCGCATGTTGGCTCGCAAACAAGACACAAAACACAACTCTCAAAAGTCATGAAAGAGTGTAATATGTAAGAGTGTAACAAAGATAAATACAATGAAATCATATGTAAAATGATGCTACAACATGCAAACATCTCAAGCAAAGCATGTTAAAGGCCTTAAAACTCAAAGCTAGTAAAGGCTTTTACACTATAGCTATGCAACACGTGGCTCATATGACCAAGACCACTCAAAACAGAGTTAAAGCATGTTAAAACATTAGCAAAAATGTGCTGGAGTCAAGCTAACACAAGCTAGAATGATAGGCCAATTCATTAGACATGCTAGGCTAGTAAGCATAATTACACTACAAGTGCAAGAAGCAAGCAACAAGTGCTCCAACCAACCAAAAATAGAGTTGAAACAGGTCAAAATAGAGCCTAAAATGTGCTTGAATTAAGCTACAAAAAGGCTAGAATGAAAGGCTAACACATAGCACAAACTAGACTATTAACCACCATTGCACTACAAGTATACAAAGCAAGCCTCAAGTGGCCAAACCAGCTCAAAGCAGAGCTAAAGCAGGTCAAAAAAGTAGCAAAAACATGTTGAGATCAAGTCATAAAATGGCAGAAAAACATGCTCACATGTTAGGCTATCTACTCATGCAAACAAGACACAAGGAGGGGAGGCCAACCCCTCATATTTTGGACCTCAAAACATAGTTTTTGTCACTAAAAAACCTCTGAGTTTCAGTGGTAAAAAGGCCCAAAAAGTTGGTTTGAAAGTGATGAAAAGATGGCACAAAAGCTTAACAAGCAAAGAGACAAGAAGGGTGAACCACCCCCAAACTCAAAACGAACCTCAAACCGTCGTTTTTAAACCATAAAAACAGATATTTTTTCAGTTCAACACCACCCCAAAAACAGCACAAAAAGATGGCAAAAACAAGTATGAAAACAAGCTTAAAGGGTGATAGTTATACCTCTTGAAGGGAAGAGTGATTCTTGGCACCAATTCAAGACAAAAGCCTCTTAAGGAGCTCCAAGATAGCTTCAAGAAACTTCAGCCCAAAGATGAACCACTTTGGTCAAGCATGTATAGGCTAAAGTTTGATGTATACAAGCTTCTAAGCAGCAAAGCTCAAGCGAGAGAGGTTTGTAGAGAGAGAGGTTCTAGAGAGAGAGGCTCCCAAACTTTTGCTCCTAAAATGTTTCTAATGCTCAAAACCATAGAGAATGGCCTCTATATAAAGAAAAATGCAAGCTCTGGTCGAAAATATCTCAACAGAGACAGCTGGAACAGTTGGAGGACAAATATCTTCAAAAAATCTGACTTCTGACATCGTTGGCCGCAAGGGATCACTGATGGCTGGCATGGGATCATTTCTGGCCGGCAAGGACAATCAATGGCCGGCACCCTTCACCAGTGGCCGGCAAAAAAAATCTGCTCTCTAGGTCCAACTTCAAATGGGCATATCTCCTTTATCTAGACTCCTTTTTAGGTCATTCTTGTGTCAAAATTGAAGCCTCGGAAGTAAGCTTTCCAATGGCGTCAGCCTCACATCAAAATTGTAAGCGTAAAAAATTTATGCTCATTTTAGTTAAGCTGCTCAGTTTTGGTTCTAACCGAATTGATACCCAACTTCTCCTCAACTAGTTTTCTTCCCTCATCTCTTAGTTTCTTCAACTCCAAACCCCTAAACAAGGTGTTTTGAAATATTTTTCAAAGTTCTCACCTCTCTTCCATTCATTTCCACTTTGTCCTTGCTCGGTTTACCGAAAAGCGCAACATTTAACGAAATGCGAGCCTCAGAACATCATAGAACCATTTTTCAAAAATATTTTGAAAGAGAGGGTTTTAAGATCTAAAAAAAATTTTAGTCAAAAGGCTTTGGTCTAAAAATGGGGTGTAAGGTTGGGATTTGACTCTCTCCTTGTTGAAGAAATCGAATCCTTGCACTGCACTACTTTTATCACCAAGTATACAATCAGTTGCGCCCAAGTCTTAAGGGCGGTAAAAAATGTGGTGTCTACATGTAGGTTTGTATCTGCTCAGTGCTTTAGTGGTCTTGCCCCGGGTACGGTTCAATGACTGGGGTGGCGCTGGCCTCGCCACTCTGTATAGCTACATGCGCTCATGTTCCCGCAAGAAGGGGAACAATGTTAGAGGCTATTGGAGAGCTCGAAAGTACACACTGCATTTTCTATTCCTTTTTGCTTGCACATTATGCTTTTTGCTTTTCACTTTCTGTCTTTATTTCTGTTTGCGCATTATGCTTTTTGCTTTGCACTTTTTGTCTTTATTTCTGTTTCTGCCTATTGACTCCCAAACTGATATTTTCTTGCTGCTTTGGGTGTACACATATTTTCCCACCCTTGCCCCGGTTCCGCAAGATGAGGTAGAGGGTACTGTGCCCTACTCCTGGCGGTACGACGGCCGGTGCCACTCTCGGTACCGTAGTGATACGGTTTTTGCTTACTACCGTCAATTGTTTGATACAGTGGCGGCACATGAGGTAATTTGAAACCCATACTCGCTTCTGCTTCATTTCCATTACTACTACTTTGATCCATACTCTAACAACTGAGAAAACTGACAATTGTGAATTTTCTGTTAGCAGGTTACATGGCAACCATGGGTGGCGATGCCAGCCGGGATGCGGGACGAGTACACCAGATCTTGGAATACTTCCAAGCTGAGGATTTTGCTAGAGGGTCCTTTTTGTAGTACCTGGTATCTCAGGGAGTGGTTCGTGCATCAGACCTTGGGCCTACCTGCCCCTATTGTTCCTGTTTTTCCCTCTGCATCAATGAGGACAACCAATGGTCTACCAGTCGAGGCCATCGTGCAGTTCATGGCAGGGCATGATGCTAACTTTTCCTACAGGGTCAGGGACTATACCGAGTTCATTAGGACCCATCTCATGCTGCCCTTGACTAGAGCTCACGTGGGATGTGCTACAGATCTGCCTGTTGCTCGAGGTGCTGCTCATACAACCGAGCCTGATGCTGGAGAGGCTCCCTCTGCTGTTCATGCAGCAGGTCTTTCTATGATTCTGAATGCGATCTCATATTGGCGTTCGAGTGGGACTGCCTACCAGATTCTAATTGAGCAGCCGGATAAGGACCATGACTACGTCAAGGACCCTGACGTGCAGCAGCTATGATCTTCATTTTACAGTTTGCTTTTCATATTCCCTTTTCTGGATATTGATGTTCAAACTCATTTGCAAGTACCAGTGGGCTACATAGACGACCTTCTTCAGTTGGTCGCTTCTTTGGCCCACATGGTGCGGAGGAGGGAGGCATTACTTACTCTCCATTGTTATTAGGTAGCCTTATTTTCTCAACTGACATGCATTGATTCTCTTTTCGGCATATTCATACTGTTCTACACCGATACTACACAGATTTGCCATACTCATGCTGATTTTGCACTGATACTATTCTGACTGGCCATATTCATGCTGATTTTGCACTGATGCTATTCTGATACTCTGTTTCTTGCTTTTTGCCTCCACATGCACCTGCGGCACCAATGACAGCAACAGCACTAGTAGCACCTCCTCCAGCTGCAGGGAGGAGAGGCAGACAGGCTCTTGGATGTGGGAGGGGTGAGAGTCGAGGTTGGAAAAGAGGTAGGGGTGCCCAGAGTCAAAACGAAGAGTCCCAGGCATCAGAGACTTCCTCATCCTCGAGGTCGATTTTGAGCAGAGATGATATCAAGACCAGCGGCACTGAGGAAACACTAAGCAGGTGCTCCCAGTCATGGAGCGAGGAGGATATGGCTGGTTCTAAGTCAGGAAGCGAGGAGGATGACAACGGCTCTGGCTCTGAGTCCCACTCCTTTGATCACAGTGGTGCCGATCATGACAGTGCCCTTGAACAGCCGATCTACAGCAATGGGTTGATGAAAATATAAAGGACGAGGCCCAAAGACCACACAGGCCCAAGAGCATTATAATTGAAGGTCCATCGAGAATTGGGAAAACATGTTGGGCCCGGTCTTTGGGCTGCATAATTATTATTCTAGCCACATCGATTTACGGGACCACAATGATGCTGCTTTTTACAACATAATCGATGATGTGGCCCCACAATTTTTGAAACACTGGCGCGAATTTATTGGAGCCCAACGGGAATGGATTTCAAATTGCAAATATGCACGCCCAAGGAAAATAAAAGGCGGGATTCCAAGTATTATATTTTGCAACCCCGGCGTTGACTCTAGTTATAGAGATTTTTTGGAAAAAAATGAACACGCCGGCCCCGGTTTGCCTCTGTTTTCATTTGTTCTCAGAAACTTGCACCAAGTTTCAGAAAGCTGAAACTTCACCTTGGGAATCTTGTGGAAGGGTGGTCGACCACTTTTGGTCTCTAGAAACACCTGCCGACCACTTTTGGTTGTTGAAAAACCAGAAAAGTGGTCGGCCAGCTACTTTTTCTGGCTGGCCGGCCAGTTGTTGCTGCTGAATCCCAATTTTTTGCAACAGAGAGCAAGAAAGGGCATGGCAATATATTTGCAAGATATGTGTGCACAACTACCCTCCCTATCATGTCATGAACTCAAGGGAGTGTATGCTCTCGACCCTCGGGCCACCAATCGCGCATTTCCATGCATGATGGCCGAGAGGCGAAGTTGCACAATTTAATATGGAAATGAATGCATAAGTAAGTACATAAAGCCTAAAACTCTATCATGGATGATCAAGAGCATCGGTGACCGGGAATTAAGGCACGTTTCATCACTTTGAGTATGAAACGTCCCTCGTTTCCCGTGTTTGGACTAACACCTATTCCAAACACAATGCAACACAAGCATGGCATACATAATGTGACTCGAGCATGCAAGTATGCAATATGACTTAAGCATGCAAACATGCAATGCAATATGAACAACCTAACAAGGTTAATGGCATGCAAACAATGCCAAAGCATGTGACAACTAGCATACACAATGCTAAATGCTAAAAACTAGATGGCATACTTAATGCAAGGCATTCATAAGGTTCAAAGCACCATGTAATGCATGCATGCACAATGCAATGCAACAGGGGCAACAATATGCAATACACCAAGCATGCAACAACATGCAAACCACAAACTCAATGGACTTAAACCAAAATGGATAGACCTCGGTCATGCCAAAACAGTGGCCATAGGTGATGGAATGAAGGCACATAAAGCAAGGCATGCATGCACAATGCATTGGCCATCAAAGAGGCCAAAGAGCACACTCTCAAGAGTGCTCAATGAGTGACAAAAGTGGAAGTGTAACAACACTAAGTGCACTAAAATGAAGCAAGAAATGATGCCAAATCATTCAAACAACATAAGTAAAGCATGCTAGGGTCCTAAGGCATGAAAGCTGGCAAAGAGCAACACAAAGGAGGCATGCAATACATGGAACAAATGCATGAACTAAGCATGGACAGAGCTTAAGTAGGTCAAAACAAGGACCAAAACATGCTGAGATAAGGGCCCAAAGGCCTAGGCATGCAAGCATACGAGCTAAGCCATAAGCTAGGCAAACATGGACAATACTTAGAGGCATTCAAAGCATGAATGAAGTAAGAACAAAAGCATGCTATAAGCTCTGAAATGTCATGCTAGATGATGCCAAATCATGTACACAACACAAATGAAGCATGCAATGGTGCTCAAAGCTTGAAGCAAGCAAGAGCACTTGTACTACAAGTATGCAAAACATGAAGCATGTGGCCAAGGCAACCCAAAACAGTCCTAGAACATGTTAAAATGAGTCTAAAACATGCATGGAAGGAGGCCAAAACATGCTAGCATGAGGAGGCATAAGACATGATACATACAAGGCTAATAAGGTGGATTACACTACACCTATTAGGACCAAGCATGGAATGACTTAAGCAATAAAAATCAGAGTTATATCATGGCGTAATAACCCCAAAAACACATTGAAATGATGGCTCGCAAGCTATGCCATGAAGGCATACGCAACGGTTCATGTTAAGACATAAAGGGGCAAACCCTCCAACGCATTGAATGAGTGATAAATGCAAGTGCATGAGCATGAAACATGGACTGAAATCACATAACAAGTGATGCCAAATCATTGAAACAAGCCAAGTAATACATGCTAGAGGATTCAATACACAAAGCTAACAAGCTAGATTGAACCAAGGCTATACAAAGCAAGTCATGCATGACCAATACAACACAAATCAGACCTTAAACATGCTAAAACATGAACAAAGTCTTCTTTAAGCTAAGCCAAAAGCATGCTAAAATGACATGTTACAACATGATGCATGTTAGGCTATTTCAAGGAAATACACTACAAGTGCATGGAGCATGCAAAGGCTAACCAAACCAAACCCTAACAAAGTATGACATGGAAAAACAAGCCCAAGAACATGCTAAAATGGAAAGAAGACAAGCTAGAATGACATGCTACTTCATGGAGCATACAAAGCTAGTTTGTGTGATTTACACTACAAGTGTATTAACCATGCATAGGGTGACCAAAGCAAGCAAAAACAGTGGTATGCCACAGCAAAATAACCACAAATACAAGCTAAGATATGGTCAACATACACTTAGTAAAGATGCTCAAACATGAGGCATATTAAGGCATGTATTGAAGATGCAAGGAGAGGGGATGGCCCTCCCCTTCTTAGGACCTTAAAACACCATCCCCACCACGGAAATCCTTCTGGATTTCAGTGGTGAGAAGGCCAAAACAAGGTGGTCCCGAAGCTCACAAAAAAGGCTCAAAAACAAGGCCAAACAAGGCCTAAGAGGGGGTTGTTTACCCCAAACACAAAAGTGATCTTAAACAAAGATCAAAAGCATGCAAAAATAGAACTTTTACCAGTTATAAGTCAAGCTTAAAACAGCATGAAAGATAGGCTAAAAGCTTAAGCAAGAAAGGGGGATTTAAAGGTCAAAAGCTCACCCTTGAAGACCCTCTTTATAACTGCAACTCCAGCAGGTTTTTCAAGCTCAAGACAACCCAAGAACACCAAAATCAGCCCCTAAGCACCTCAGTAGCAAAAGGATGGTGTTTGAGTGTGTTTGTGTGTTAAAGTAAGACAAATCTACAATTTAAGGCATAAAAATGAAGCAAACAAGGCAATATAGATACAACACTATATCTATCCTCCTCCCTCAGATTTTCTGAACTTGGAGGAGGGAGGAGGAGCCTCCCTCTTATAGAAGCGGAAAGCCAAAGCTTCTTGGAGAAGCTAAGCTTGAATGCCATCCCTCTATACACGTGTATGGAGGATGGCTCAAATGCTCTCCAGCTGTGCCAACTGTCCCAAAATATCTCCAAAAATGTGTCAAAAAGCAGCCGACCACTTGAAGTGGTCGGCCTGCTAGTTTAAGTGGTCGGCCGACCACTTTAAGTGGTCAACCAGAACAAAAACTGGTTGGCCATAGGTGGGAGAGGTCAACACACTAACTACAAGGTGGTGGTGTGGTGGCCAACCAGAAAAGATGGTCCAAAGACCAAGAAAGCCAGTTATCTGACAAGAAAACTAGCTGGAAAAAGGAAAAGTGGTCTCCAAGGAGAAATACTGGTCTCCCACCCTTGTACCACCTTCCAAACAAGGAAAACAAGGTTTTTACCAAAAACAAACCAAAGCGGATGCAAGACAAGAAATCGGGAGGCGAAACACGCGGCCAAAAGCCCCGAAAACTAGCTGACGAGCATCAAAAGTGGTATGCAACCACAAAAGTGGTCTCCCAGACCACAGTGTTTCTCTAGGCAGAGGCAACAAGGTGTGGTTCATAAACCACGCTAAACAAAGAATGTTAAGCGGTCCCGAGACAAGGCGCGCGACCAAAGGCTCCAAAAACCAGAAACTAGTCTCCAAACGGGAAAAGTGGCCTACGATCACGAAAAGTAGTCTACGACCACAGAGAGATGGTCTACAAGACCACTCTCTCCCTCTGGGAAGGGAAAACAAGACTTGGTCCGCAAACCGAGCCAAAGCACAAAGAGTTCCGAGGCCCAGAGGCAAGACTCGCAGCCAAAACTCCGAAACCTCAGAACGAACACAACATGCACCATCACTGAGCGCTCAATCCATGACGTCTAAGTCTTAAGGTCGGTCAAAAATGGGGTGTCTACACCTTTCCTTACTTTTTCTCTCAATGTGCATCTCTCTATTACTTAACATCTCTTCTTTTTCATCCCTTCCCAGATATGGTTGATGGATAAGATGAAGGTCATGGACCTTTGTCCCGAATATTCAACTAGATCCTACTTCTTTTGCCCATGGCTAGTGGACTTTCCCACCGAGGGACTGTGGTGTGATTGGATGTGCAGTAGATCTGTGACTGACATTGCTTGGTGTTGCCCCAAGTTGAATGCCTGTTCAACTACAACCTCCGGAAAGCACTGCAAGTCCTATACCTAAAGAGAGACATCGCAATGAGAAGAAGAAGGCCCAACGCAGGAAGATATTCCACTTCCAATGCGGCTGTTCGTTATTCCATACGAACGGATGTATCGAACCACATCCACTGGAGAGAGAGGATGCAGTCAGGGGTCTTCTACGACACTTTGACCAATCCGATGTGGTTCAGAGCCGTAGACATGTCAATGCCGGGGAATCAGGGGATATACAAGATAGAATGTCTGTTCAACTACAACCTCCGGAAAGCACTGCAAGTCCGGATGCCGCATTGGAAGTGGAATATCTTGCTGCGTTGGGCCTTCTTCTTCTCATTGCGATGTCTCTTCTTGATTGGTTCTGGCGAACAGGGGCTGGTCGACTGTATAAAATTCTGCGTTTCGGACCATCCACGCTTTGAGCCCGGCGTGTTCATTTTTTTCCAAAAAATCTCTGTAACTAGAGTCAGCGCCGGGGTTGCATAATATAATACTTGGAATCCCACCTTTTATTTTCCTTGGGCGGACATATTTGCAATTTGAAATCCATTCCCGTTGGGCTCCAATAAATTCCCGCCAGTGTTTCAAAAATTGTGGGGCCACATCATCGATTATGTTGTAAAAAGCAGCATCATTGTGGTCCCGTAAATCGATGTGGCCAGAATAATAATTATGCGGCCCCAAAGACCGGGCCCAACATGTTTTCCCAATTCTCGATGGACCTTCAATTATAACGCTCTTGGGCCTGTGTGGTCTTTGGGCCTCGTCCTTTATATTTTCATCAACCCATTGCTGTAGATCTGCTGGGATGGCCCATACTGTTTCTGCAAATTGATGAACATACGGCAATGGGGGTTTGAACAATATTCTATCATAATTAGATGACAGCTTGTCATAATTTAGCCAGAAACATTTTGGATCGCCATTTCTTACCATTTCCAATGCTTCGTCCTTTGTGCCGGCGACAAGTGCGTCGCGATATATATTTTCTTTGTTGTTTTGGTTAGCGCAGCGGCCCCTCTCACGGAATTCACCCCATTCCGTGTAATCCCCATGTTTGGAGATGTATTCTAGCACATTCTGATGGTTGTAGGCCCTTTGTACATTCGGATGGAAATGGCGATTAGTTCGATCGTGAGTAACGTCGAAGAACCGTTCATCCTGCGTCTGAAAACGGTATGGAAATTGGACAAGAGCATGGAGATGTGGTTGCCCATCCTCATGTAATTCATGTGCAACCCTCACATAATTTGGTGGCCTGTTTGTGAACAGCTCTTTAATTTTCTCTAACAATCTCTCTTCAGGTATAGAACATTGGGCATATGTGAGGAAGATGTTCTTGTTTTGAACTCTAAAACGACGTCGTATTGATGCCATAACTCACTCTCAATGACGTCACTTACTCTCTCGGATGACGCAAGTCACTCTCTAAAAACTTTATTGGTCTTAGAGAGTGAGGGAGTGAGTTATATAGGTGCCCAGGAGCGTCCCACTAATATTACCTGGGACGCTCCCCCCCGCGCCACGTGTCGTCCCCCGATTGGTGCTCCCTTCCGCAATTCGCGGCGTGTTGTCGTCTAGGGGCTCCGCTCCGCACCCAGATCTGCGACCAGGATTAAAAATCTAAAAAGGCAAGCACAAGCGGGAAATTATATAAGCCAAAATAATTGGGGACTTTTAATTATTTTGCAATGGAGCCGTCCGATCTTGGTCAATTTAGGCGGTTGATTTTAAAATACAAGCCGGATCTTTTACTGCTGCACTGGTCCTTGTTGGTCGTCGGAGAAAACAACGCCGAAAATTTAATCCAGCTCATCAATGCCTTACAGCGGCAAGAAGATGCTCTATTCACCGATCTGAAAGCGGTTTCCGAATTAGAAACCCAAGCGACGGCTCCATCCATGCAGTCTAGGGATCGATGTGCAGACACACATTCTGCCGCTGATGTCTATTACGTCACCGTGGATGAAGAACGGGTCCCTGTGCATTCTGGTTCTGGACGTTTGGACTGTATAATAAAAAAAAATGTGTAAATAATTTATTGAAATGGGCTGTAGGTCTGGCCCATTTATATTATATTGTAATACTTGGAGGCCCATTTTAGTGTCCACTTCTTTCATAGAGCAATTTAATGGGCCTATGGAAAATCATTGTAGTGCTTTGGGTCTGGTCATGTTATAAGGGCCTCTTCATTTAGGAGACTATAATTGGGCCTGTTAATGATTTTTCATTTGGGAGATTGTAATTGGGCCCATTATATTATTGTTGATGATCCAAACAATAATCACATTGATTAAATATATCTTAACATCTTTATTATTTAATCATTAAAATGTACATAAATATTTTCCCATCGCCAATCTTTTACATAATACGAAAGCTCGTCGAGTACAATAGTCAGTGCGAGACAATAATTTACAGGGCTAATAATTCCAAAGCTGGATAATGTCTTCGTCATCCTGCGTGCAATAAGACGGGAAAATACATTCTCCGATAGGCTTCTGAGACCACTGTATGTCAGCCATGTATACATTGTCGCAGTGAACGTCCAGACTTGCAGTGCTTTCTGGAGGTTGTAGTTGAACAGGCATTCTATCTTGTATATCCCCTGATTCCATGTCTGCTCTTCTACCTGCAGAATCTCCTCATCTGGGAATAGATACTCTACTGTTTCATCTCCTTCTACTGGGTGGTTTGCGAAAAATTCCGCTACTGCTCTCCCTTTGACGAACTTGTTAATGACGTGCTTAAGGTTAAACTCGGAGAGAAGAAGCAACCAACGAGCGAGCCTACCCGTAAGTGCCAATTTCTCAAAGAGATATTTGATGGGATCTAATCTCGGAACTAGAATTACGGAGTGGGCTAACAAGTAGTGTCTCAACTTCCTAGTTGCCCAAACCAAAGCTAAGCAAACTTTCTCCAAAAGAGTGTAGCGAGTCTCGTAATCCAACATCTTCTCTCTCAGCTAGTAGATGGCCTTCTCTACCTTAGCTTTTGATTCTAGAGCTAGCATGCACCCCATGGTTGAATCTATCATAGACAGATACATGATCAACAGCTTCCCCGGTTCTAGTGGCGACATTGCAAGTGGATTCAGAAGCAAGAGATCCCCAACAACACGAGAAAATGCAAGGGAAGTACATTTTTTAAGCTCAAGTGGCCTGCGCGGAAGCTTTGGACTGTGATTTCAGCATGTGATGCTCAGCACATACGAGGTGTATCCTTTTAATTCATTGCAACTCCTCCGACAGGTAAATTGGAGGTTGCGTTTGAATCGGTCTTGTCAAGACGCGCATTTCTTCATTGAACATATTGCATCGAATATGCATTGATTATTGTACACAGAATATGTATGCAGCGTTGCATTGCATTGTATATGCACTTCTTACACTTGCATTGAATATGCACTTCAATATCTCGCATAGAACATGCATTTGTTACTCCCGCATTGGACATGCATTCATTATTCTTGTATAGAATATTTATCTCGATATTGCATAGAGCATGCATTTGTCATCTTTACATTGTATATGCAATTCTCACATTAGCATGGTGCATGCTGTCAACCTTGCATGGAACATGCATTCCTATCCTGCTGTATCTGTTAAGTTTCTTTCTTATGCAGGCACGATATTGTATGTACGGTTCATTTGAAGCTGGCACAACCAGACGATGTTATATGTGTTTCAATCAGAGGAACTCCAGGTAAGATCATTTCTGCCCCCTCGAACTCTCTTGGTTCGGTTAGAAACATTGGGACGAGTGCCCGATGTTTGTACCACCCTCTGGTGTTCGCACCGCAGCCTTTCTCCTCTCGCGTTTGACACGCATTTAGTTACACTTTCTCCTCTTGCGTTTGATACGTATTTGGTTACCTTTTCTTCTCTCGCGTTTGACACGCGTTTGGTTACCTTTCTCCTCTCACGTTTGACAGGCATTTGGTTACCTTTCTCGTCTTGCGTTTGACACGCGTTTGGTTACCTTTCACCTCTCGCATTTGACACGCATTTGGTTACACTTTCTCCTCTCGCGTTTGACACGCGTTTGGTTACCCTTTCTCCTCTTGCGTTTGACACGCGTTTGGTTACCCTTTCTCCTCTCGCGTTTGACACGCGCTTGGTTACCCTTACCCCTGTCGCGTTTGAAACGCGTTTGGTTACCTTTCTCCTCTCGCATGCCTTTCTTCTCTCGCGTTTGACACCCATTTGGCTGCCTTTCTCCTCTCACATTTGACATGCGTTTGGTTCCCCTGTCTCCTCTCGCGTTTGACACGCGTTTGGTTACCCTTTCTCCTCTCATGTTTGACACGCGCTTGGTTACCTTTCTTCTCTCGCGTTTGACACACGTTTGGTTACCTTTCTCCTCTCACGCTTGACACGCGTTTGGTTACCTTTCTCCTCTCGCGTTTGACACGCGTTTGGTTACCCATTCTCCTCTCGCGTTTGATACGCGTTTGGTTGCCTTTCTCCTCTCGCATTTGACACGCGTTTGGTTACCCTTTCTCCTCTCGCGTTTGACAGGCATTTGGTTGCCTTTCTCCTCTCGCGTTTGACACGCGTTTGGTTACCTTTCTCCTCTCCCGTTTGACACGCATTTGGTTACCCTTTCTCCTCTCGCGTTTGACATGCATTTTGTTACCCTTTCTCCTCTCGCGTTTGGCACGCGTTTGGTTTCCTTTCTCCTCTCGCGTTTGACACGCGTTTGGTTCCGTTTCTCTTCTCGCGTTTGACACGCGTTTGGTTACCCTTTCCCCTCTCGCATTTGACACGCGTTTGGTTACCTTTCTCCTCTCGCATGCCTTTCTTCTCTCGCGTTTGGCTGCCTTTCTTCTCTCGCATTTGACACGCGTTTGGTTCCCCTTTCTCCTCTCGCGTTTGACACGCGTTTGGTTACCCTTTCTCCTCTCGCGTTTGACACGCGTTTGGTTGCCTTTCTCCTATCGCGTTTGACACGCGTTTGGTTACCCTTTCTCCGCCCGCGTTTGACACGCATTTGGTTATCCTTCTCCTCTCGCATTTGACACGTGTTTGGTTACCATTTCTCCTCTCGCGTTTGACACGCGTTTGGTTACCTTTCTCCTCTCGGTTTTGACACGAGTTTGGTTACCTTTCTCCTCTCGCGTTTGACACGCGTTTGGATGCCCTTATCCTCTCGCGTTTGACACGCGTTTGGATGACTACGCTTTCTTGCGCAGTCCTTCTTCTTTCGCATTTGATACGCTAGGAGGTGTTTCGTTTGAGACTTTGGGTGTTCTTGATAGTCGCTTTTAGTCTTTCATACGTGAGTCGTAGTTAAGATTGCATAATTTCTTTACATCCTTTCTTTTGAAATGAGTGAGACAGCTGCAACTTGTCGGTTTGCTTAAATTGTTGTATTTATTTTGCATAAATGCTTCATTACAGCTTTCTTTGCATAATCATAAGTTATGCTCTTGCATCATGCATGTCATTTGCATTTTGCCCCAGCCTGTGGGCGCATCTCTAGGTTGTTATATTGACTGTTTGTCTGAGTCTTCGGCCTTGTCAAAAATGGGTCGTCTCTGGGCTTTGACATTCATCCCGTCATCTCATGACTTTCGAGTTCTGTCAAAGAGGGGCAACTGTAGACACCACATTTTTGACCGTCCTCAAGACTTGGATGTTCTTGTAGGTTCATCCAGCAACAAGTTTGATTGATCGTCGAGTGTCCAACTTTCGTGATGGAATGCTCTAGGTTTGATCCTTCGAAACCCTATTTCCATTCTGTCTCATTTTTGGACCATGTGTTGGTCTTTGCTTTGTGGTGTCCTTGATGCCCTGCCGGCCATCATAGAGGGCTGTCGGCCATGGGCTAGGCCCTGTCGGCCACCATTGATGGCCGGCCGGCCACCTTCGTTTTAATAGATATTTTCTCATATATTTTTAAGCTTGTCAAGCAAGCTTTTTCTTGCATTGCCTATATAAGGGGAGGCCTCTCCCCCTATTCAGGGGTTCAGAAATTTTAGAGACAAAATTTCTCTCTCCCTTTAGAATTCTCACACTCTCTCTCTATATTGTGCTCTATAGTGCTTAGAAGTGTGTTTTCTTCACATTTTTTGCAAAGAAACACCTAGTCAAACACCACTACCTTGGAGCTGAGGTCCTTGAAGGTTTGTTTGGAATTCAAAATGCTTGTTTTTGGCTTAGAAGTTGTCCTCTTGCTGATGTGCTTCAAGGGTGAGCTTATTCCCTCTTTTAAGCCTATTTTTGTATACCATATTAGTGACCTTTGCATGCTGTTTTAGGCTTGGTTGTTAACTACAAAAAGCTCTATTTTTAAGTGTTAAAAATGGTTGTTTGAGGCCCTATGGGAGTTGGGGGTGTTTCACCCCCTTGTATGCCTTATTTGCTAAGCTTTTGGAGCTATCTCTTTTTGCCCTTTTAACTACTGAATTCCAGAGGAATTTTAGTGGTGGAAAGGTGGTTTTGAGGTCCCAAATATGAGGGCGTCATCCCCTCTCCTTATGTCTTGTTTACTTGTGTTGATGGCCTCATACTTGAGCATGTTTTTCTACCACCTCTTGACTTGATCTAAGCATGTTTTTGTGACTTTTTTAACATGTTTTGGCTCTTTTTTTGGCTGGCTTGGCCATTCCTTACATGCTCCTTACACATGTAGTGCAAATCTTGCTTACTAGCTTAATATGCTTGTTACTTTAGCCCATCATTCTAGCTTATTTTGGCTATACTCCGGCATGCTTTTACTCATGTTTTAGCATGATTTAACTCTGTTTTGAGTGGTTTGGGTCATCTGAGGCTTGGTTTGTATGGCTATAGCCTGATAGGCTTTAATGGCTTTGTGTTTTGAGTCCTCTAGTATGCTTTGCTTGAGTTGTTTGCATGATTTGGCATCATTTAATATGTGATTTCGGAGCATATATCACTATCATACTTTCATAAGTATCACTCTTTCAATGCTTTTGAGAAGTTGAGCCTCATGCCTTGTTTGTGAGCCAATACATGAGCATATCTTTCTTGCCATCTATGCTGCAAGTCTAGCATGTTTTTGCTACTATTTCGACCTGCCTTAGGTCTATTTTCAATGGTCAAGGTCATTTGAGCATTGCTTAATATGGTTGTAGTGTAAAGGGCCTTGACTAGCTTTGAGTTTTAAGGCTTTTAACATGTTATGCATGTGATGTTTGCATGGTGTGGCACCATTTAGCATGTAATTTCAGTGTATATAGTGTACTCATACTCTCACACACTTCACTCCTTCATTGCTTTTGAGGGTTGTGTACTGTGCCTTGTTTGTGGCCTAACATGTATGCATGTTTGTCTAGTCCTTTGAGCTTCAATTTCAGCATGTCTTGGCCTCTGATTTGGCATGATTGAGCTCTGTCCAGAGCTGGTGTGGTTGTTTAGGCTATGTATTGCACGCCTCTTGTACGATGCTCTTCACTAGCCTTAGTGTTTTAGGCCCTCAACATGTCTTGCATGCATTGCTTACATGATAGAGTCTTGTGCATGCCACTTTAACATTGAAATATCTGCCATCTTTCCCATTAGAGGACTTTCACAATTGGACCAACCGGTTAAGGAATTGATCGGTAATCTAAAATGTGTAAACAAAATCAACCAAGTAAAACATACCAAGATAAGCATGTTGTTTGCATTGCAAGGTGTTCAATTGGACGTTATATTGAACACAAGATGAATTGGTTCCTTTTATACTTGAAGTGATGAAAATGAGCCAATTCTCTTTGTCTCAATTGCCTTTGATCACTCATGATAAGGTCGTGGTCTTCGTGTCTTGATCGTTGTGCATTTACTGAATGTGTACAAGTTGGGTCTTAGACCATCATACATTCAAAATGCTTGGTTGATGGTCTTGGATTCAATTATGCAACTCCTTTGATGTTTTGAGGTGATAAGGAGGGGCATGTTTTGAGGTGATAAGGAGGGGCATGGTACACACATACCCTTGGGAGACCCTCCATTTCCTCTATTTTGTGCTCTGTTGCAGTTTGATGTCACAGCACACCAGTGGCCGGCAGTGCCACATTGATGGCCGGCACCCTTGCATTGTTGGCTGGCAGAGGCCCATCTTTGGCCGGCAGGTGGCCAGCAGCAGCTCCTCATGGCCGGTAGGCCACTGGTGCACTCCCTAGCATGGATTTGGTAAGTTTTAGCAGAGATTTCTTGAAGACACCATGCAAACAGAGCCTCCAAAGAGCAAACCTGAGAGCTTTTCAGGGCGAAAACCGAGCGTGCATCTTCTTCTGCTTTGAACAGAGCTGGAGCAGCTTAGTTTAATGCTTACTTGTTAGTTGGCATCAATTTGTAATTTGATTGATTTGTTAATTAATTAAGTATTGTAATAATTAAGTAGCTTAGTTTAGCTATTTCTTTATTGGTTTGTAATAATTAGTCAAACTAGCTTAATTAGATTAGTTAGGGTAGCTTAGCTTAGATTAGCTTAGTTCATTCGAACCCTCCGTCGAGAGGGAAAATGTTGTAATAAGGGTGCGTGTGTGTGTGCATGCCTTCTAACCCCACTTCTTTCTCCCTTTTATTTACCTGCTTTCGGTGGTTAGATTAGGGCATATTTCAATTAGCATACCTTATGCTTTGCATGTTTGCATCATTCATTTGTCTTGCATGCACCGGGCTTGGCGCATCATTCAAACCGCATTGTATTTCAATACATTTACTTGAATACATGTTTCAAAGCATGTTATCAAGTGTTGCATTCATATACCATCTTAGATAGCCGGGCCCATTTTAGTTGCATTTTTGCATGTGTTGCATTAGGCACTTAGCATCGTTAGGATCATGCATTGATTTCTAATTAGCTTCTATTTTGGCTCGGAGTACACTGTAGTGTTTACGCTTTAGCATCCTTGCATGTGTGTAAGTGACTGCCATGATAGCATGCTTGCCATGAGGCTATGTGCTTAAATGATTAACTACATGAATGTCTGTAGATGAAGGCTTCATTACTTGAATTGGAACAATTTGTCAAAATGTAAGTTTTAAGCCCACTTGGAGTGGCAAATCATCATGTTTTAAAGCCCACCTTGTTTGGTGGCAAATCAGTGTTTTAGCCTACTTGCGAGTAGCATCTTCAAACCATTTTCGGAAAACAAACATGAGATGTTTTGTTCCAAATCGAGCGATTTAGTCTATACTTGTGTGTTGCGCGCATCACATAGTAAGTTAGCTAATAATCAAACAAGAACACATGTGTTTTCAAAAACAACATATCATGTTTAGTAGAGGCCGATCTTTGATCGGGCGAGCGGGGGTGCTCATTTCAGGACCTTCCCCTCTCATACCCAAGTTCCTGAGCCGAGGCAACTTTGGTGATGACGGACACGTGGCCTTTGGCACGAGTCAGGGTTTCCTAAATTTCCCAAAATAAAATATTTAGGTGGTGACTTTGTCATTTGGCAAAGCAGTCCATGTTTGGCGCTTTTTTTATTCAAAATCGATTTTCCAAAACCGATTGCCAGATTTGGACTCTTTAGTGATTTATCAGTCTTACATTGCACTTTGTGAGATTAGATTCAAAACCGCGACAGGAGTCCGAACTGTAGTAGCTAGAATCCAAATCAGCCCCCTCTCTAAAAAGGGCGGCGTGCAGAGAGAGTTTCGGGCGGTCTACAGTATGGCAAATGTTTTGACATGGATGTGAAATATGATTTGTTTTGGAATTGTAAAACATGTTTTCATAATAAGTTGGACTTCATTCATTAACCTCTTTATTTTGGTATTACTCACTGGGCTTTAGCTCACCCTCCCTTATATATATATAGGTGAGCAGTTGGAGGATCAGTATCGAAGTCAGCCTTTGTCAAACCACCCAAGCAGTGCCTCCGTGTTGAGGCTTTTGTTTTCTTTTTTCTAAGCGTTAAATTTTGATTAAATCTTAAGTGTGTGTGAGATATGTGTAAGATATGTATTCGTATTTGTATCTATTAAAAGTGTATTAAGAATGTTTTAATTATTTCAGCTGGTCATGTATGCACAACTCAACGGAATATCTTATTTTTGTTTTGCTTCTGCTTCAGGCCCCGATACTAATTAAATATTTTTGAAATTTTGTCTTTGAGGTCGTAGGTAATCTATGATTACTGGCCGGTCACCACTCTAATCTTTAGGGATGGGTTGGGGCCGTGATAGAGTGTAGGTTTAGCATCATGACTGACCAGTAATCCTTAGATTACCTATAGTCTCAATAAACAAAATCAATCTCAATTTAATTTACGGGGCTTAGCGGAAGCAATATGTAACATAAAAATGAACCATTGAGCTGTGCATACATGTTAAACCTCATATAATAAATGAGCAACCATTCTTACTTATGTACAATCATACACCATGGTAAATCCTGCCCACTTAATACATATCCAAACATTTATAGTATTAAATTCAAACAACCCCCAAATAACAAACATAAGAACAAAATAAAAGTAGGGGTTTTGACTTGCTTGGCTTGATTCAAGCCCAAGCTTACTCCAACCAGGGAGCTTCTCAAAATGATTGACGCAGGGAAGACTCCGGGGTTTTTTTTTATCACTGATTCTCAATCTGGTCACCTACATATACATATAAATAGTGAGCTGGGGCCCAGTGAGTAATAACAGAATAAAGGAGTTAAATGAATGAAGTTTGATAATGTTTTCAATACAATTCCCATTTCAATGCAATTCACAATGATCCAATAATAGCACAATAGCAATAGTCTTTACAAATGACACATCCAATAGAGTAACAATATTTCGATATCAAAGGTCGATCAATGGGACCATGAGGGTCGATCAATGTTCTATAGTCAATATGACCAAGGAGGTCTAACATTAGAGATCTCTAAGTTTCAATTATCTAATGGGCCATGGTATTGTTTCCCCCAGGCAAGGGCCTATTATGGTATTGTTTCCCCCAGGCAAGGGCCTCATTATTGGATGCGACGAATACAATCCAAAAGAGAACTTCATTCATCAAAAGAAAACAACATTCCAATAAACCAATCATATAACAATTTCGAAAGTAAATATAGTTTGAACATATCTTTATAAAGTTACTACTCAACATGGGTAAAATTGGTGCTAGGCCTCGAAAGTCCATTTATACAAAATATATAACAAAAATACATTGAGGTTGCATTTCGATTTAACGTTTAATCTCCATTCAATTCTCTTCTTGTATGTTTCTACATCAATTCTCAATGTCTAAGAATGCTCTAATAAGCATGAGGATACAATGATGCACTTATGAAAGTTTTTGAAAGTTGCTGAAAACAAGGTGTTCGCTCGAGCTCACACTTTGTCGCTCGAGCGGTCTAGCAATATGCAAAGGGTTCGCTTGAGCACACAATTGGTTGCTCGATTTGTTTGTAAAGACTACAAAAGTGTTGGATGCTCGATTTTCACGCTCGACGGTCGCTCGATATTCGCTCGAGCCAAGTACTGAGAAAAAGGGAGTTCGCCCGAGCGCATAATCGGTCAGTCGAGCCACTGTGCAATAGTCTGCAAAACTATTGGGAGCTTGAAACGTACACTCGAGCGACACTTACATCGCTTGAGCAAACTGCTCGAATTTTGGAATTTCCAGAATTGTGTTTGAAGTTCAAACTTGCTATTCAAAGGCCCAAACCTTGCATGGTTGGTACAAAAACATGGTAAATCATTGTAGAACATGAAAACATAGTCAATTTGTAATTAATTACTTAAAATCATGCTCCAAATTTCCAAATTCAAGATTAAACCATAAAGTTAAAACCATGCATAACATGAATTGAACTCTTCCCTTTTCAAAATATGATCAAATAAATTGAGGTGTGTAAAATCATGTAAAACTTCCAAAGATGGTCAATTAAACTTCATGCATGTAGAGAATTTCATGGAATTCAAACTTAAAATGATGATTCATGCATGCATGTCTCAATTATGATCTTATTTGACAAATCTAAAGAAATTCTTACATTCACTACCCAATTACATGAAATTAACCCTATGAACTCCATGAACTCAACTCCTACTCAAATTATTTTCAAGAATTCTGGTTGAAGATCATACCTAAGGCTTGAATTCAAGTGTATTCTAGCTCAAATCTTCAAAACTCCTTCAATTCCTTTACAATTCTCTTATCCGTCTCTCTTTAGTGTCGATTTTCTCTCTCTCTCTCTCTCTCTCTCTCTCTCTCTCTCTCTAAAATCTCAGCTAAGTATATATTTTGTGCTCAATTAAGCTTATATGACATACATATATAGGTGTGATTAGCTTAGCCTAATTAAGCTTGTTTAGGGATAATTAATCCAACATAGTTTTGATTAATTCTAATAAATTCTAATTATTTTGATCCAAATCAAATTTCAATTAAAGTCGACATAAAATTATAAATATTCTAATTTGCCTATTGGGCTAGTCAATTTCGATTTCTGAAGCCGTTAAGCCTGTCAATTTCTGTCTCTAAATCGACAATTCTAACAAGTATTCCATAAAAAAAACATATATTCACACTTAAGCATATAATTAAGCAATTAAACTCGCACAAATAAATATATAAAAAAATACTGCACACGTTGGGGTCGTCACAGTCTCTCCCCCTTACAAAGTTTGGTCCTCCAAACTTAAGTTACCTTCGTATAGAAACTAATATGGATATCGTTGCCATATCTCATCTTCATTTCCCCAAGTGGCTTCTTTCCCATAATGTTCTTTCCATTCTACCTTGACCATCAGAATCGATCTATTTCTCAAATGTTTCACCTGTCGGTTAATAATCTGCACCAATTATTCGTCGTAGATCATATCTTCATCTAGAGAAATTTGATGATAATCAGTTACATGGAATGGACCTCTAAGATAGTCTCGAAGCATCGACACATGAAATATGTTGTGTATCTATTCCATTCCCGGTGGTAAGGCAATCTGGTAAGCAACATGACCCAATTTTTCAAAGATCTGGAATGGTCCAATGAAACGAGGAGTCAGTTTCCCTTAGCTACTAAATCTTGTTTGCCCTTCCATTGGTGTTACTTTGATAAATACATGATCTCCCACTTCATACTTTAAATCTCTTCTCCGTTGATCCGCGTAACTCTTCTGTCGGCTTTGTGCAGTTTTGAGTTGTTATTGAATGTTTTTTATCTTTTTAGTCCTTTGCTGCACAAGTCTTGTCCCGTATATAGCCCTATCACCAACCTTAGTCCAACAAACTGGAGATCTACACTTTCTATTGTACAGTGCCTCATATGGCGCCATATTGATGCTAGCGTGGAAACTGTTATTATAAGCAAATTCAGCTAATGGCAAATATGTTCTCTCTGTTTATCCATCGGTTTGTAGATGAAAAGCTGTTCTAAACCTTAACTCTGTTTCCATTGCATTTTGTAGACTATACTAAAATCTAGAAACAAATTTAGGATCCCTGTTTGATACAATAGACGCTGGAACCCCATGTAAACGAATAATCTCATCAATGTAAGTGGTGACAAGTCTATAGGCATTAAATGAGATTTTCACATTTAGAAAATGAGAAGACTTTGTCAATCTATCAACTATAACCCAAATAGGATTCATACCTCCAGATGTTCGAGGTAGACCGACGATGAATTCCATGGTTATTTGTTCCTATTTCCATTCTGGAATAGTAAGGGACTGAAGTAAGCTTGCCAGTTTCTGATGCTTTGCTTTTACTTGTTGACGTTGTAGGCATTCGAAGTTCAATTTGGCAATCTCTCTTTTCATATTGGGCCACCACCAATACACTAAGTTCAAATCTTAATACATTTTGCTATTCCCGGATGCATAGCAAACATCAACTTGTGAGCTTCTTCTAGGATTCTTCTTTTTAGTTTTGTGTCATTGGGAACACAAAATCTCCCCTGAAATTTCAATATTGAGTTTTCAATTGTGAATCCCAGTTTAGGTTTAGCTTCAAACTCATCATTCATTTGTTTTTGTTTGATCTCTTCAATAATTGCCGATTGTGCAGACATTGCGGCTATCAAACCATATTGTTCAGAAGGCACCACTTCTATTTCAAGCTTTTCAAATTCTTGTAGAAGCTCTTTCTAATCTGCTAACAAACAGGCTAAACGTCCCATATTCTTTCTGCTAAATGCATCTACCGCGGTGTTGGCTTTGCCCGAGTGATAATGAATTTGTAGATCATAGTCTTTGATCAATTTGAACCATCACCTCTATCGCATGTTTAATTCCTCGTGCGTGAAAAAGTACTTCAGGCTTTTATGATCTTTGTACCCTTCACATTTAGCCTCATACAAGTAATGTCGCCATATTTTCAATGCAAACACAACTACGGCAAGCTCTAAGTCATGTGTTGGGTAATTCTTCTCTGTGGTCTCAACTATCGAAGGCATCTGTAATACCATGCCATTTTGCATTAAAACACAACACGAACCCTTATAAGATGCATCGCTATAAATTACAAATCCTTTGGTACCTGAGGGTATAGTAAGGATTGGAGCTGTGGTCAATTTTGTTTTCAGTTCTTGAAAGCTAGTTCCCTCAGTTCTATCCATTAAATGGTTCCCCTTTTCAAGTCAATTGGGTCAACAGTACAGCAATTTTTGAGAAGTCTTTAACAAATCTACGATAATAACTTGACAATCCCATAAAACTGCGCACTT
This sequence comes from Camellia japonica, assembly GCA_030407325.1. Taxonomy (NCBI): domain Eukaryota; kingdom Viridiplantae; phylum Streptophyta; class Magnoliopsida; order Ericales; family Theaceae; genus Camellia; species Camellia japonica. Next base: position 5,089,108 of record JAPPVO010000059.1, read on the forward strand.
CGGTCACGTTAGTTGGGGTAAACCAATCAATAATTACTTTTATCTTATGAGGGTCAACAGTGATACCATTTTTATCAATGACATGTCCCAAAAATGCAATCTTATCTAACCAGAATTCACACTTTTTGAATTTCCCATACAAATATTTTTCTCTAAGTGTCTGAAGGGTCATTCTCAAGTGTTGTTCATGGTCATTTCTACTTTTCGAATAGATCAAAATGTCATCAATAAACACAATAATGAATTCATCTAAGGCGGCGGGTTTAAAAATTCTATTCATCAAATCCATGAATGTTGCGGGTGCATTTGTGATTCTAAAAGGCATGACTAAAAACATAATGTCCATACTGGTTCCGAAGGTAGTCTTTTCAATATCTTCAGCCCTTACCTTTAACTGATGATATCCCAATCTCAAGTCAATTTTGAAAATATCTGAGCCCCCTCCAACAGATCAAATAAATCGTCAATATGAGGTAATGGACATTTGTTCTTCGCAGTTACTTTATTGAGTTCCCGATAGTTAATACGTAGACGGAGAGTACCGTCTTCTTTCTTTACAAAAGGACTAGCGCACCCCACGGCGATGTACTTGGGCGAAATAAACCCTTTGTCAAGCAATTTCCACAACTAAATTTTCAATTCTTTGAATTTATAGTAGTAAACATGTGTAGGGATTTTTAGATATTGTTGTGTACCCAGTATTACATCAATTGTAAGTTCAATCTCTCTAACTAATTGCCTGGGTAACTCATCCAGAAATACATCAGGAAAGTCCCTCACTAGTGGTATACTGTCTAGGGTAATTCCCATGGTTGTTCAGTTGTTACACTACATAAATACCCTTGACAACCCTTACTAATCAATTTTTTAGCTTTCATAACAGATATAACATATGGTGGTGGAACTACGCCATTTTTCTCAAAATAAAATTCATGTTCAGGAGGTCAGAATATCACTCATTTTAAAGCACAATCAATGGTTGCATGGTATTTAGATAGCCAATCCATACCCAAAATAAGATCAAGCTGTCTCATGTCTAAAGGTATTAAATCAGCATACAAAACAGCATTCTCAAGTGATAATTCACATGCAGCATATATAGATGAACATAACATAGATCCCCCCGTAGGTGATGCAACACACAATATATATCTCAATGTTTCCGTAGGTTTATTCAGAGTTTTAGCAAATACCATAGAAACAAACAAATGTATAGACCTTGAATCAATTAAGACATAAGCAGGTTAATCACAAACAAAGATTGTTCCTGACATTACTGCCTCCTGTAGACACCCCATTTTTGACGACCTCAAGACTTCGACGTCATCGGTTGCGAACTCGATGATTGCGCATTTGTACTTATTTTGAGCACCCGAGGGTCTCGCTGAGTGCCGTGTCTTTGAGCCTCTTAAGACTTTGTGTTTTGGCCTTGGTTTTTGGGCCAAACCTTGATACCTCTTGCCTGAGGGAGGGGAAGGGCTTGCCGGCCACTTGTGGCATCTGTCGGCCACTTTTCTCTCTTGTAGGCCACTTGGAGTGGTCGGCCGGCTAGGGGAGGTGGCCGGCCAGCCAACTTAACTGGCCAGCGGCCAATTTTTTTCTTTTTTAGATATTTTTAGATTTTTTGAGCAAGTTGTGGCCCACTGAACTCATCCTCCATACACGTGTATGGAGGGATGGAAACAAGCTTTTAGCTTGTCAAACAAGCTTTTGCCTACTTTCTCTATATAAGGGGAGGTCCCTCCCCCTTTAAAGGGGTTCAAAAAAATCTCAGAGCTGAAATCTCTCCCTCTCTCTCTCTCTCTCTCTCTCTCTAGAATTCTCACTCTCTCTCTCTCTCTCTATTGAGCTTAAAAGTGTGTTTTCTTCACATATTTGCACTCAGACACCTAGTCAAACACCTTCACTTTGGAGCTGAGGTCCATTGAAGCTTGATTTGTGGTCTTAGACTTTGTTTTGGCTCAAAATTGTTGCTGTCTTGCTGCGGTTCTTCAAGGGTTAGCATCTCCCTCTTTTAAGCTTATTTTTGTGCACAATCTTGGCCACCTTTGCATGCCATTTTAGGCCTACTTGTCAACTACAAAAACCTCTATTTTGAAGTGTTTAAAATGGTGGTTTGAGGCCTTGTTGGAGTCAGGGAAGATCCAACCTGTTTCATTGCTTATTTGTTAAGCTTTTGGACCATCCTTTAAAGATTTTGAAACCATCTCCTTTTGGACCTTTAACCACTGAATTCCAGAGGAATTTCAGTGGTGGAAAGTGGTTTTAAGGTCCAAAATGGAAGGGGTGGTCCCCTTTCCTCTTGTCTTGCTTGTATGTGTTGATGGCCTACCAAATGAGCATGTGTTTATCCCCTTTTGAAGCTTAGTTCCAGCATGTTTTTGTGACTTTTTGGACCTTCTCTAACTCTGTTTTAGACTAGTTTAGTCATTGGTTGCTTGCTTCTTACACTTGTAGTGTAATCTTGCTTAATAGCCTTGAATGCTTAATGCGTTAGTCCATCATTCTAGCATGTATTAGCTCTATCTTAGCGTGTTTTTGTTCATATTTCAGCATGCTTTAGCTCTATTTTAAGTGGTCTTGGCCATGTAAGACTTGTTGTGCATGGTTGTAGGTTAAAGGCCCTTTACTAGCTTTGAGTTTCAATGTCTCTAGCATGCTTTGCTTGAGTTGTTTGCATGCCTTAGCCTCATTTCTCACATGATTTCAGTGCATGTAGCATAGTCACGTTCTCATATATTCTACTCTTTCATAGCTTTTGTAAGTTGTGCTTTATGCCTCGTTTGTGAGCCAATACTTGAGCATGATTTTATCGCCTCATGGACTTCCATCTCAGCATGTTTTGGCCTTTATTTTGGCATGATTAAGCTCTGTCCAAAGCTGGTTTGGCCCTTTGAGCATTGTCTTGCATGCCTCTAGTGTAATACACTTCACTAGCTTTGATGCTTAAGCCTTTCAACATGCATTACATGACTTGTTTGCATGGTTTTAAGTCACTTAGCATACTATTTTAGTGCTAAAATATGTGTCATTGCACTCCATTGCTTTAAGCTTTCATTCACCTTGAAAGTGGCCTTAAGCCCCTTGTTCGCTTGAGAATGAACTTGAGGCATTCATGCCTAATGGTTTTAATCCTCCCTCGAGGATTTCTACTAACCAACAGCATGATACTTTCTTCATGATCAAGGCACTCGAAGCTTAGGTCGTCTTTCAAATTAGAGCACTTTGCACATTGAACTTAACCGGTTAATGGACTAATTGGTAAGTTAAAATGAGTAAATAATAAATGGACCAAGTAAAACATGCCAAGATAACATGTTGTTTGCATTGCATGTGTTTGAATCGGACGCTAATCCAAACACACGGAATGTGGGACATTTCATACTCAAAGTGATGAAACCTGTCACATTTCTTGGTCGCCGACCCCCTTGATTGTACGTGATAGGGTGGAAGCCTTTCGAGTCTTATGTGTGCATTCACTAAAGCTTGTACAAGCTTGGTTCTTTGGCCATCATGCATAGAGATGCTTGATTGGTGGCTTGGGAGCCAAGTACCACACTCCTTTGAGCTTGAGATATGATGAGGAGGGTGGTAGTGCACACATTTCTTGCCAAATACATTTGTCTTGCTCTGTTGTCTCTATTGTAGCAAAGGCAAAATGTTGGAACGAAAAGTGGCCGGCCGGCCACTTGCAGTAGCCTACCGACCACTTTGTACTGGCCGGCTGTGCCAGTAAGGTAGCCTATCGACCAGTTGAGGTGGCCAGCCGCGGCCACCTGCGGAGAAATTGCCCAAAATGTTCCTGTGTTGGGGCAAGATGCAACCTGGAAGTTCATTTGATATTCTGAGATCACCGCGAGTGCAACAGAGGCAACTCATGGCAAGGCAATGCATTTTGGGGTGAAGCACACGAGCATGCATGCCTCACTTCCCTCCGAGGCCATTTTACTGCTTTACTTAGCTAGTTAATTTTCTAGTTTTGTAATAATTAGGTAATGTGCTTAGCTAATTTAATCATTCTCTGTAATATTCTAATTAGCTTAGCACAGCTAGTTCAATTCGGTTTGTAATAATTAATTAGCTAGAATTAGTTAATTAGTTGGTTTGCAATAAGTAGCTTAGCTTAGCATAGCTTAGTTCTTATTTATTCAGACCCTTCGTCGAGAGGCGCAATGTTGTAATAAGGGTGCGTGTGTGTGTGCATGTCTTCCAACCCCCACTTCTTTCTCCTTTATTTAACCGCTTTTGATGGTAGTTTTTTAAGGCCATATTTCGATTAGCATACCTTATGCTTGATGGTGCATCATTCATTTGTCTTGCATGCACCGGGCTCGGCATATCATTCAACCTGCATTGTGTTTCACTACCTACTTGAATACGTGTTTCAAAGCATGTTATCAAGTGTTGCATTCATATGCCATCTTAGCAAGCCGAGCCTATTTTAGTTGCATTTTTGCATGTTTTGCATTAACCATCTTAACATAGTTAGGGATCATGCATATTTCTAACTAGTTTTCTATTTTGGCTCGGAGTACACTGTAAGTGTTTACGCTTTAGCATCTTTGCATGAGTGTGAGTGTTGCCATGATCGCATGCTTGCCATGAGGCTATTTGCTTAAGTGATTAACTCATGAATACCTGTGGGTGAAGGCTTGATTGCCTGAATTGGGACAATTCATCAAATGCATGCTTTAAGTCCACTTTGCGAAGTGGCGAAATCACCATGTTTTAAGCCCATATGAGGGTGGCAAATCCGCGCTTTAGCCTACTTGTGAGTAGCACTTTCAAACCATTTTCGAAAACAACACATGAATTGTTTTGTTCCAATTCTTGTGATTGAGTCTATACTTATATGCTGTGCGCATCATATAGTAAGTTAGGTAATAATCTGAACAAGAACACATGTGTTTATAAAACAACATATCATGCTTAGTAGAGGCCGATCCTTTGATCGGGCGAGCGGGGGTGCTCATGTTATGACCTTCCCCTCTCGTACCCAAGTTCCCGAGCCGAGCCAACTTTGGTGATGATGGACACGTGGCCTTTGGCACGAGTCAGGGTTTCCTAAATTTCCCAAAAACAAAATATTTAGGTGGCGACTCTATAATCTGGCAAAGCAGTCCATGTTTGGTGCTTTTTTATTCAAAATTGATTTTTCAAAACCAATTGTCGGATTTGGACTCTTTGGTGATTTATCAGTCTTAAATTGGACTTTGTGAGATTAGATTCAGAACTGTGACAGGGAGTCCGAACTGGTTAACGTGCGCGGGTACCCCCCGAGCTAGTTACAGTTTCTGGCGACTCTGCTGGGGATTTAGAGAACTTGACTCAAACTCATGATATGTTGTTTTATCTACACTTATGTGTTTCTTTGCATTGCATTTGCATTGGTGTGCCTAAGTCACAATGTTGGCCATCTGATATTCCTGAACGGTTTGTCGGAGGCTTGCTTGAAAAAGCATGCCATAAGGCTAACCGGTTACGGGCTCTGCCACGATGGGAACACAAACCTCGGATTGGGATCACCGCCGAGGCACCCTTTTTGACCAATCGACCTAGTTATATATCGGAAGCTGTAGAGACCATTCCAAACTAGGACAGGTTGCTTACCTGAATGCAGGTTATTTGAAACCATTTGCTTGTGTAGCGAGCCACTAGTTCCTGACAAAATAGGACAGGGAAACCCTACCCCACCATAGGGGTGTTTTGGCTCTCACTTGCTTGCTATGTGCTGTTAGGGTGTGTCTCTATAGGAATGCATGTATCAGTTGCAAGTTTGAGTATCAGTCTGAGGACATCAGGGTTTGAGAGTATTAGTTTTGAGGCAGAAATTTGGGGGACAGAAGTCAGTGTTTGAGAACAAATTATCCAGCTTATGATTTTCAACTGTGTGTTGTTTCTATGTAAGCCGGGATGCTGTCCGTTTCTTGATTGTTGTTTCTTTTCCTTTTTGCTTTATTTTCTTTTTGCAGGGTAGTGTTGCACAATTGCTTCCAACGAGGCAGATACCCCGAAGCACTCCGGATTAGAGGTAGAAGGCTTTCTAGATATGAGGATCTTAATGACGGACAACCAGTGTTTGTTTCATTGCCGCCGATTACAAGATGGAGGGCAGTTAGGTATAGGGCACCAGTACAGCAGTCGCTAGTTCAGCGGTCGCTATCTGATTCACTTGTGCTCAGTAGGGTACAGTTTTTTGATTCTACCACAAAGAGAGAATACCCACCTGTTCAGACAGATCAGCATTTCACAGTCAGTATGGAGGACATGATACGTCAACTCCAAGAGACCATGCAGGCCTTACAGCGTGATGCTACTCGCCAAGCGGAGATTACTGCTTGTCAGACCGAGGTTGTGGCCCAACAGATAGAACTAATTGCTAGGCTTTAACAACAGCAGCAACCACAACAAGCCGGAGCATCTACTTCGCATCCACCCCCACCCCTACCTAGTGTTCCAACACCCGAGGATACAGCTAACGTCCAGGAGAACACGAACATGCCAACAGGGCCAGTCCCGCCACCAGTCCTGTCACAGATTTCAAAAGCACCAGCCTTCTCAACTGATACGTTGTTCGAATCTGAGGTTGATCCTACTGCCTTGAAAGTCAGTAAGCTTGAAAAGCTATTTAAACGAGGCCAGGGAGTCAACTCGATCCCAGACATAGAGGATGGCTACACTGATTCAGCGGTGACATTGCCGGACAGGTTCAAAATGCCTCACATAGATCGCTTTGACGGCTCGGGTGATCCTATGGTTCATCTGAGGCAGTTCTCGGATATTTTGCGCCCGATGGGCTTGACAAGACTCCAGAAATTATCTCTCTTCGGTCGGACCCTATCGGGTATTGCGGCCATCTGGTACGCCAAACTGGAGGACTCACTGAAAAGGAGTTGGGAGGAGATGGCCGAGGCCTTCATCGCCCAGTATACTTGCAGCATACAAATCGAGGTCACGAGATCCAGGATCTCATCGACAACAAGGTGATTGCGCCTCCTGAGAAGCCAAATTCACCACTAACCCTCTCCTACCGTATAAACAACCCCCCTCCTCCACCCAGGCAGATAAACCTGATCCAAACCATGGCCATCCCATATGACCCTAGCATATACATCACTCCCTCCCACCTACCTAAGCCTAAGGTGTTCATCCCAGACAGCACAAACCTGTGCATGATAAAGCACCTTCCTAACCCAGCCCAAACCAGTGGTGGTGACTGTCGAAGGCAAGACTGCGGTGACCTTGGAGGAGAATGAGAATGTTGGTTCGGAACCTGAGGGATCTAAGGGCTTAACGGAGGAAGCATACAACTCATGCGGTTATATTGTGTCAATAGATCAGGCTAAGCCGAAGGTAGAATTGTCAACTGGGATGGAGGTACATGTCGTCCGGGAGGATGGGCCAAGTCAGGGGCTAGATGACCTTGCCGAGCTGGAGGAAGATATTGCTAATCTGCAATTCTTTAGCGAGCAGGATCTGGGGGATGTGAGCATCAATTGGTTTGACCTAAGTGTAGCAACAGATGTTATAGGGTGGCTTAGTGACGAGCCTGATATCAATGAGGGATCTCTACCTAGGCAAGAGCTATCAGAACAGGAACATCTGCAGTGGTCAGAATGGCTGAGAACAGGGAAGAATCGCCGGAGAGCACCGATGTTGAGAATTTTGCTTGGGATGTGGGCAACTTGAGTACAACAGACACTGAAAAGGAAGCCATATTGAAGCAGATTGAACAAGAGAAAATCGAGAATGATAACAGGGCTAGAAAGGCCAAGGCGCCTAACGGCGCAGAATGTGTTGTGAGGACAGAAACAGCTACAGCGGAACCGGACAGCTGTCTTTCGGTTGTCGATGGGATGTAATGGGAAGACGATGACTTACGTCTTGCCCACACTGACGATGACTAGGGGCAAAATCAACCTGATGACACCTGGTACATCGAGGAGGTTGACCATATGACCCGGAGTGGGCGATACTTCAAGCCCCCACATCTGGACCAGCCAGAGGCGTCGAGGAAAGACAATGAAGCAGAAAAGCAGAAAGACTGACTGTTAGAGGAGGAAGCTGTATTGAAGCAGCTAAAGAAAATTCAGGCAGACATCTCCATCTAGGGACTGCTTATGGCCTCAAAAGTTCATAGACAAGCTTTCCTTTCGGCCATGGATATGGCTAAGCTTTCGATAGATACAACTCCGGAACAGTTGGTGGGACTGGTGTTCCCAGGTGGAGCTTCCCCAACCCTAACCTTCACAGACAAAGAACTACCGCTTGAGGGCTCTGATCATAACATGCCATTGTATATCTCTGTGGAGTGCAAAGAGAAATGGATACCGGTTGTCCTAGTTGATACGGGATCTGCAATCAATGTATGTCCGTCGCGAACGGTGTATGCTATTGGGTTGAAGCCCGTAGATTTCACACCAACAGCCCAGGTGATACCGGTGTATGATAACACCAGTCGAGAGGTGCTGGGGATAGTACGTGTCAAAACTCAGGTTGGCCCGGGGCAGCACGACATTGAGTTCCATGTCTTAGATGTTCTAACCACCTTTAATCTACTCCTTGGGCGGTCGTGGCTGCACCAGGTGAGAGCTGTCTCTTCCACCTTACACCAGATGCTGAAGTACCCCCACGGGAAGGGGGTGGCAATAGTTTTTGGAAACTCTTCCATACATCTGCCGCCAGAGATTTCTACACCGGTTTTGGAGATTGAACATGGCCAGGAGCACGTGTTTTTGTCGGGATTCACCTTAGCTGAGGCTCGGGTACTACAGGATATGTTGGCTATTGATGAGGGACTGTATGTCAGCGCACAATCTGTATACCTCATGAACAAGCTTCAACACATGCCCGGGATGAGACTGGGACGGAGTGGCCGAAAGGGCATCGCAGCATTGGCTGAAGTGTCGCACAACCCATATACCTTTGGCTTAGGTTACACGCCTACCAAAGAGGATTGGGCAAGGAAAGGAAGAGAAATGGTCGGAAGAGCCAGGCCTACGCAAGCCGGGTAACACTACGAGTTGGTGCACAGACCTATCCAAGGAACCCTGAACGGACGCTTTGTCCGGGAGGGGGAAGATTTCCCGTTTTGTAGCTTTCTAAAGCCATGGTTGAATTCAAAGAAGCGGCATTTGCCCGACTTCGAGATCTTTTTTGACCTTCAATTGTCAGGGGATGAAGTTGCGGAAGAGCAGACTAACCCACTAGTTCAGACTGAGCAGTGTAAGGAGGGTGAGTCCAAGAGCATAGAAATTGAGATGGGGGTAGCACTGGCTTGTCTCCTCTTAGATCCTCAGATCACACCGGAGTGCTTGGGGGATAACTTCTCAGTTTCCATGATTGGAGATGACTCGACTGCGGGCCCTTCTTCCGACATTCTGGATGCATCCATCGTACCCTCCTTCGTCTGGCAATACGAGGAAGGATTTTTATCTAGCAGTTCTGGGTCAGGTAGTGAGCCAAAATCTGATTCCACAGAGTCTGTGGAGTCGGAATCAGATTTCGGTTCTTCTGAGTCAGAGTCTGGTATTCCTGGGGTTGATAACCCGGATGCCACTGTCCTGTTCAGGTCGTCTTTTTCATTTTCCTTTGAGTCTGTTGTAACCGAAAGATCTGATGAACTGGATGTTGTTAATGAGAATGGTATAGCTGTGGCTTCTGAGTACTTTTATGTGCCTTTAGTTTATTGCATTAATTAGGACTTTCAAATTTTTGATGAAAACGACGAGGACGAAATTCCTTTGGTTTTGAAACAGTTGATTAATCAAGAGCAGGAGAGGTTTGTAAAACCTTTGGTTGATGAAATCACCTCAATTAATGTTGGTACTGAGAAGGACCCGCGGCTGGTCTAGATCGGGTCCACGTGGTCTTCGGAGGAGCGCGAGCGCTTAGTCGCTTTATTAAAAGATTTCAAAGATGTTTTCGCGTGGTCCTACGAAGACATGCCTGGAATCAATCCTAAGATTGTACAGCACCGGATCCCACTTGACCCACAGGCCCGACCCGTTAAGCAGAAGCGTTGAAGGATTCGCCCCGGACTAGGCTCTGAAAATCAAAGAAGAGGTCACCAAGCAGATTGACGTAGGGTTCCTATTAGTATCTGAGTATCCAACTTGGTTGGCCAATATAGTTCCGGTGCCAAAGAAAGACGGCAGAATTCAGGTATGTGTGGGCTTCAGAGACTTGAACAAAGCCAGTCCGAAGGACAACTTTCCTCCGTCGCATATCGACAAATTAGTGGACTTCACTGCTATGCATGCGCTGCTCTCATTTATGGATGGGTTTTTAGGCTACAATCAGATTTTGATGGCACCCGAAGACAGGAAGAAAACTGCTTTCACTACCCCGTGGGGAACTTACTGTTATAGGGTGATGCCGTTCGGTTTGAAGAATGCTAGGGCTACATATCAACGGGCTACAACCACGATTTTGCACGATATGATCCATAAAGAGGTTGAGGTGTACGTGGACGACATGATTGTCAAGTCCAAGGAAAGAGAGGGCCACTACACCACCTTGAAGAAAATTTTCCAACGGATTAGAGAGTATCGGTTGCGGCTGAATCCTCAGAAATGTACTTTTGGTGTTATAGCAAGGAAAATGCTGGGGTTTTTTTTATCACACAGAGGGGCAACGAGGTCGATCCCTCCAAAATCAAGGCCATCTTAGAAATGCCACCACCAAAGACTGAAAATGAGGTGCGAGGCTTTCTGGGTAAAGTGCAATTTATAGGACGGTTTATTGCAAAATTAATCTTGACTTGTGAACCACTGTTTGGTCTCCTGAAGAAAGGAAGGAAGTTCCAATGGGATGACCGATGTCAAGTTACTTTCGAGCAGATCAAGCAATATCTACAGAACCCACCTGTGTTGTCACCACCAGAGCCGGGGGAACCGTTGATTCTGTACCTATCAGTAACCGAAACGACAATAGGTTGCATGCCTATGCAGGAATCTGAGGATAAAGTGGAAAAGGCTATCTACTACCTGAGCAAGAAAATACTGGAATACTAGACCCGCTACACTCCGCTGGAGAAGGCTTGTCTGGCCTTGGTATGGGCTACCAGGAAGTTGAGGCACTACCTGTTAACTCACTTTGTAATACTGGTTTCGAGATTAGATCCCATCAAATATCTCTTCGAGAAACCAGCACTTATGGGTAGGATAGCTCGTTGGTTGCTTCTTCTCTTCGAATTTGATCTGAAGTACATGACGCGCAAGTCTGTGAAAGGGAGAGTGGCAGTGGAGTTCCTAGTCGATCACCCAGTAGAGGGAGATGAAGTAGTAGAGTATCTGTTCCCGGACGAGGCCATTATGCAGCTTGAAGAAGAGGTCTAGACTATGTACTTTGACGGAGCGTCTAATCAATACGGGTATGGGATAGGGGTGTTGCTGATAGCACCCGACAATTCCCACATACCCTTAGCTTTCAAACTCCGATTCAAAGTATCGAACAATGAGGCTGAGTATGAGGCATGTATCGCTGGCTTAGAAGCGGCCCTAGAACTAGGGGCAAAAAGGTTGGACGTCATCGGAGACTCGAACCTAGTTGTGTCTCAAGCCAAAGGAGACTAGAAGGTGAAGGAAGAAAGGATGAAAATTTACCACCAAACTCTGGACGTACTAATTCCCAGGTTTGAGAAGTTAACCTCCACCCATCTGTTGAGAGAGAACAACCGGCTTGCAGACGCTTTATCTACTCTATCTTCTATGATAGACATCCTTTGGGAGTCCGGATGCGTCCGATCATCATTGAACAGCGGTATGTGCCGGCATACGAGCTGATTGCCGCCATAGATGAAGTACAAGATCAAGATCCCTGGTATTATGACATTTGGAACTTCTTGGAAAATGAGGCTTATCCACCAGGGGCGAATGCCAAAGATAAGAGGGCAATTCGGAGAATGGCTGCTCAGTTCATCGTCTGCGGAGGTAAACTGTACAAGAGGGGCCATCTTGGGATGCACAAACAGTGTGTTGATGCTGAAGAATCTAAGCGCCCGATGAAGGCCATCCATGGAGGAGAGTGCAGAGCGTACATGAGCGGGGCATGCTAGCCTGGAAGATTCTCAGGCAGGGTTATTACTGGTCAACCATGGAGGAGGATTGTATTGGCTTTGTTCGGTGATGCCACAAATGCCAGATCTATGCAAACCGCATGACCATTCCGCCGTGAAGCTATACAATATGACTTCACCGTGGCTGTTTTCAGTCTGGGGGATTGATGTGATTGGGGCAGTTACTCCGAAGGGGTCGAACGGGCATGAGTATATTCTGGTAGCGATAGAATACTTTACAAAGTGGGTCGAGGCCCAATCCTACGCTATGCTAAAGGCATCACATGTTGCTAAGTTCATCAAAAACAACATTATCTATCACTATGGTGTCCCGAATAAGATTATTTCAGATAATGGTTCCCACTTCAAGAAGGAGGTGATCGACTTGTTGGAGAAGTACGTGGCTTTTCATAAGTCATCCACATATCGGCCACAAACCAACGGAGCTATTGAGGCCGCCAACAAGAGCATCAAGCATATACTGTAGAAGATGGTGGAAACCTATAGAGACTGGCCAGATAAGCTGCCATTTGCTCTTTGGGGCTACCGGACTTCAATTCGAACTTCTACTGGGGCAACTCCGTACTCCTTGGTCTATGGGATGGAGGTTGTTCTTCCTATCCAAGTTGAGGTTCCGTCACTGCAGGTCATGGCTGAATGCCAGATAGCTGAGACAGATTGGCAGCAAAGCAGGTTCGAAGAATTCATGTTGTTTGACGAGAGAAGGCTGAAAGCACTGTATCACGTCCAGGGTTATCAACGAAGAATTGCCAGGGCTTTCAACAAGAAGGTTAAGTCCAGGAATTTAAAAGAAGGGAATCTGGTGCTCAAAGACAACCGAACTCCTATCCACGACCCTAGGGGCAAGTTCAGACCTAATTGGACTGGTCTCTACATCATCAAGTCAATCTGGTCAGGTGGAGTTGTCATTCTTATGGACCTCGATGGCCTTGAGTTTTCCCAGCCGATCAACATGGACAAGTTGAAGAAATATTATCCCTGAGTGGCTCGCTAGGCCGAAAACCTGAAAGGGCGACCTAGGCAAAAGTTAGAGCATAGAAAATTTGAAATAATAAAAACTGAGCTCTCAAGGTTAAAAACCCAGAAAGCACGGCCTTGGCTAAAGTTAGAGCGCAAAAGGAAAGTGTTAATACATGAGTGAACCTGAACCGAACTACGTAAGGCTTGATTCCCATCTTCGGGATACGTAGGCAACTTCATTCTGAAGTCCATCCATAAACACTTCCCAGATCAACTTTGTCCATGTGATCATCTTGGTCATCTCTGTCTTTTCTGCATTCAAGAGCTCGGTTGTGATCTCCAGTGCAATGCTATTCAGACAAGGGGCAACTTTCCAGTTGATTGGATCCGGGATTGTACATCTCAGCGATAGATCTCAGGCGTGTCCAGTTGTGATCCATATCGAAAATGGTTTTGAAAAGTTTTAATAAAAGTTCATTTTGTTCAAATTAATCTTTTTACAACTTAGACCATTTTTGGACCAAAACGGAAAATTTTCAGTACCCACAACTTTCAATTTCATTGATTTCATTACAGAGTTCTCTTGCTCTTGATACAAATTGAAGTTGTTTTTTATTACATTCATAAAGAAAACTTGAAAGTATAGATTAAAGCAATAAACTCGGGGCATAGTCAAGTCAGGTTTTCCTACGCCCCCTCCCAGAGCTTGTGGAAGCTTCTGATGCCAAAATAGGCCCAGTCTGTGCCTCATCTTCAAGCCAAGTTATGCCCTCGCCAAAAAGGGCACAACAGAAATAGGGAGCAGGGGTTAGAAGTTCTCTTGTTCTCCATGCTGTGGCATACCGAGCTAGCTATGAGCCTCGGATCAGAAATGAAGCTGGGTACTCTATCCCCTCTTTCGGGCAAGTCTGGTCGCAGCCGAACTGACGCCGGAATCGAAATGGGAAGTAGAAGACACAGTGCGTCAAGCCAATCAGCTGAATCCCAGGTTGGCAAGACATGCTGTAGCTCATTACTGGCAGATTAAGCCAGGGGTAGCTCCAAGCAATGTCGACAGCGGATAGGCTGCACATCAATTCGCACCACCATCCCTCATCTGGGGCATCAACTAGTTATTGCCGGAAGAAATAGCGCCGTGCTGAATATGCTGGGCATGAGTCCACTACTTTCAACTTATCCATGAGCCATATCTAGGGAGGGATGGAAAAAAAAAAAAATAGATTAAAGAATAGAGAGGTGTACGTGGAGAGAAAAGTGAGAAAGGGTTTTGAGAGAAAAACAGAGCCTGAGGGCCGAGTGATGTGAGAAATACACATTTGAGAAGGGTGGGAAACATTACCTGTAAGAGTAGTGGACTCCCTGCGAATCTGGCTGTCTCCCGGCGACGGAAAGCATCCAAACCCATCAGAGTCTCAGCTAGTGTCATGTCAATGCAGCTCTTGCCCTCCTTCAAGCCTTGGGCAATCTGAATCAAACGGACGCTAGACCCTCCGGAGCCTGGGGCAAGTAAGAAATGAGACAACATGCATAAGCAGAGGGCGTGTTGCCGAAAACTCTACCAAAGATGGTCACCATAGTCAATGGTGTCAAAAAACCGATGAATCAAGCTCAGAATATCCAGCTCCCCGTCGCGAATCAAAGACCGAGCGTCATGTAAAGTAAGCCCACACATCCGTCCTAAAGCTTGGATGTGGCCAAAACGGAATTGGGGCAAAATCTCTTCATCGCGCCGAGATTCCATCAAAGTTTGGAAATCTTCAAAAGTAGGACATATCTCTTGTCCGCCAAAGCTCAAAAACGTGAGTTACCGGATTCCAACACCTAGCCGCGACATGGAGGAACGGAAAACGCAGCGGGGTGTGGCTCAGCGTGAATAGTGCATTTATTTCGAAACCTTGGAAATTCAACTTTTCCGAGACATCCAAGTTTGCAATCCAATTTGTGAGGTTTTGGCCAAGAAATGCTTCCATTTGGGGCAAAAACAGAGTTGAAATGAAAGCATCACGAAGCTGGAACCTTTATAGAAGATAAGGCATTAAGTGGAGGACAAATGGCAACAATCTAGAGCTTCTCAAAATAATTGGCCGACCAGCCAGTTTAAGTAGCCGACCAGCTACCTTTACTAGCCGACCGACCCTTTTAAGTGGCCGGCAGTGAGAATAAGTGGCCGGCAATTGTCCTAAGTGGCCGACAGCCACCCCTTGTCTCCAGCAGAGAACCTTTAGCCTTCATATGTGCTGAAGATGCTGAAAATCTGTGTTTTGTTCCACTCTGGATGCGTTCTGCTGTGGTTTTGTTGACTCATTCTCGAATTTGTCGCTTTTGTTTATCGAGTTGTTGCAATTTGTTTATCAAGTTATTGTTTTGTTTATCGAGTTGTGCGTTAGTTGTTCTTTGCATTGTCTTATTTTGTTTGTTGGTTCACTACCTGACTAAGACAATGCATTTTGAATGTTCAATGATTCATCAATCTCACTTTTGTGTAAAATGGTGCGATGCGATGCTCAAAATATAAAATACAACACTTTTTGAACAAAAAGTTGTTTTCATTCCATCATGGTTTGTTTTTACAAAAGCGTGCAAGTTTTAAAGAAAATAAAACTGCCTAAGGCTGTACAATATGCTAATACTAAAGCAAAAAGAGAAATAAAGCAAAAAACATCTGAATCGGTGCCATCCAGCTCAGGATCGAGAGGCCCTCTTCATCCTCTTCCTCGGTTGAGAAGACTCTGGACCATCGCCGTCGGCACCGCTGTCTGAACCAGAGCCATCCTCGGCATCGTCGCCGCCCTCAGAACCTGAGCCGGTGCCATCGCCTCCACCCTCGGATGACTCTAACTGGGACTCGCTGACTCCTCGTCCCCACTAGACTCGTCGTCGTCATCGCGCGGGACAGGCTCCCGACGTCCCCCTCGGCTGTGCGTCGGAATCTCTCTCTCTGCCGCTCGAGAAGGCTCTGAGGGTCCTATCTGCAAGGGTGTGACCTGAAAAGACCATTTTGAATACATCAGCTACAGTGTATGTATCAAGTGCAAGTATGTTATGCAGAGTATATGCAGAAATCAGATAGAGTATGTACGTGCAGTGTGTCGAGTCAGATGTGATCTATACATGCGATGCATCAGTGCAGTGAGATGTCAGTTTTAGTGTATCAGCAGAAGTATGATAAATGCAAGAGAATCGAAGGGTACCGGAATGCCATCGGAAGTCAGCATCATCTCTCTCCGCAAGACCATGCTCTCTAATGAGGCCATCGCCTGGAGTAACCCCTCTACATACTCTGCAGAGGGCTGCAAATGCAAGTTGAAATCATGAGTACATGAATGCATAAGAATCTGAGTCAAACTGAAATGAAATGCATAAAAGTTGTAAAGTATACCGGTGGTTAGCTAGGTGTCCTGACGTATCGGTGATCAGGCAACGGGGGCTCCAGTGGTATCTGATAAGGTATCCCATACCGCCAACCTGTCAGCTCAGTCGGGAAATCAGGCCATCCGACGCACTGCCTAGTAGAAGGCATCCCTTTGGCCTCACCTCTCGGCGCCCGGGCCCTACTCGTCGAATGGGTATCCGCTGCCCGAGCTCTCTTTATCGAGGGAGTGCCTGCCTCCCGAGCCCTGCTCGACGAAGCAATAGCAGTTGTCCTCCCCGTGGGAACACGAGCGCCTGCCAATGGGGGCATGAGGTATGCCTGGATGTAGGTCGTGAAGTGCCCCTCCCCAATGAATCGGTCTACGTCTGACCCTCGCATGACGTCAATAAGCTCCTGAGGCGAGAAGCTCTCTGTGTCCCGTATAGACGCTAGGGGTGGCAAGGGCACTGACTGTAGTGGCAAGCCCAGTACCTGACGCATGAAGCGCTCGCCAAGAAACCAAGCGCGGCCTACGGGTCTCCCGAGCAGGATCCGATATCGGGAAGCACCTCGAGCTCTAGCAAAGTGAAATCGAGCAAACTCTGGCATCGCCTCCCAGGGCTGCCATGCGATCTGCAGACAACAAATGCATTAGTTGCCAGTAGATATACAAAATGAAGTGAAGTTGAAAACAGGAAAAACTGTGGATTTTGTGCTACCTCGGACACCCGCACGGTGTCAAAATACTGGCACAAGTACGGAATGGTCTCTCGGGCCCTAGGCTGGCACCGACCATCGTATCGACGTGAGTAGGGTACCTCGGCCGGCACCTCAACCTCTACCTCAAGAGCAAGCGCTGGGAAATAGGCGTATATCCATAGCTGTAAAAAGCAAGAGGGTGGCAGTGAGAATACAGAATACAGAATACAGATAATGCAGAAAGCAGAGTATGGTACAGCGTGCAGAAAGTACAAGTACAGAATAGAAATGAAACTGTGTGTGCAATGTGCAGTGTCTGCAGTATGCAGAAAGTGCAAAACAGAAAGCACGGCAGAAAATGTAAAGCTGAAAAGTAAAGCATACCTCCCAGGCTCGCCAATAGCCGCCCACTCTGTCCCCGCTCCTGCGGGAGGTCGAGCTCGTGTAACAATAAAGGGTAGCGAGGCCTGCGCCGCCCCAGTCATAGTGCCGCACCTGGGACAGGTCCACTAAGGCACTCAGCAAATATAGCCCCACTGTGTTCCCTCTGTCGGCAAACAGGGTAGTGCCGAAGAGGAACATGAGGAAGGCTCGAGCGTCGTAGGCTCTCTCCCTCTGAAATGGTCAGTGAACCAGGTGTACCGGACTAAGCCTGATGAGCGAAAAATGGGCGGGTGTACTCCTAGCAGATAGGTCCAAACAGCCTCCCACTCACCCATGTCGGAGTCATAGGGGATCGGCTGGCCTCCTACCTCCAGGCCTGTCAGCATCGCGAAGTCGTATGGGGTCATCATCATGTCCCCAGTGGTAGAGAAATGAAAGGAGTTGGTGGTGTCCCACCATCTCTCTACCATTGCGCCTAAAAGGGTCCTACTCGCAAAGAGACGCGAGAGCCCCGAACAGAATAGGCCGAATCCCGCCTCGTCAACAATCTGGCGCACGCCGTCAGGGAGCTCCAGGTACCACTCCCTCGCCGTGGTGGACTCGTACCCCCGAGTGAAACAGGTGTCAATCTGTGAGAATGAGCAGAAGTACAGTGTGTGAATGTGTTCAGAATGACCAGAAGTACATTGTGTAAATGTGTTCAAAACAAGCAGAAGTATAGTGTGCATGTGCTCGGAATGAGCAGATGAAACACGGAGCAGAAGTGCGAGCCTATGCAAGAAATGTAAAGTACGTCGCAAAAAATGTAGAAGTACAGTGTGTACCTCAGCGGCATCGTGGGATAAATGGGACTCGGGCTCCCGTAGCAGCAGATCTATGGGCGCGCTGTGCAAACCCAGTGAAATGGCGCACTGTGCTAGGTGGTAGCACATGTACCTCAGGATGGTACGTCGCGAGGTCGAATGGACGGATCCTCGGCGGCAATGGGATGTGCTCCGGCTCCTCCTCCACCCTAGGAGAGCCTCCGCCATGTGGGACATCGTCTGCCATCTAAAAGGAGGGTGAAAGACAGAAAAAATGAGCAAAATGTGACGAAAATGCGAAAAGTCAACAAAAGTCAACTCCCGGGAAGAGAAAAAGTCAAACAAAGTCAAAGCTTGGGAAAAGGCACCAAACTCAAGACAAACTTGGGGAAACATACCTCAAATGGTGAAAATGGAGAAAAGGCTCCGAAAACAACTTTTTTCGGTTCAAAACGAAGAGAATCGAAAGTTTTTCGCAAATCAACTTCGCGAGGGGCGTTGGAAAACACGTGTGGGGCACAGATCTGAGGAGGAAAAGTGTCTAGGAGCAAAAGGGAAGGGTTTTCGGCTTTTTATGTGTGAAGAAAAGTGATTTGGATGGGTGTTTTTAAAGTCCCCCGTCTCAAAGGACAAAACTGCCCTGAATTTCCTAAACTGGCCGACCGGCCAGTTTTTGTGGCCGACCGACCACTTGGGTGGCCGGCGGAAATGGAAAGTGGCCGGCAGGTTCCCACTGTTCCCTCTGAGTGTTTTCAGACTGTTGTGTGTCCTTGGGTTCCAAGAAATGCAAGTTCTTATCGAAGTTTGATTCAAAATGCCTCCGCGGAAGCCCAGAATCGTGTTCGCAGTACGCGAGGGTCATCACCCTTCAACACAAGCAAGGTGTATCCTTTTTAACATATTGCAACTCTTCCGAGAGGTGAATCAGAAGTTGCACATTGCATTGAACATGCATTCTGAATCATTGCATAGAGCATGTATTACCATGTTTGCATTGAATATGCATCGTTGATTACCTTGCATGGAATATGCATTGTTGATTATCTTGCATTGAATATACATCTCGCATTGCATGTGCATCACTATCATTCGTCTCATATGAGACATGCATTGTATTGTATTGTATCGTACCTGTCAAGTTTCTTTCTCATGCAGGCACGATATTGTATCTACGGTTCATTTGAAGCTGGCACAACCAGACGATATTGTATGTACGGTTCATTCAGAGGGATCTTGGGTAAAACCATTCCTCTCTCGCATTTCGTTGGTTAGAAGCGTTTGGGGCGTGTGCCCGATGCTTATACCTCTCTGCTTTGGTTAGAAGCGTTTGAACCGTGTGTCCAACGCTCATACCACCTTGTCGATTAGAGACATTGGGTCGTGCGCTCGATGTTTATTATCCCTTGGTTAGAAATACTTGGGTACGTCCGGTGTTTATACCACCCCTTTGGTTAGAAGCATTAGGTTGCGGACCCGATGTTTATACTGCCCTTTCGGTTAGAAGTGTTTGGATTGTGTGCCCGATGCTTATGCCGCCTCGCAGGTTAAAGACATTAGGTTGTGTGCCCGATGTCTGTACCACCTTTCCCCCTTTGTTAGAAGCGTTCGGGGCGTGTGCCCGATGCTTATACCTTGCTTTGGTTGGAAGCGTTTAGGGACGTGTGCCCGACGCTTATACCTTGTTTCGGTTGGAAGCGGTTGGACCGTGTGCCCGACGCTTATACCACCTTGTTGGTTAAGAAACATTGGGACGTGCTCCAGTGTTTATACCACCCTTCGGTGCTTGCACTGCCCCCCCCCCTTTTCCCTCTCTCGTGTGGCACATTAGGATGCTTTGGTTAAATGCATCCGAACTGACTCCGATGCTTATACCGCTATTTGCTTTGATCGCATAATATTTGAATGTGTTTCACTTGTTATCATTGCTTCATTCCCCGTGTGCGCCACGCGTTGGGATCTTGTTCGCCGTCTCGGGTGCGCTCGACGGTTCTTGCTCTTTGCCTTTCCTGCGTGAGGCGTAGTTAAGCTTACATAATTTTCTTACATCCTTTCTATGTGAAATATGATTCGACCTGTGATTCTCGCGCGTGGCGTGTTTATTTACTTACTTCTTCTTATGAGTGAGATGGTTATACTTGTTGGTTCACTTAAAATGTTGTATTTTCTTTGCATAATTCTTGCATTCAAATGCTTTGTTACAACCCTATTTGCATAATCATATGTTATGCTCTTGCATTGTGCATGTCATTGCATTTTGCCCCTGCCTGCGGGCACATCTGTATTGTTATCCTGCCTGTTTGTCTAAGTCTTCAGCCTCGTCAAAAATGGGTCGTCTCTGGGCTTTGACATTCACTCCCATCATTTCAAGACTTCTGAGTTCTGTTAAAGAAGAGCAACTGTAGACACCCCATTTTTGACCGACCTCAAGACTTCGACGTCATCGGTTGTGCACTTAATGATTGCGCATGTTTGTGCTTGTTTTGAGCGCCCGAGGGTCTCGGCTGAGTGTCGTGTCTTTGAGCCTCTTAAGACATTATGTTTTGGCCTTGGTTTTTGGGCCAAACCTTGATGCCTCTTGCCTGAGGGAGGGGAAGGGCTTGCCGGCCACTTGTGGCATCTGCTGGCCACTTTTCTCTCTTGTAGGCCACTTGGAGTGGTCAGCCGGCTAGGGGAGGTGGCCAGCCGGCCACCTTACCTAGCCGGCAGCCAATTTTTCTCTTTTTTAGATATTTTCATATCTTTTGAGCCAGCTATGGCTCACTGAACTCATCATCAATACACGTGTATGGAGGGATGGAAACAAACTTTTAGCTTGTCAAGCAAGTTGTTGCTTGCTTTCTCTACATAAGGGAAGGTCCCTCCCCCGTTAGAGGGGTTCAAAAAAATCTCAGAGCTGAAATCTTTCTCTCTCTCTTTCTCTCTCTCTATATTGAGCTTACAAGTGTGTTTTCTTCACATATTTTCACTAAGACACCTAGTCAAACACCTTCACTTTGAAGCTGAGGTCCATTGAAGCTTGATTTGAGGTCTTAGACTTTGTTTTGGCTCAAAATTGTTGTTGTCTTGCTGCTGTTCTTCAAGGGTGAGCATCTCCCTCTTTTAAGCTTATTTTTGTACACAATCTTGGCCACCTTTGCATGCTGTTTTAGGCCTACCTGTCAACTACAAAAACCTCTATTTTGAAGTGTTCAAAATGGTGGTTTGAGGCCTTGTTGGAGTTAGGGGTGATCTAACCTCTTTCATTGCTTATTTGTTAAGCTTTTGGGCCATCCTTTAAAGCTTGTAAAACCATCTCCTTTTGGCCCTTTAACCACTAAATTCTAGAGGAATTTCAGTGGTGGAAAGGTGGTTTTTAAGTCCAAAATGGAAGGGGGTGGTCCCCTTTCCTCTTGTCTTGCTTGTATGTGTTGATGGCCTACCAAATGAGCATGTGTTTCTCCCTTTTTAAAGCTTAGTTCCAGCATGTTTTTGTTACTTTTTGGACCTGCTCTAACTCTGTTTTAGGCTGGTTTAGTCATTGGTTGCTTGCTTCTTACACTTGTAGTGTAATCTTGCTTAATAGCCTTGAATGCCTAATGCGTTAGTCCATCATTCTAGCATGTATTAGCTCTATCTCAGCATGTTTTTGTTCATATTTCAGCATGCTTTAGCTCTATTTTAAGTGGTCTTGGCCATGTAAGACTTGTTGTGCATGGTTGTAGCGTAAAGGCCGTTGACTAGCTTTGAGTTTCAATGTCTTTAGCATGCTTTGCTTGAGTTATTTGCATGCCTTAGCCTCATTTCTCACATGATTTCAGTGCATGTAGCATAGTCACGTTCTCACATATTCTACTCATTCATAGCTTTTGTGAGTTGTGCCTTATGCCTCGTTTGTAAGCCAATACTTTAGCATGATTTTATCGCCTCATGGACTTCCATCTCAGCATGTTTTGGCCTTTATTTTGGCATGATTAAGCTCTGTCCAGAGCTGGTTTGGCCCTTTGAGCATTGTCTTGCATGCCTCTAGTGTAATACACTTCACTAGCTTCGACGCTTAAGCCTTTCAACATGCATTACATGACATGTTTGCATGTTTTTAAGTCACTTAGCATACTATTTTAGTGCTGAAATATGTGTCATTGCACTCCATTGTTTTAAACTTTCATTCACCTTGAAAGTGGCCTTAAGTCCCTTGTTGGCTTGAGCATGAACTTGAGACATTCATGCCTAATGGTTTTAATCCTCCCTCGAGGATTTCTACTAACCAATAGCATGATACTTTCTTCATGATCAAGGCACTCGAAGCTTAGGTCGTCTTTCAAATTAGAGCACTTTGCACATTGAACTTAACCGGTTAATGGACTAATTGGTAAGTTAAAATGAGTAAATAATAAATGGACCAAGTAAAACATGCCAAGATAACATGTTGTTTGCATTGCATGTGTTTGGATCGGACGTTAATCCAAACACAAGGAATGTGGGATGTTTCATACTCAAAGTGATGAAACGTGTCATATTTCTTGGTCGCCGACCCCCTTGATTGTACGTGATAGGGTGGAGGCCTTTCGAGTCTTATGTGTGCATTCACTAAAGCTTGTACAAGCTTCGTTCTTGGGCCATCATACGTAGAGATGCTTGATTGGTGGCTTGGGAGCCAAGTACCACACTCCTTTGAGCTTGAGATATGATGAGGAGGGTGGTAGTGCACACATTTCTTGCCAAATACATTGTCTTGGTTCTGTTGCTCTTTGTTGCCGCAAAGGCAGAATGCTGGAACGAAAAGTGGCCTGCCGGCAACTTGCACTAGCCTACCGACCACTTGTACTGGCCGGCCGGCCAGTTGAGGTAGCCTACTGACCAGTTGAGGTGGCCGACCGGCCACCTGCAGAAGAAATTGCCCAAAATGTTCCTGTGTTAGGGCATATGCAACTTGAAGTTCATTTGATATTCTGAGATCACCGCGAGTGCAAACAAAGGCAACTCACGGCAAGGCAATGCATTTTCGGGCGAAGCACACTGAGCATGCATGCCTCCCTCCCCTCAAGGCCATTTTACTGCTTTATTTAGTAGTTAATTTGCTGGTTTTGTAGTTAATTAGTTAATGTGCTTATCTAATTTAATTCATCTCTGTAATATTCTATTTAGCTTAGCATCGCTAGTTTCAATTCGGTTTGTAATAATTAATTAGCTAGATTAGTTAATTAGTTGGTTTGTAATAAGTAGCTTAGCTTAGTTCTTATTTATTCGGACCCTCCGTCGAGAGGGCGCAATGTTGTAATAAGGGTGCGTGTGTATGTGCATGTCTTCTAACCCCCACTTCTTTCTCCCTTTTATTTAACCGTTTTCGATGGTTAGTTTTAGGGCATATTTCGATTAGCATACCTTATGCTTGCATGTGTGCATCATTCATTTGCCTTGCATGCACCGGGCTCAGCGTATCATTCAAACCGCATTGTATTTCAATACCTACTTGAATACGTGTTTCAAAGCATGTTATCAAGTGTTGCATTCATATGCCATCTTAGCAAGCCAAGCCTATTTTAGTTGCATTTTTGCATGTGTTGCATTAAGCATCTTAACATAGTTAGGGATCATGCATATTTCTAACTAGTTTTCTGTTTTAGCTCGGAGTACACTGTAAGTGTTTACGCTTTAGCATCCTTGCATGAGTGTGAGTGTTGCCATGATCGCATGCTTGCCATGAGGCTATTTGCTTAAGTGATTAACTGCATAAATGCCTGTGGGTGATGGCTTGATTGCCTGAATTGGGACAATTCATCAAATGTATGTTTTAAGCCCACTTTGCGAAGTGGCGAAATCATCATGTTTTAAACCCACTTGAGGATGGCAAATCCACGCTTTAGCCTACTTGCGAGTAGCACTTTCAAACCATTTTCAAAAACAAACATGAATTATTTTGTTCCAATTCTTATGATTGAGTCTATACTTGTTTTCTGCTTAGAGTTCTCACCATAGATGTTGTCTCTGGGCCCTGCTGTTGTATCTGCTGGTGTTTCTGCTGGTGTATCTGCTGTTGTCTTTCCTCTCTTTTCTTGTTGGTTTCTCACCAACTCTCGGTGGTGCTAGCAAATGATTTGGTTACTCCTTGGTGCTAACCTAGTTGGGATTGGGGGGCGTGCTTTGATGCTCTTTGCACCTCCATTCTTTATTGATGTTTTCTTCATATGTACTGTATGTTTTCTCATCAATAAAGTGCTTTTTTGCTGATCAAAAAAAAAAAAACATAGTAAGTTAGGTAACAATCTGGACAAGAACACATGTGTTTATAAAACAACATATCATGCTTAGTAGAGGCCGATCCTTTGATCGGGCGAGCGGGGGTGCTCATGTTATGACCTTCCCCTCTCGTACCCAAGTTCCCGAGCCGAGCCAACTTTGGTGATGACGGACACGTGGCCTTTGGCACGAGTCATGTCATGACACAAATCCGCCCCTAAAAGTTTGGTCTATGACCGGCCTGTACATAGGCCTCAAAACAAAATTTTAGAATAATATTTAATCACATACGGGGCCTTAAGCGGAAGCAATATTAATAAAAGACAACATCCATTGAGCTTGTGCATACATGATGGTTTAATTGGATTTAAGCATTTAAATACATTTCCAAATATACATATACAATCACAGAATTTATATAAATATGACACACGCTTACATAAGACTTAATAATTTATATGA